>JAODJW010000135.1:9461248-9478015 GCA_026777045.1 Hyperopisus bebe | reverse complement strand
TGCAGAGAGACCTACCTGTGTTCTAGAGGATATAAACTGCAGAGAGACCTACCTGTATTCTAGAGGGATATGTACTGCAGAGAGACCTACCTGTGTTCTAGAGGATATAAACTGCAGAGAGACCTACCTGTATTCTAGAGGGATATGTACTGCAGAGAGACCTACCTGTGTTCTAGAGGATATAAACTGCAGAGAGACCTACCTGTATTCTAGAGGGATATGTACTGCAAAGGAACCTACCTGTATTCTAGAGGATATAAACTGCAGAGAGACCTACCTGTATTCTAGAGGGATATGTACTGCAGAGGAACCTACCTGTATTCTAGAGGATATGTACTGCAGAGAGACCTACCTGTATTTTAGAGGATATGTACTCCAGAGGGACCCATCTGTATTCAAGAGGGATATGTATTCAGGAATGGGGAATGCACAGATTCCATCCATTTCACACACCCAAATGAAGCAAAACGACAATATCACCCAGATCAACTGCTATTAAAGAACATTTTAAACACTTTAAAATGATATACAGTAGCCTTTGCTTGAACCATTTCACAGTGAAATGGCCTATTTAATGAACTGCTTGTAGATATTAACTCATCTTTCCCAGGTAACTTTGATTTATTTTACTTCTGAATCAATACCTTTGCTTTATGCCTGCACATATTTTAAATAAGGGCAAGTCAGCAGTCACATCTACCTACTACGACCAGGGATTTTTGACTGTGTATGAAATCTCTCAATAAGCAAAACACAAATTTTATGCTGTGGTCTCATACGAAGGTATTAATGGATCTGCCTGAGTATGTTGCCTCCCTCAAAGGCCATTCCTGGAGTGTTCTTGCCAGCTTCTTGCTGGGATGGCAGCTCTCTGCAGCAGCTGATATAAGTGAATTATAGAGCCTGGCCTACTTTGTCTGGCTCTTGCTCTGGTTCCCATGGATATATCATGGTCTTGCTCTTCTACCATCACGGCTAAAATTTTGTCTCATGTAGCAAATATAATCGATGCATGATTTCTTTCTTTTATTACGACAAGGAGATTGATCAATTTGCCTTTAATGAAGAAATTAACACCTTAATAATTTCTAGCTGAACAGCCAAAGAGAAAACTTGTGTTGTTTGTGTTGATTTTTTGATTTTAATTTTTTAATTTTTAATTTTAATCCCAAGCCTGCGCCAGAAAACTCAGGACTGCGCCAGAAAACTCAGAGCTCTGAAATCTGACAGCTTGTCACGAATGTAATAAAAAGCACTGATGGTCACTTTTGATTTTTATCTACTCACTCTGAATTTTTATTAAATACCTAAAAAAAGCCACTAAATAGCTACCTGCAGACACTGAGTGATTAGAAGGGCCTGAAAAAAATCATCAAAGAGATTATTTCATTTTAAATCATGATACCTTTTAAAAAAATGGTGTCCACATAGAAACTAAATCATTTCATTCTGTATCAACCTTTTCTCTACATGGGCTAAGAGGCCTTTGGTCTAATTTTCCTCCAATTAGAAGTGTTCTGCCCTAAAGGTCAATGCCGCAGTATTCATTATATTAATGCTTGCTAACGACCTCCTTTGACGGCCTCCTCTAGCCCCACTCACACTCCTGGCTGTTTGATTGACAGTAACACTCTACCCCTGAAGTCTTTGACCAAAACGTTCATTACAGAGAGAAGATTAAGCGTTGTTTTTCTACATGCTGATCTATGGATCTCGGCCACAGAAATAGTCTAGATACAGCACGCAGCTCCTGGTCGTGTCCCCAGAGGTATAAGCCCATTGAATTTGATGACCGTTTACTTGACAATAATGCCCCAAACGCAGACTCAAAGGTTGGAGAGGTCATGCAGTATCACTGCAGCACACAATCTGCGCTCCCCCTTGTGGTCATAACAGGGCAGAACAGACAGCCATCAGAGAAGGGGAAGCAGTGGCACGGTCTTATGGGATTCACAACATTCTCATACAGATTTCATTCAAGTTCCTTTTCCTATTACAGTATGTGACATGCGGTTGGAGGGGTCTTATTATCTGACATTAACCGAAGGAGACATGGAAATGAACCTCAAATCTGAGTTTGACAAATGTATCCTATGCAGGGAGGGTATAGGGAATTGTGGAGCATATAAATTCACATGATGGGTCTGTAAAAATTTAAACAGAAACTATAAGATCATTCCAGCCAAACGCCAAACTGTACAATCTGTGATACACTGTTCTATTGCTGATTTATGCAATGGAAACGTCTTTGGTAGTCTATACCTTACATAACATTAACCGAGTCTAATGTATATGTATAACATGATTTGAACAGAGTGTTTGCTCAGCCTGCTAAACCACCTGTTGTTTATATGACTAAGGAGTGCTTATGGGAAGCAGCCTAAACGCACTGGCATGCTTGATCTCAACTTAAAACGGCAAAATAAATTGTAGCTTAGCAACAGTTTTTTCCAGATTGTGTTTCACGCTGTTTTTCAGTGGAAGCTATAACATCATAAAGTCCGACACAAACAGGATTGTAAAACCGAAGAACCAAAAAAAGGTAAACGAACATTTATCTGCATAAAAACGTAAACACAGCTGTCTTCGGGCCTCGTAGATTCATCTTTAAAAAGTAAACAAATCACAGACAGGGTCCCAGGCGCAAGGTAAAACCTCTTAGCTGAGGTTCTGTTTGACAAGATATGATAAAATGAAAGAGGGTTTGATTAAAAAAGGTGATTAAAGATAACCTCACATTACAGGCAGCCATCCCTAAAATAAGCCTCATCACCAGACCCGAGAAATCTATACACACATTTAGGCAAAACTCGTCTCTTTAATGGGCACTGTTTTTATGGAGCAAATCGGTCCAAAATAGACACTGTTCATTACCAGCCATTCACTTAACTTCCCCTCTCATTTTGCATTTTTTTCTCTCTATGTCCTTGAGGGACATTTTGTCTCAAAAAAGGTTGATCCTTTAAACACGTTAAATGAAATATTTTTCATCTATTTATCTTTTAATTCTTTTAAAAAGCCACCGTATGGTATTTTGGTGTATAAACACTTAAAAAGTATGGCATTTGAAAGTATTTCTGTGACTGTAGATAATTATTTTCATTGCAGAAGCTGTCGTTAAGTGGATATATTTTATAATTTGTGTTTGTGTTGTGTTCATGCATTTACATATCCTTGGAGTTCAGTACCTTTGATGAATAGCTCCGAACCTGTCTCTCTTTTTTATTAGCAACAAGTAGTCATGGTTGAAGGAAGCTGTTAGATAAAGAATGGCTTTGAACAACATATCACAAATTATAGTGCTTTAATGCTTCTATACATTACAATTAAAACGAAAGAAAAAAAAAAAAAGAAATATGCATTCAGAAGTATTACATAGTATTACACACCATGGCATGGTGATGCAGTGGGATGTGTGAGGATTCTGCAAGATCTCCTAGTGTTTATGTGATTGAATTCCCACCATCTCTCAAGGTGCAAGGAAGACCTGCATCGAGACTCTTCTCTGTTCTGGCACCTATGTGGTGGAATGAACTTCCACTACATGTCCGAACAGTTGAGTCATTGTGGCGTCTTCAAGGAGAAAACCTACCTCTTTCGGAAGTACTTGGATTAGCACTTCCAGGATTATTACAAAAATTTGCATTACTTGCCAGCAGAGTTTTTTAGAATGATAGTATTCTTAGCTGGGTTCTACTGAACCAGTATCAGAATGTATTCACTGGTGAGACTTCTAAGCACTTACGTAAGGCGCTCTGAATAAGGGCGTCTGCCAAATGCAGTAAATGTAAAGGAATTGGTGAAGCGGTTTCTTTAAATTGCCGGTGGTGTGTGAGTCCCTATATGTGCTGAAATCGAAGGCATTCTGTCTCGGAGTTCCCCTACCTCATGCCCTCTACTTCCTGAGATAGACTTCAGGGTCACCATGACCCAGGATTGAATGGAGGGATTATGTATTATCCTGCAATAAACGACAGAGTTATATTATAAGTGCACAATGACTATAAAGACATTCTATTAACCAAACCTTGAGGTCGACAAAAAACACAAGTTGATGGGTAAAAAAGCACTAAAATTGTTTCTTCATGGGGCTAAGGTTGATCAGAACCATTCCGGATCAGTACCCGTTAGCAAACTTTTTCTAGAAGCTATGTTGTGTGTTAATTTGGACACTGCCTTTAATGGCGAATGGAATCTCCCCCGAATTTCATGGCTCTCCGAGTCAGTGCTGGTATTTGGACACTGTTCTTTTCAATTAAGCTGATGGGGCATTTGTGTTGTCAGTGTGAATGTCACACCGCTGTTTTCCTTCCTCCTGCATGCCCCCTATTAGCTCCGCCGCGGCTCCCCCAATTTATCCCCAACTTCCCCTTGTCCATAATCCAGCATTAGATCATTTTTAGACAAAGGGCATTGTGGGAGATCTGGGTATGAGGCGGATCCTGCTGCTTGACAAATCTCTCCCTGACAACATGTTTACCCATTTAAAAATATATATTTTGCTTATGTGGGCAGTGATGTTTCTCGCTGTAAGCCAGGGCGGGGTCCTACCTGCTGGCCTGCACACACAGAACACAGTGGCTTTGGGGAAGGGGTCGGTTAATTTCCACAAGTAAAGTATATGATATTCAAGCCATGACATTTTTTTTACAACCCTTAATGTTTGGATGTTATAGCTAAAGGAGCTAGCTAGCTATAGCAGGCTATATTTGCAGGCCACGCCCCCCCCCCATAAATGTCACACACCAAGGATCTTTTATTTTAATTTAATTTTTTAATAAAGGCATTCATCCTAAAACAAATAAGCTCCTCATTGGCAATGAGCCATAGTAAAAAGAAGTTAGCAGAGAGGATTGTTAGTGCCAGGCTTTGGTGATGTTGACGATATGTTCCTATTAATCATACATAATCCTATGAAATTTCTGAACAATGTATGACTGTCCGTGGTGATCAGAAGGTTGGGGAGCATATTTTATTAGTATTTTATACACAGTTGGAATTTTGTAATCACTGACCGGGACCAAAATTATAATAGATTTTTTTTTTTAAGTTAAACTACTGTACAGCACAAAAAACAAATCATTTTCTGTTTTCGTATTAAATATTTTATTAGCTGATTAATGAATAGTACCGTGGTTGTATGGGTGCAGCTAATTCTATCTCATAGGTTCCTGTTAACAGAATCCTCTAGATTTCCCATAAAACAATCACACGTGCAGGAAATATCCATTTTTGATAATCACATTGAAAAAAATGACATCTATATAATAAAAGATGTAAAACTAATGCAAAAACTTTCTATTAAAGTTTCACATTCATTAAAAATTTGCACAAAAGATAATCTTTTTGTTACATATATAGGCATCACAGTTCATCGCCATCGCAACATCTGATCTACTGATTACTGACTTCATTGGCACAGCACCCAAAGGGACTGTGGGTAATTAAAATACCATCTGCGCACAGGGTCTCCTTTCCCTTCTAGCAGGGGCTGGCATTCAGTATTCAGTGCGGGATGTTGGCATGTGATCCAGTAGGCACAGCGTGGAAAGTGTGGCACCCTCGCCAGAACTTGGAGGGCTGAAATACACACCAAGCAAGACATATGCACTAAGTACACTGTTAAGCAGTTTAGCAAAATAAAAAACTTACACACATTTCAGGCTTAAAACGTAAACTTTTACTAGGGCAGTGCCTTCTACTGGTGGGTACAGATTGTGGGTACAGTTGCTTTATATAAGATAATTTGGTTTCTCGTCATGAGTGTCAGCATACTGCTTCTCCAGGTGAGGGACATGGTGGCATCATGCAAAGCTGATCAGACCGAACTTCTCTTTCCAAGGCCACTGACTCTAGGTCATTCTGCAGGACCCTCAGACATTTCCAAGCCAGCCGGGTAATATAATCCTTCCAGCATGTTCTGGCTCTTTCCCAGGGCTTCCACCCAATTGGAGGAGCCTAGAACGCCTCCCCTGGGAACCAGCCAAGAGGCATCCTTATGAGATGCCCAAACCACCTCAGCTGACCCCTTTCCATCTGAAGGTGCAGCATCTATCTTCCGAGGTCCCTCCAGATATCCTAACTTCGCACCCTCTCACTCGAGCCTGGAAACCTTTGTGGAGAGACCTCATTTCGACCAGACATATGTGAGGACTGATTCTTTTGACCACTACCCACAACTCACCACCATAGGTGAGGACAGTGATGTAGATCGACTGGTAAACCACAAGCCTCATCTGATAGATTAGCTTCAGTCTTCAGCAAAGATCTGCTCAGTATCTAAAAAAACCGCAGCTACCAAACCAGTCGGCCTTTCGACTGATGTTCCTTCTCACCATCACTTGTGAACAAGATAAAAAAGTATTTAAACCCCTTCAAAGGCTCAGCCCCCTTACCTGAAAGGAGCAATCTTTTCTTTTCTGCCAGAGCACCATGCCCTCAGATGTAGTGGTGCGGATTCTCATCCCAGCTGCTCCACACTCAGTATCGAACTTCTCAAGTGCCTGCTTGAGGTTCTGACCAGATAGCAGGGATGTCACCTTTAATCCCCTATACCGGATGCCCTTCCATTCACAGGGGCGCCTTGATATCCTGTCCATGAAAATCCCAAATCGGAGTGGAGACAAGATGCACCCTTGCCAAAGGTCAGCTCCCACTCTAAATGACTTTGATTTTGTGCCAAGTATGCGGAGACAACTCTTACTATATCTGTAGAGGGACTACCAAGATGTTTGCTTCCGGAGCCCACACCGTGCGTGGAGGTAAGGCTAAGGTTATCCAGCTAATTCCTGCACTAGCTCAGGCTCCACCCCTATGCTTGTCACCCAAACAGCACAACACCTGCCTCTTTCGCCTTGGAGAACCTGCAAGATGGCTGCACTTAGCCATTCCAGGAGGAGCCTATCCGGCTTGGCTAGCAAAAGCTCACCGTTACACATCACCCCCCCCAGGCGTGACACCAGGGAGGTGCAGGTGACCCTATTCCAGACTCTGGCATCTCCTGGTACTTTTTATGGGGGTCTTTGCTGGATTGCAATTTGTCTGGTTTATTCCCATAGACCTGTTCACCAAGAGAAGTAGAAGAGAAGTCCCAGTAGACATAGCTCTGAGAAACCCCTCCCCCACCAGACTGTACTTAGATCACAATCCTCTGAGGGCTAGTTAGATTCCTACTGATTTTTATTTTCATTCGAGACCGAACAGGTACTCTGGGCTGGGGATGACAAAGCACCACCTGACATAGTGGTTCTGCATTTGAGCCCGATTAGCATTGGCCGACGTCTCCCACCCTCTGCCCCCAGAGAGCTGATCCCCGGGCTCCCAGATGGGCCGTCTGCCACTCATGAATAAATGACGACTGACTTAAAGGTGTGCTTCACCAGGCACAGTGGGCTTCACGCAGCTCCACCGGAAGAAAGAGGGGGCCACTCGCCGTACATCTGTCCCCGCCGTGCGTGGGGCCCGCTTTGAAATTCCTGTGGCGTGGCAACGGGCTACCTGAGAAATAAACCCTAATCGCATCCCTTTGCATTTTTCAGCAAGGTCCCGCAGGGTTAAAAGCAGTGGATGCTAGTACTTCACCTTCTCAGTGGCCAATTGGAGTACTGGGAAAGAAAGGAGACATTAATTTATTTATGTATTTAATATGAATCTGGTGGGAGCCACAGAACTTGCACTACAGCAGCACAGCGAGGCTGTCTGGATGTCTGGGGTAATTATTTTTTCAAGCCCAGAAGAGCACGGACTAAACAAAAACAAACAATCACAGGACAGACCTGCCCCTTGCTGTCAAAATGGATAGTTCCTGTCCTGAAAGACTTCATGCCTGATGACATTTCAATCAATGTTTAGGCCCTCATTGCTACACCATTTGTCTGTTTAACAGAATACTCATTAAAAGCAGGGATAGTATCAAGTGCCTTGGTACAAAGTCACATTGGGCCACAGAGAACATTTTATTTTGTGGCCTTTGTGTGGTAAGACAGTCTTTCCCAATCCGGTCCTTGGGGACACACAGATAGTCCATGTTTTTGCTCCCTAAATGTTGACTGTCTGGCTGGGAGCTGGAAGGCAGCAAAAACATGGACCTGCTGTGGGTCCCCAAGGACCGGATTGGGAAACACTGAGTTAATTGATATATAATGGCCAAAATATTATTAGAATAAGAATTTAAACATTTACATGGACTTGCACACCCTTACTGAAGCAGGCATATAGGAGATATTGGGATCATTGTAATTATACCAAGAGGCAGTATGATCACGAAGCTGCTTCCATCCATAATGAGAAGCAGATTATGGGGGGAATGTTTTTGGGGTTTGATCCTGAAGTTATGCTACAACAAGACAAGGCAGACGGCAAACACATTATGGTACTGAAGAACATATATCGTAGTACGTTTGAAAACGCTATGAACACAATGAATCTCATATAGTATTATGAATCAATCTTTTCAGTCAATAATTCCCCAAAGAATTCTGTCTTTTTAAACTTATGACATGTCCTTCTTCAGGAAAATTGCTCACTTAGCATTTTGATTGAGTGTTTACAATGAACTAGCAGACACAAACAGTCTATCAACAGAGTGAAAAGGAAGGAGGTTTGGCAAGGGAGCGATGCAGCCCTGTGGCATCACGGCGAGCATATAGGACAGTTGAGTTTCACGTACAATCCTGTACAAAAGCCTTTGACAAAGGAATGTTTAAGGTGCCTGGGTAGTAAGTGTATATTTTCTCAGAAAAAAATAAGATAATCGAATCAGGCATGTGCAGGGGGGATCTGGCGGGGGGGGGGGGGTATTTCCCAAATGACTGAAAGTTCCCCTGACACTTGTGGAGCTCCTCCCACTGGCAAAATTTATGGAAAAATTTACCCAAAGTCACATGCCCACCCCCCAATTTTACGTAAGTTGAAAATGATTACAGCATATGACAGTTGACTGTAACACAATAAAAGATAAGATTTTCTACTGCTCTCCAAAAAGTTACTGATATCTTGTTGGATGGTTAGACAAACACCACTTCATTTCCCAAAACTCTCCTTGCCTCCAAGACTCAACGAGCTCTTGATTAGCCAAAGAAAGTTGGGGTACTGATCCAGTCAAAATATACCTCATTATGACATAGAAGAAAACAGAGTTCTACAAGTGAATATAATGTTTCATCGCACCTTCAATCACCATTGAGCCCTGAAAGCTGAATAGCTTCAGAAGAAAGAGCGAACAATATTACTGGCATTAAAATGGACCAGGAGAAAGTGCTTCAGGAGTTACTCTGGGGTTTGGAAAAACACTGAAATTTATGTAATTATACCAAAAGCCATCTGGGAAATAATAAAACTCCTGTTAGGACATACAATTGGGGGGTGGCGCAAGCTCCAAGGTCACGCGCTCAGAAGAAATAAATACAACGTCCCCACAGCACAGCAGGAAGGAGCCCTGCAATCGCATTTCCCAGGTGAGCCGACGCAGGTAACGGAACCAGCTGTGCAAACACGCGACGGCAGTGATGGAGAAATGCCAGTGGTATAAATCAAAACGCAATTAGTGCGACTCTCCTGTGCAACGGTGCTTCCAAACCGCATGGCCCCATCAGGAGAGCGGGATACTATTTCAATGTTCGGTTTAAAGCTCGGTCATATTTATCCAGCCGTCTCTTCCCCATGTACGCGTCCAAAACCCGCAGCACAATTCGAAGTACGTGGAACATTATGGCCCCGAAATTGCCTTCCTCTCTTTAAAGGAATATACAATATACTAAGCTCGCATGAAAAATATACGGTATATTTAGGCTATTATAATATGAGTGCGCTCAAAGAAACCAGCTGATTGATTGTCGGTTCAGATTCCAGTAAGGCAATGTCTAGTATGAATTAAAGCATACCAGAGCTATTTTAAAACGTTAGTAATATTAGCATACGAGTCTTTAATAAAAGTACCATAGTAGGCCTATAAGGTCGTTAAATATAAATAATATAAAAATATATTTACTTCTAAGATACTTATATTAAATATTACTATACATATCTCCATTATTCATCAGATACGGTCTGACAGAAATGAATTGATTTTTAAATCTGTTTACCTTCCTACATGGTGAAATCGGCACTTGAGACGACATCTGTGGGAGGCTGGGTTCTGCATTATTGGACCCGTCACCCACAGGGCGCTCAAACAAACTGTATATGACTAATAAAACATTTAAGTCGGCAGAATTGATCCCCTGTCCTGGGAGGTTGGCGAGGGCGGCTCATCGGCCGCTCCCCTGCCCGCAACCCCTCGGACGGGCCCGCTCTCATCTCCCATGCTGTTGACTTAACCTGACGTTTCCACCTGCTGCTCTGAGCGTCGAGGATCCGCTGATCCTGCGAAGGTGATAAATAAACGACTGGCGCTTCCTATTGCTGCGATTCACAGTGGGGAGTGGGTGCAATTGTGGGTCTCGGGGCTGCCTTACCTCCCCTGGCGCGATCGGTATCCGATTGCGGTGAACCCTCCCCCCTTTGCTGATGTTTCTGGGACAGATCCTGTCCTCTAGCCCTCATAAATCAGCGTGAGCCCCCAGCTGCAAGGAGAAAGGAAAGACATGCAGTGACAGATTTGGCAAAGGCACGCAGGGAATAAAAAGATTAAGGTAACAGGCAATACCTGCCAGTTAAGAAACACGCTGGCTGGTATAATCTCATTTTTGAGGAAGAGACTTTTGTGAATGATTATTTTCCGTGTGGAAATAAGTCAAATAGTGACCGTTATAATTCCCTTGCAGGCACAGTTATAATAGTTACATAGTTACGTTATTTACTTCAGAGGGAACTGGTTTAGTTTGCGAATATTTTCGCATGGGAAATTAACCTAGCAATTAAATGCGTTTTATGCTTCTAAGTTTTTGTATGCTTGTAGGGATGTAGATATATGACTAACAGCCAGAAATTTACATCATTTACTTTTAAATGAAGAAATAGCAAGAGGAGATATATCCGCCGATCATTATCTACACTGATCGTCAAGTCAGATCATCAGACTGATTATCTTTGAGAATCCTCTGTTATTTAGGGTCATAATGACATCAGCACAGATAGAGAATAACATTTCTGTAAGTCAAAGCAAATCCACGCCATCTGTCTTCATCAGTCCTCTCTCATCCAAAGTTCGGTTTCCCATTATTCCAAACCAGTACTAGGTTACTGGTCATATCTATCCAATTTAGTGCTGCACTGCTGGTCCAACACATCCTTCCATCACTAGTAACGCCTGCTCTGGGTTACTCGTCACATCTATCTAAACCAGATAAAATTCTGAATATTCTGAAGGTTTTTAGAATCAAGGAGAGACTGCCTTCACTTCTGAAACTTAATTAATGACACATCTTAAAGGCAAGGTAAACATACTGACTTACCGACATGCCAATCAACATTATCTGAGTTACAAAGGCCTTTAATCTATGTATTTATTTTATAGGGGTGGAATCAGGCATTTTGTCAAACTGCACCTCTGTGTAAATCGTACATTAAACCACAGGGTCTTTTGTTATTTATTTGTGTTCTTACTGTCGCCTCCGTTTGTATTGTGGAGGAGCACGTTCTTCATGTTAACATGTAAATGATGTATATTCACTAATGGGCGGCATCTCTGCCAGCTGAGTGACGTCATGCCTCCTGGGCTGTGGGCTTGAGTCCTGCGTCTGCCCATTGTGCACGGACTGTGAATGCTCTCCCTGTCTCGTGTGGCTGTTGTCAGAGACATGCATGATTGGCGTCCCTTAATTGCCTAAGCGTCCGCACCCTGTGAAGGACAGACATCACATCTCACCATCCACCTTCAGCCCTGTATTGCCTGGGATAGGCTACATCTCCCCCCCCCCCCCCACCCAATGCTGAGCAAAATAAACAGTTAGGAAGTGGATGAATGTATTTTTATTCATGAGCTGTATTAGCAGAACTTATATAAAATAATTTAAGTATTAGTACATTTTTGCCAAAATATGAAATATTTACATTTTAACACAGTTGCTTGTCTTTCTCTTTGTACCAAAAGCTGCTTTTGAACGTTATTAGACTGCAGTTTCATTGAACATTAATTTTGCAGCGCCTTTGAACTGAGCTTCTCTTTTCGGGCTTTCATTAAAGTCAGGATACTTGCCTTTCTCATCTTTACCGGATCCCTTCAGACGGAATGTTTCTCTGCACCAGTTCCCACACTGGTGAATTCAAGGGTCCTTGAGTGCAGTGGGGTCTCGCACACATGCCCCAGTGCTGTGAGACTCAGAGCTTTCAACTGTAATACAGCTGGCTCTGTATTTCCAGTTGATCTTTGTCCATTATGTCGCTGGGGGACCAGAGAATGGTGTATAGTGTGCAACTTCTCCACTTCTGTTTACATTGGTTGTTTACCCACTCAGCTAGTTCAGTCCAAGGATGTAGTATTCAAGTACAGCACACGGACTTGGAATAATAGTCTGACAACTTGGTCTCAGTTGTTTGTGACACTGATTTGTAATCTTACAAATACATCTAAGGTGCACAAAATGCATTATGCAGCTTGTGAAAATCTACTAGGCTGCTAAATGTATCTGCCCATGCTTATTAGGGATGGGGGGGATTGATTCAGTTACAGATCACGATTCTCTGAGGGGGGCATTTTTAGATTGCCATGAGAGTTCAAATTCAAAAATATCAATTTAAACATAAGGTACTGCAATTATGTCGGTCACATTTGTTGCTGCTAATATACGTATTTACCCAATCGCACACAATTTTGTAAGTAAAGTAAGTAAGTAAAGGTTTATTTATAAAGCAATTTAAAAACAGCCAGTTTACCAAAGTGCAAACAATTTTTAAATTTGCAAATAAAAAGTAAAATGACACCAACAAAGACGAAGCCATTAGGGGGCAGGCAAAGTGCTATCATGGACCAGCACTGTCTCAATTTAAATCCAAAGTTTGGGCATAATTTTGATTCTATAACGTAAACAGACAAACATGAGCATAGCTCTCTGCTTGGGTTCACGGTTCATTGTAATATTGGTAAAACAGCTTATACTGTAACGAAATTATTATTATAACTTCAAACACAATTAGGAACAGTTGTAAACCAAAGATAATGGGAAAGCTGTGTCCTAATTCAGGGGCTGCATCCTTCGAAGGCTGCATTTCAAGGCCTAATTTGTCACAGCGGCACGGCAAGGCTGTCCCATGTCGAAGGTTCCTCAAATGTGGCCTAGAAACATGTCCTTCTTTTTCTGCACCTTGGGGGGTGTACACGATGGATCCTTCACAGCCCAGTCCATCCCAAGATTCATAGCACAGAGGTAAAGTGGGTGTGTCCTGGCTACTGGCTAAACAATAGGTGTGACACTTTGCGGCTCAGGGGTAAGTGCGGGAACAGCTGGAAATGCAACTAGGAAATTACCTATAGGCCAGACCGTCCCATTTGGCAACACTTTCTGTTTGACTTTTGAAGGACGCGGTCTACAAAGGCATAACTCTCATGAAATGTACTGATTCTTTTCATTGTGCATTTCAAACGGAAAATCACCCAACCAAACATTTAAATAAACGTGATACACATTGAATCAGCAAACAAATATCACTGTGATATTGTATCGCGAGCTCTCTGCCAATTTCTAATACTAATACTCAGTTATCACATTTGCGTCAGGGTGCCGACCCTGCTCTTAGTGTATCCTCCCCGTTTGACCAGCAGGTGTTGCTGTCCATCCTGTCTTCCTCCATGTCACCTGCCCTTCATCCCTTATGTGCCTTCCCTGCTTCCCAGACCCCTGCATAGTTCAGTGGGCTGAGTGTGTGGCTTTGATTGAGGAATGGTTATGGCTGGCTAAGAACAAGCCTCATCCCATTTCTTTGTTTTTGTTTTTCCCTACTGTTATTGGTTATCAGTGCTTTCCTGTTTTTGGTGTTTTTGTATTTCAGTTGGTTCCTTGTCTTTTGCTCCTTGTGTCCCGTTTGCTCAATTTTCCTCGTTTTAGTTACAGTCTGCAAGCTTTCACTCACAAATATACTCACAAAAACTAATTCTAAACTTTGTAACGTTAAACAAAACATAAAAATAAGCATATGTATGATTCATTGCCTACATAATCCAGAACTCACTCTGACACCATTCAGAACCTACAGACAGTTCCCCCAAACTCAATTCAAAACAAAATCGTTCCAGAACTTACTCAGTCACAGAGATAATTCAACATCCATTAGAGTTTTGCAGGATTTCACAAAAATGTAAAACGTTTCAAATCACTACAATATACACATATAATATATACATTTAATACTAATATCCTGATCACCCTCCATAAGGACCATCAAATATAATCAGGAACCCAAAGTCTTTAATAAGCTCATCCATATGTGATACACTTAGCAACCAACAAGAATCCTCCTAGCGAGGTTTTTAACTGTTTAGGGAATGAATAAACAGAGACAATAAATAAAGAGGCCCTGAGGAGTAAAAATTAATTCGTGTGCCCAGGGCATCTGCACAATTATTCAGAAGCAGAGTACACTGCTCTAGCATACTTGCTACCAATAAGGTGCATCTGAGGTTCCTGTTAGCTTCTGCAGATATGAGCTAAGCACTGTTCCATGTTCATCCTGGAATGACACACCCGAAGCAGTTCATTCAAAACTAAAACCGGTGATGAGTAAGGAACGAAGCAATAGCTGTCCACTACTACAGCGTTCCACAAATCGTCAGTTCCTAGCCTGGCATGTAAAGCTTTTGCTCGGATTAAATGTTCCTCTGACTTAACTACAGGGCTGTAGTCAAGTTACCCTATTGCAAGTCCGAGTCAAGTCACGAGTCATGAGTGGTCGAGAGCCTGAGTCTAAATCCAAGTCATTCCATCCATCCTTTTTCTGTAACCACTTATCCTATTCAGGGTAGTGGGGGGTCCGGAACCTACCCCAAAGACTACGGGCACAAGGCAGGGTACCACCCAGGATGGGGTGTCAACCCATTGTAGGCCAAGTACAAGTCATTCTATACAAATCTGAAATGCACAAACATAACATACAAAATATAAGCTTACTGGTCTTATTGAAATGTTTTGTATATTAAGTTTAGATTTCAGTATTGTTCATCAGAAATGTGATAAATTCTCACAGCGTGGCGCAGCGCAGGCAGAAAAAAAGGGTAACGATCCCCTTGCATCTCTGGTACAGAAGGGGTTTATTAAGCAAAGCTGGACACAACAGGGAAGACTCAAGATAAAAGGGCCGCAAGGGGTCAAAACAAAACGGGAAAAATAGGGAACATAAAGAAATCACAAAGCAAATACACATGGGAACTGAGTGACTCCAGGAACAGGACTGAGCAGCAGAATAGAGCAACGAACACAGGAATAAACCACAACCACATTGAACTACAATGAACCACCAAAGAACAGAAGCAGAACAGGCACTTAAATACACAGTTAACAAGTGCAGGACAGGTGAGAATCATAACCAGTTAACCAATCACAAGGACTCAGGGCAAACAAGGAGCAGGTGTGGCACATAAAAACTAAACAGCACTGGAGGCTAAGAAAAATTAACAAACACTAAGGGTTAAACAAGGAGCTGCTTATTAATCACTTGTACTAGATACTTTGGTTTTATATCTGACGGCATAAAGCCATGAAAATAGACGATGCAGTGGTGAGACGTATCAGTCACCCCGCACTGAGATACAACCACATGCTGCCATCTTTCCTGCTCTCTTTCCTTCCTCATCCTTCTTTTTGAAGCGCAGTGACTTTGGAAATCTCTGTGAACACTGTAGCAGTACAGAGCCTCCCACACTGCGAGAGGCAGCGTTGCATATGCATTTTTATGCTCCTCATTTCGCAGTTGTCTTTCTAATTATCATTAACAGTAGCTGATTCATAAAGATTTAATTGGGCTTTAATGATAATGGTGGATCCCAGACGGTGCAGGAGACAGAGGCAGATTTAGGATCCATACCTTTTTGTTCTATGGGTCACAGTTTGTAACATTAACATTCTTCAATAAATATATATTTTTCACAATATGGTTAAGGTGATATTTTAAAGCCATTGTTATAATATTAACCATTTGCCAATTCATTATTCATTGTTGTAGAGAATTGCTATTAATGCAGATATGAATCTCATAACCAGTACTCTGGTTTCCCAATATTTGCTTCTTTTTTAAATAAAAAATAAAATCTGTTTGTCCCTTGCTGTGTGTGTGGCAGTGTCTGTGCTTATCCTGCCATTCCCAGAATAAGTTTTGTGTCACCACAAGGTAACTGAACGAGGGACTATGGAAAAGCGACAGATGGATATTTGGCTGCTTCCCAAGGTTAGTCCAAAGTTACTCATGCAGCTTACAGCTCAAACATGTTCAATTAAAGCTTTGTTACTGCAACCAAATAGCACAGTTCAAGGTGCCTGCACACTATTGGGGTAGCATTCTGGCTAACGGAAAGTTACATTAATAGTATCACCTAGCACAGAAACATCAGTACGTCATGTGTTAGCATGCTGACTAGATGAAAGCTACTGCTAAATGGCTAAATAAAAGCTACTGTACACTACGGAGGTGCCTGCACACTTTGGGATAGCATGCCGGGTAAATGAAAGCTACTGTACACTACGGAGGTGCGGGCACATTTTGGGATAGCATTCTGGCTAAATAAAAGCTACTGTACACCACAGAGGTGCGGGCACACTTTGGGATAGCATGCTGGGTAAATAAAAGCTACTGTACACCACAGAGGTGCGGGCACATTTTGGGATAGCATGCTGGGTAAAT
>JAODJW010000135.1:9440065-9460803 GCA_026777045.1 Hyperopisus bebe | reverse complement strand
CACTTTGGGATAGCATGCCGGCTAAATAAAAGCTACTGTACACTACAGAGGTGCGGGCACACTTTGGGATAGCATGCCGGCTAAATAAAAGCTACTGTACACTACAGAGGTGCGGGCACACTTTGGGATAGCATGCTGGCTAAGTGAACACTACAGAGGTGTAGTAGCAGGCTAGCTAAATGGAAGCTACATTAAAGTTACTGCACAGCGCGGAGGTGACTGTAGACCTGGCGATAACATGCTGGCTAAATGAAAGCTACATTAAAGCTGTCGCACAGCATGGAGGTACCTGCACACCTTCTGGTAGCATGCTGGCTAAACGCTAAACTAAAGCTACTGCGCAGCACGGAGGTGTCCACACTCCTTGTGGTAGCACGCCTGCTAAATGAAAGCAACATTAAAGCTAGCGCACAGCAGGGAAGTATCCGCATGCCTTGAGGTAGAACGCTGGTTAAACGAATGCTTTACACACGTGTCATTGTCAGCCAGGGGAAACAGAAAGCACGGCTGGTTAAAGAGCAGGGTTTGTGGCTCAAATTCTGAACTGTCAAGCTCAACAGGGAGAATGGCTTAGGGGAGAAGCATTCCTTAAGATACATATTGGGTAAAAAAAAACATATCTCATCATCTAATGACGACCCATCCAGCTTTGACAAGTGATTGAGCGTGGATGTAATGTGTTCCGCTCGTCACCGAGGAACCTCCAGGAGAGCTGAGCGCTGTGTCCAATCGGGCCTGTCTCTTCGGCTCCCTTCCGCCCAAATGGGCTTGACACCCGCATCCCCTTGGGGAGTCGCACCAGTTGCGAAAACATATGCTCACGATCCGTTTGCAGAGCGGGTGTTTTGCCAGTTATTAAATGCTTGCATCCACTGCGAGTGTTTAGAGGTGCCAGGTTCTCCTGTAAAGCTGTAATTACAAAGTTGCTTACAAGGCCGTGACTAAAGCACTACATTAGATATGACTTTTGTAGTGTAATTATTATCTTAATGGTACAGTGTATTTACGGAACTGTAACTAGAGGCATGCTTGGGTGTTATTGGTGAGTTGCACAAATTTCAAAAGTAGAGTTTTTAAGTGAGGACATCAGTAGTTATAGAGCAGATGTTTAGACAGTTAGTTAAGTCTTACTCAGATGACAGCATGCTGTGTTTTAAAATTGTTTTTCACATTTGGTTTCCACGCTTCAAAACAGCATGAATATGTTTCATATTCAGAAGATGTGGTTCAGTTATGGTTTGAATGCATTTGTGTAGTGTTTGCTTATGCAGCGAGCACTGATATGATCAGTGGCCTATTGAAGGGGACACACTCTGATAAAGTGGCAAAATACGGGCTGTTTAAGAGCCTTCAGCTCACCTGAACTGCCTGTCCTTGGACAGAGGGGGTAAAAGCCCACAAGAACCCGGGGAGAAGACAGAAAGTCACGCAGCGCTGGGGAGGAACAGCCCAGCCCTGCAGGCAGCTAGGTATCCCGCTGAGCCCTAATGAAATTATTATCTTAATGAAGTTGTTGATCTCTAAACTCTGTAACAGCGTAAATGGAACTAATTTCATTTGGGTTACAGAAATTCTGTTTATTTTTTTTTTTTTGTGATGCTTTTGGAAAGTCAGATGTTGGCAATGTCACGCTGAATACACAGCAAGAAGGTTCCTTTCCAAGCGTCTCATCAGGTGGCCTTGTGGCATGCGGCTTTCAAAGTCATTCGCAGGGTTTCTTTCTATGTGGCGACTTGTGCAAACTCTCCGTTGCAGAAATCGGCTTTCGATGCTACAAACTCTGGCTGTTATGCTCTCGAATCGGGCTTAACCTTCTCCTGGCATGGGAGTGAGCGATTCACGTGACTCAAAGAGCTTTTAGGATGGATTGTGAATTTTATTAATGACATTGGTTGCAGTTATGTGTTTCGGATGGTGCACAATAGTTTTAAAGAGCAGGTCCACAGACTGTCTTCCTCCCTCCCACAGCCAAGCCCCCCTTTGCATAATTTCTTGTTTTATACGGCTTCTGGTATATGTAGTGCATGGCATCCCAATCACATTTTCACAAGACACAAATTAGTAAATAAATCAATCTTTGTGTTCAATATTCCTTTAAATAGCTTACTGGCCCCTACACAAGCATTAATACAGGTATCACATACGTTGGTTAAGTATCTATGCAAGCCTGAACTATCCATCTATCCTGCATTATCCTGTACAGGGATGTAGAATGAACCTGAAATACTGCATTGGATCAGTCTGCTGAAAATGGCCATATTCAAAAGAGTGTGGCTGTGTGTATGTTTCTCTGTGTGGGCGGGGCCTAAGAGGGCATGTCATGACATAGGTATCAGTATTAAGTAGTATTTCTTCTTTTTTCCCCTCCCCCATTCACTCATATACAGGTACTAGCATGACATAAGCATCCAGGATCGGCAAGACGTGGAATCGCAGTCCCATAAGCCAGGACATCCCCAAAAAGAAAGATGGCATTCATGTCAATAAGCCCTTAACCAGGACATTCCATGATGCATGCTCGGGAGCGTCCATAAATCTGTTCTGGGATCTGCTGATGAGTGTGTGTGTGAGAGTGTGACGGAGCCAAGCAGAGCGGGGGCCCTGCTGTGCAGTCTGAGTACCCCACTGTGCCACGGGGCTAAACATCCCTCCTGTCAGAAACAGTCTGTCTCGCTTTCACGTCCCCTCTCTCCCTCCTTCACTCCCTCCGTTTCTCTCTCCCTCTCCGTTGCTTCCTCTCGCTCCCCTTCTCCCTGTCTGTCAGCACAATCGCACCCCGAACATATTTCTGTGAAAATGTGGCAGGTCTCTGCCTGACCAGCGGCTGCCCATGCTCTGCAGATTCCCGAACATCAGCAGAACGAGTCTCAGATTAGCTGCTGAACTGCGGCTAAATCTGAGTCGTCGCGCTTGTCTGTGGGCTCTGCATATGTGCACATAGATTGTATCCTTCTTGCTGAAAATCAAGGGGGAAACTGTTTTGAATCACATATTGATTGTTAAGGTCCAGCTAAGGGCTTCCGGCAATACGTGACCTTCCACTGGATAAGCAGATATGGAAGATAGATACATAGATTTTCCTTGAGTAAAGATTTAAGTTATTTAATATAGTTTGATTGTTTGGTATTTTATTTATGCTGCACTGGAAAGTTTTTCTAATCAGGGACTGCTATTATGACTTTTTGTATAAACTTTATGCTTGTTAGAACTGCGTTTGCTTCCTATATTTTTGTATTTAGGCCAAGAGAAAAGCAATTAAATTAAACAAAAAAAGCTGCTGCATAAACTGCCTGGCTTTTGCAGATTTATACTGGTGTATCTCTGCCCCCGAAATGACAGTTTGCCTGAGATTAAACAGGTCTATAGTAGGAAGAAGGAATTTTATTTGGCTCTTAAGTGAATGTGCCTTGATATGTTCCACTAAAGCCCATCCCCACTATGTTGTGTATTTGATTCCCATCCCCAGCCTGTTGTATGTTTGATTCCCATCCTCAACATGTTGGGTATTTGGTTCCCATCCCCAATATGTTAGGTATTTGGTTCCCATCCCCACTATATTGTGTATTTGATTCACATCCCCAGTATGTTGTGTGTTTGGTTCCCATCCATAATATGTTGTGTGTTTGTTCCTATCCCCAATATGTTGAGTGTTTGGTTCCCATCCCCAGTATGTAATGTGTTTGATTCCCATCCCCAACATGTTGGGTGTTTCATTGCCATTCCCAGAACAATTGTTTGGAATTCTTGTGTTAGTAGGGGATTCCTCCTGCTACGCACAATCCCCCCTGTTGTTCAAAAGCATGCAGTTAAATGAATTGTAGCCTATAAATAGTGTTTTTCTCTGTGTGTGTCTCCTTATTAGGATAGGCTGTAGATTCACTGTGACCCTATACTGTGATAAGTGGTTAGGGAAAAGGGACACCCAGTGAATCTGTGCACCCAGAATACCAGACATGGCTTATTACTCTCTGGGATTTATTTATTTATTTATTTATTTTTAATACGGAGTGTTAACTCTAAAGGCTCAAATGGTTTTCGCACAATTCTAACAGCCTTCTCTCTTACTCAAATGTAATTTTAGCTTAGAAGCCACTCCCCCCACCCCAATGGGGCTTAAGAAAGAAAAAAAATTCCCCAGGTCCACTGTCTGTGTCCACTACAATAATGGCTCTGCCTAGGCACTTCTCAGTGGTGCTAAATGTGTGTGCGTGTATGCGTGTGTCTGTCTGTGTGTGTCTGTGTATGCATTCCCTCCAGGCATCTCTTCCCCTTTCCAGCTCGCAAAGGATGAATAATGATGAAAATGTAAGCTGCTAATATACTTGATAGCGTTAGTATCTGTCGCTGTGGAAAGAATTATACTTTGTGCATTTTGAATATGCTTCATTTGCACTGATCATAAGTCACAGCTCTCTCACACCATGACTGTGGGGCACACTGCCACCTAGTGGCTATATGGTGAAGCATTTTAGGGGTGGTGGGAGACAGATCGATTTGGTTTGGTGCCACATATACCATTTCTCCAGTTTTAGGTCTGCTAGGCTATAACCCTCTGAGTGGAAAGTGGTATGTTTTATCGTCATCGTTTTTAATGTCATTAGGAGAAAAAAAAATGAACTGGTGGACCCTGAATCCATTCCTCTGTCTGCTGGGGAGGAGGATAGGGTCACGCTGTGGCTCTGCCAACCCCTGTAGCGAATAGAGAAGCACAACACCGTGGCAAACTGCAGGACGCTGGACGAGGAACGAGGGTCGAAACCTCACCTATAAAAGATGCCAATTAGACTCCCAGCAAAATCTGCGTGTTCCATATAGAATGCACACCCATTTACTAGTGAGTGTGGTGCAGAGCCCACTATTGATCAGGAAAACTTTAAGATGACAAACTGCAGAGTGCTGTGGCAAAACATCCCGTAATGAAGGGACACAAATCTTTCAGTCGGCTTTAACGCGTTTCGTTTCAACCTTAAGGTGAACCTTAAGTGATGTGACTGAGACTTAGAATGTTGAAGCCCAGCAGAATGTTTCCGGAGTAAGTGTGCTTACATTCTTTTGTTTTTTAAATGGATCCAGGATGTGACAGTAAACTGAAAATATTATGTAAGCTTTATCTAGCTTATGTCACACATTCATTTGAAAAAGGACACCTTTACCACCGTCAGTCGTAAAAATGCATTATCTAATATTATGTAACATGCATCTATTTGAAATATGTCTGGTCTGTGGGATAGGTTGCAGACTCACTGCAGTCTTATGGTGGATAATTGCCTATGGAAAACAGATTGATGAAATTATATCTTTATAACATATACAGTACATATATATATATATATATATATATATATATATATATATATATATATATTTGTTTGCCTTCATATCAGGAAGCAGTGTGAATTCTGCATAGTCTAACTAAATTATTGTGCAACGTCTGTTATTAGATTAAACCCAGGCTATAAGCTGATCCTGCAGATACCACAATAGAACACTTTCTGACACTCATCACTTACATCTTTCGATGCATATATTACATATCACATAGTACAGAGATTTATACAGTCAGAAGAAAATCAGTAACACGGTCAATGAAGAAAATGTGGTCCTTCAGTGTTAGCTGTCTCCTCTACACTATGTCACTATACTGCTGTGGTATTTTGCATTTTACAATATTACAGAATTCTACGCTATGTGACATTTCATTATACTATGAAACTTTGCAATGCTATTCTACATTTTACTGTAGTATGGCACATTACAATGCTATACATTACAATGCTATGCTGCAGTTCACTGTACTGTGGTACATTACAATGCTATGCTACATTTCACTATATTACAATACATTATTATGCTACACTACATTTCACTCCACTACTCCACACTGATACTTTGCTGGATGACAGCACTCATTAGGGCCTGGAAGATATGCTCTTCACTCCCGCATCGACTCTGAGTGTGTGTGTGCGTGTGTGTGGGGTGGCAGAGCTGAGCAGGAACAAATGTTAGTGTCATAGCCTATAGTGAAATTTTCATGTGTTATACTCCACAGAATATTTCACATGTAATGTAGCCTTTAGGGTAATTTACATGTGTTAAAGTTCTCCAGTAATTTACATGTGTTAACGTTCTATGGTAATTTACACACATTATAATATATAGGGTAATTTACATTATAGCCAATACATACAGCCCATGGAAAATTTTAGTCTTGTATAATGCATGTTAATGACCTAAAATATATGCATACAATTTGCAAACTAAGCTTATAAGCAGTAGCTAAACCATTTTTGTTTCGCGTTATGAATCCAAGGAAACAGAATCGGCTGTGACCACTGAATACCAGCAGTGAAGTTAGTTTGCCTACCCAGCTATAGTATATTTATCCATCTGCGGGTCTCATATCCCCCCCCCCCCCAGGTCGTAGACTGGGTAGGATACCCAGCTCACGGGCACACCCTGCATACAGATTTTTATAAAATTGCATTTCCCCTTGTGGGGACCAAAACAATGTCCCCGCAAACTGAAAAATACCATTTTTTTGTCTCATTGTGGGGACACTTGGTCCTCACAATTGAATATGTACATGACTACACACATAATATACGATAAAACATGCAGACGGCACATGCAGACTGCACACACAGAGCGGAGGCGGGATTCAAACAGCAGCTCCTGGAGGTGTGAGGCATCAGTGCCACACATTGAGCCCCCCCTCTTTGCGATCTCATGGTAAAAACACTAATATTAGCTGCTTCATTTGTATTATCCGTCTCCACTTAATCAAAGTATTCCCATAACCTATAAGTGTTTCTGTATTAATATTTTTTGTGCTGTTTTTAATTTAACCCAGATCCTCACCTTTATTTGCTGTTACAGACATTTCTTCTGCATGCTATCCGTTGGTTTGATTACTTTCATCTTATGGGATGAACTTTGCTGTTATGAGAAGATATTACATACTTGGAGTTGACTGACAGCTCCAAGATTAACAAAAGAGAACCTCCAATGGCTTTGCTTTTCATGCATTTCTTTATTATTATTGTTGACACTAGGAGTTTGTCCCATTACATATATGACGCCAGAAGAAATATATTAATAAAATTCATAATTTTGTTATAAAGCACAGTGCAGTATATAGCAATGACAACATCAACATGAGAAGACAAATGAAAGATCTAGAAATATAGAGTAGCACTTTCACAAACACGCCGCACAGAAAAGCAAAGGCTGATAAAGAAATCCTGCAGTCTGGTATGGCAACTGAGAGTAAGGCAGCTCAGTTTCCATATCAAAGCTATAGAACATATTGCAGTTTCATAACTGATTAAGGTAAAATGTTGTTATGTTGTGAGGTAATATCTGATGCGTGGATTAGCAGGACCTATTGGGTTGGGTGAACGGGAGACCAATCAGATATTACCATTAGACTGTCCCATCCAATTAGAAATGACTAAGGCTGTGATGCAAACATCCCATTCCGTCTGGGCATAGGTTATTCTCCTCAGACTTTGATGGAACAGATGCTAAATATTTAAAGCGATACTTCCATTATTACTCAGCCTCTCTGTCTTCCTTGAATAATTCACCTCGGGATTAAATTCTATAACAAGCTGTGGTGAATGTGCTCACGCATTGGCAATGGCAATAATTCGAGGTGGGGGGGTGGCCCTAAAATATGTAGCTAGCACCCCCATGGTATTGGAGTCCTGTTAAAAAGCTGAAGGACAATTAAAGGTGTCTAAGCTGTCATCAGAACAGGCACGTTAATGGACTGGACCCAGCATATCTTGAGCGGGGGCAGTGATGACGGCAGCCCTGAGCTTTCCAGCTGCACCCCCACTCAGCGGTCAGCCGTGCGAAGTCAGCCTGGAGAGTAGACGCATTTTGATCAGGAAGCTCATACATTCCATTAAGATGAAGGGCAGCTGCATGGTGGTTAAGGACAAAAACATCAGTGTTCTGGTTCTGTTCCCTTTATAATTTGACTGTAGATGGTGGGGAGATTAAGGGCCTGCATTCTCCGCTATGTCTTCAGACCCATATTGATGCATATTGGGACCACTGTTCACTGTCTGTCTCTGCCCAATTTAATCTAATGGAACGCAAAGTGTACTTAAGAGGAAGTGAGCTTACTAATTTAGCTATGGTCAGCACATGGCAATGACAAGCTCCTCCTAGCACCAATATTCACAGCCCACAATTTAATCCTCAGTATGGGTTCATACCCTTATAATCATACACAGGAGCGGGACCTGTTACCCTGCTTCAGCTTTGGAAGGACAATGCACAAAAAGCATCTGTTAAAAAGTGAAAACTACACCATAAGGACTCTTTTTAAGGATTCCACTATGGATTAGTTCCTAGACCAGTTAGTACAGATTTTGGTTTGTACCAGAAAACTGAAAAATAAAGTTTTATGAGGCTTTTGGGTACTTGACTGATGTAGAGAGTGCTGTGTCCACTCTTATTAATCTGCTGTGTATTTCAATGACACCACGTACGGGCAATTACCTCAGGGACTTTACTTTTGTCGTTTCATTGCACTAAAACCCCACAAAAGAATGGGAAAGGAGATTGATTTCATGAATCGATTTTTAACACAGCCTAAGGTCTGTGTTCTTTTGTCCTTCCTTAGGTGTTTCTCAGTAGGGAAATGCGGGGAACCTGAAGGCTACCAACTGCAATTTTTCATAGTAGTTCTAAAGTTATGGATTGATGGGAAAGTAATGAAATGATCACGGTTGTTTAACACTGGCTTTAGGCTAGCTACTGTATTCAATGAGGTGAGCTTCATCATTCTCTTCCAGTTTTAGGTTTTTCTTCCGGGGTGTGTAGCAACTGTCTTCAGTGCAAGGAGTCCCATAATTTCCTCTCTTACTATAGCTGTTACCTCAAGAACATTTAGTTCCAACATAGTCTCTGAGAAGGCCTCTTTCTCCCAGAGAGGGTTAGCTTCTGTCCCCAGGACACTGAGCTCCATCATTCTCTGTGTGTTTTAGCTTATGTCTCCAGTCTAGGAAGCCTCATCATTATCTGTAGGTTAGCTTCTGTCCCCAGGACACCAAGCTCCATCATTCTCTGTGGGTTAGCTTCTATCTACAAGACACTGAGCTTCATCATTCTCTGAGGTTTAGCTTCTGATCCTAGGACACTGAGCTCCATCATTCTCTGTGTGTGTTTGCTTATGTTTCCAGTCTAGGAAGCCTCATCATTATCTGTGGGTTAGCTTCTGTCCCCAGGGCACCAAGCTCCATCATTCTCTGTGGTTTAGCTTCTGTCCCCAGGACACCAAGCTCCATCATTATCTGTAGGTTAGCTTCTGTCCCCAGGACACCAAGCTCCATCATTCTCTGTGGGTTATCTTCTGTCTCCAGGACATTGTGCTTCATCATTCTTTGTGGTTTAGCTTCTGTCTCCAAGACACTGAGCTTCATCATTCTTTGTGGTTTAGCTTCTGATCCTAGGACACTGAGCTCTATCATTCTCTGTGTGTGTTAGCTTATGTTTCCAGTCTAGGAAGCCCCATCATTATCTGTAGGTTAGCTTCTGTCCCCAGGACACCAAGCTCCATCATTCTCTGTGGGTTATCTTCTGTCTCCAGGACATTGTGCTTCATCATTCTTTGTGGTTTAGCTTCTGTCTCCAAGACACTGAGCTTCATCATTCTTTGTGGTTTAGCTTCTGATCCTAGGACACTGAGCTCTATCATTCTCTGTGTGTGTTAGCTTATGTTTCCAGTCTAGGAAGCCTCATCATTATCTGTAGGTTAGTTTCTGTCTCCAGGGCACTGAGCTCCATCATTCTCTGTGGGTTAGCTTCTATCTCCAGAGCTTCATCACTTTCTCTGGGCTATATCTGATGTATCCATGGTGCTTCCTATACATTCTCTGGATTAACTGTTGTCTCCAGGGCACAGTGATCCATCTCTCTCTTTGTACTATTACCACCGTCTTTCAGGCTTAGAACTCCATCACTCTCTTGGTGTTAGTTGCAGGAATTTGATCACCATTGTTACATAATGGGGGAAAATTACATTACCACTCAGCTAAGCCTTTTCAGACTTTTCGTGAAGAAATTGCTGAAAGTCAGCATGAAGCTTCAGGGTGTTTGGGCATATCTAGTATCTTGTACATAGTGATCTGCAGAATCACCTACTCTAAAACCTAGATTAAAATGCTATTAACATTGACTTCTGTAAAGGTATTTGACTCTGAGACGTATGTAGGCATCAAATTTAGACATACATAAAGCATCAAATGAGGATATGCATGAAGGTAAACTTTGATCTCTAATACATATCTCTCTTGATATCTACATGAAGGCATTTTGTGCTCATGGGAGTTTTACTTACACGAAAATGTTATGAGGGCAGAATGAAAAATGATTGGTTCTGAGGGATAACCAATCAGATTGTAGTGGAGGCAGGACCAACCAATCAGATGTGTCGGTTATGCCTCTAGTTGCTTGAACAAGTATAATTCCTGCAAGCGCATTTTACCTAAATCCATGTGTAGACATCAAATGTAGAGCTACATGGAGACATTTAAAACAGTCAATAATAAATATACCCTCACATAACAGGGAAATAGATTTCCTGTAGAATAGTTGGATTTATTACAAACTGGAAATTCCCATTGATATTTTGTTAAGTCAGCATCAGCCTTTGTGTTTCTTTACACTCAAAAGAAAGTGTATGTTCCATAAAAAAACTGGATTATAGGTACATATATATTTAAGTCAAAGACTCTATATAAGATTTATGATGAATACGTTTTATCCTTAGAATGAGTATTAAGGAGGTTTCAGGGCAATGCTGATATGTTAAGATTTGTATTTTCATAATGTAATAGTTTGTCTATTTTAATAAACAATAATAATGTTACATTAATAAAGGTTAGATGCTCGCTGTTCTGGGAATTTAGTGACTTTACAGCTAAACCGTAAAGGAAAAAACCTGAAAACACGAAGCATTTTTCTAGCAGTCAGTCATTGTATGTGGAATGTTTGTGTAGGTTGCAAGCAAAAATAGTTTTTGATGCAGGAGGCGAAGTTTGGCACACAGCTGTGAACTCTTTCGAGCTGGAATGTGTTTGCGTTGCACTGAAGATGCAAACGGAGCCCCCTGCGTGCGTAAGCGAGTCGTTCTTTGTGAAATCTCCACCCTTCGTCGTAGCCTGTGGACAGAGTTGCTAATATCCTCCATAAATCAGATGTTAAAAATAAACAAATCCACAGCACATCATCATCAAAGTCAAGAAGATACCCTGCAGATTAGCACAAAACAGAAGGTTTCAATTCTCACCTCATTTAGCAGACATAATTAGGACTTTGTAAAAGGAGCTTTTTTCCATCTGTCTGGTTCTATACTTCTCATTAATCTCTGAAGCTTGTTCCTTGCTTTTAATAAGTCATTTAAACATCACTTTTTGCTCTTGCCATGTTCACGGTCCCTCTTATGCGCAGCACAATCGGACAAAGCCCGTTTCACACTCTCGAAATGTGTTTTTTTCACTTGTACGAAAACTTTTTGGGAAGTTTCCCAGGGAAGGCTCCATATTGGGAAACGTTGGCAGGAGAAGGAGCAAGAGTCAGCGGGAGAGGGAGAGAAAACGTTTCATTTGCCGGTTCCGTCGTGAGGATGCTGGATGGGGCCCGTGCAGGCGACGTATCTGTCTCCGTCCTGCGGAGGCCCCAAATGAACCTCCCAAATGAAAACTCACAGCTTGAGGCAGACTGACTCTATAGCGTGTATACGGCTGTAAGGTTCTGTAAAGAAAATTGCTTTATAAGCTTATTAAATCTGAGACCGGCATCGGGAGAGCGAACTAATAAGGGAGAGGCTAAACAGCCTTCGCGAGCGAACGAGGTGCAGCCGGGATGGGACGCCTAGAGGCGGGGGCCCATGGTGTGAGCATTAATTCTCCTCTGTGTCTCTGCTCATTATTTCAGCCCTCTGAAGAACGTGCCATGGGAGGCGGGTGTGGGGGAGGGGGGGTCGTTGCCAGAGCAACCATAAGCTTCTCCCGTTTCTTTTCTGCTCCTTCCCTCAAAGCCGCCGCTATCTTAAGCCTCCTTTTAACCAGCGGTAGGGAGAACGGTGCATCGGCGCGCCGGTGTAACTCAGACGAGGGAGAAACAGGTCAAAAGGGGCTTTTTTTTGACTGACGCTGCGTGTCACGGCCAATTCTACATGTTAGCACAGTGCTTGGGTCTTTGGATCCATATGAAAAGTAAACTTGGCGAGCCTCGTCTCTGGACTTCGGCACAGCAGCTCTGTGCCCATGAAAAGCTGCGCAGACCAGCACAAGGGTCCTCTGCAGCGAGACGGTTATGATGACGTGTATAATTAAGACGAGAAAAGCAACAGACTGTAGAGCCTCGTCCGCCCACCTCCCGCTCTGCTGTGCTTTGACTCCTGGTTACCGTAATCATGGCAGGGGAATTTGCAGAGCGGTTTTCTTTTGGAACAAACCACACATCTGCTTAGCTTAAAGACTCTAAAAGGGGGAGTCATGTAACTTTAACGGAAAATAAAAGTAATAGATATATATGGTCCTCCTTCTGTCGCCCTTCTTAATGCAGTTTAGCCTCTGAATGAACGGAATGTTGGCTTAGACAGGTGCAGTTATTAATCTGGTAGGTTAGGTAACCATTTGAGCACAAAGGAAAGGGAATGAGACAGATAAGCAGTTCGCCCTCTACAGGTTGGAGGTCTAAATATGTGATGGTGACACAAAACAAAAGCTTTCTCACTAGCAATTCCCCAGTAAAGCTTCAGTCACTCTAGTAAATGTTCAAAATCAGATAATCAAATTTATGATCAGGAGTGAGGACCACAAACCAGCTCTCCAACCTCCTGATGTGTGTGGAAACATGCTTCAAGAAAGCCAACTAGAACCATGAAAAATTTCCCAGGGAAAGGGGCGATCTTTAGGGGAGACTATGGGCCCTGACGGCGCTGCTCATTTAGCCTGACTGAGCATGTTTATTGCCGTTTAAACCCCCGTTATTGCTGGCTTGTACAGGGAAAAAAATCCATTTGCTCTCAGGAAACTCATTTATTTGTAATCCCTGTCCTCCTGAGCTCTTTTATCCCTTTTGAAAACGCGGGGACAAATGAAAGCACTCTCTCCTGTCACTCAAAGCCTACTGGTGCGGCATCTTCCCTGTGTTCGGCCTGAAAAATTTTACAGCACACAATGGCCGCCGTGTAAGTCATTACTGACATTCTGAATGGTTAGTAGACAGATAATATTGACAGGCATCCAATGACAGAACTTCTATCAGGTGTAGAAATATAAATCCTAGAGCGACAAGATCCCAGCTTATCCATGTAAAGCTAGAACTGCCCAGGGTGCTTTATTGTCCTCAAAAAAGCCCCCCCAGACCCAATTCCACCACATTTTCTTCAGTAGCTAATAACGTTAAATCACCTACCTACCTCCAACGATATAAAAATGGAGTAAACATTTATTTTGCCTTGGGAGGGACAATGTCAATATTAATGTAAGTTCTTTACCAATGTTAGAAAAAGTGACATGTAGTAACGCCTGCCCCATCCTGTGACATCTACAGGAGAGTCTAACACTTCCTGTAATACCTGTAGGGGAGAGAGTCTAACACTTCCTGCAATGCCTGTAGGAGTGTCTAACACTTCCTGTAATACCTATAGGAGAGTCAAACACTCCCTGTAACACCTGTAGGAGAGTCTAACACTTCTTGTACACCGATGTCTTACACTCTCCGTGAGATTTACAGCACCTGCTGCTTCCTTTACCACATAGAGTCTAAGCCTTCCTGTGTGATGTGATGGACAGCCTGTCTGATACATCCTGTAGGACAAAGGAGCTCTTGGGAGTTTAATTTACACATAAATATTCTGAGGGCAGAGGGAAAAATGGTTGGTTCAGAGAGATAACCAATCAAATTCTAGAGGAGGCGGGACCAAGACATCTCCCCTACTTCCTTGGACTCCCCTTCCTCTACAATCTCATTGGTTATCTCTCTGAACCAATCATTTTTTTTCTTCTGCCCTCAGAACATTTTTGTGTAAATAAAACTCCCATGATCCACGGGGGAGTCTATCAAGTCCCCTGTGCTTTACTTCTCTGGCACATTCTATGCTATATATTGGGTTTGACGTTGCCTTAGTAACATATTTGTGAGACATGCCTCATGAGGTTTACAGCAAAGCCTGCGGTGGAGCTACAGGATCGCATACTTGAGCATGAGCTTCTTAGGATAATCACACTCAGGTGCAACCGATTAAAGGTACTTTATAAAATGAAGCACTGGAGGAGTTGAAGGAGAAGCAGATGCTCCTGTCAGAAGGGTTACTTAAGGACTAAAAGGGCACACTTTCCTATCAGTCAATGTTCAGTTTATTTTATGCCCTATTCTTTCATCGTCTGTTTGTCGTACACAGCCTACAGTTATTAACACACAGTTATCAAATCAGCTGGAACTTATTTATGTTTTTAATGTGCAGTAACTCTGCTTCCTGTTGTGTGTCAGCTGCAGACACCCCGTCTCCTTATAGAAGATGTTATAGAGCAGCTAATGTGTCAGAAGCTAACGTAATGCCCGATGGTGGGCCGGGGGAGAAATTCAGAGAGTGAAGATCCTCGTTTCCGTTCCCATGGTAGCATTCTGAGCCTCAGATTTGGTCTGTGTGAATGAGCAGTGTTGCCCTTCTTTCCCTTGGCCAGTCAGACCACAGTCTTGTTCACCTGGACACCAAATTCAAGCTCCTTGTTCAGAGCCTTTGGAGGCAGCAGATTGTGAGTGTTTTGCAGGCTCTATGGTAAGAACGTTGGTGTGATCTCTCACTGTATCACTGACTACATCATCTTCTGAATGAATGTAATTAATCCAATGGAAAACAGTTCATTGTTGTCATTGATCACAAAACTACCAAATACCTCTTCAATAAGAAGGCGACTGAACTGTGTCAAACCAGTCTTGGTCAATCCTTCCACATGAAAAGTCCACCTTCACCCTGCCCAGCTTGTACCTCTATCTGGGTCTGTGCATCTCAGGTTAGAAGAGAATCAAGATGACCATCTCAAGGCAGCAGGCCCTGAGGGCATCAGCCCCAGAGTGTCTGCTGCAGCTGGGAGAGGTTCTCTAGCATTTATGTAACCTGTCCCTATTACTACAAAGTTAGGAAAATGTCAAGCATATGGATGTTCCAGTACTCCTAAAGACTACAGATCACTAGTCCTGATGCCCCGTATTTGTTCTCATACCACTCATGTCGAGCCCCCTACATCCATTGGAGTTTCTGTGCACATATAGAGTTAATGTCATTACAGCAACAGATGGCGTTGACCTACAATAACAGCAGGATAAACTAATAATATACCAGGTTCTCCTCTATTTTAATGTTTTGAATCTAACTGAATTTTAGAAAGTTCTTTGCATCTAGCAATACAGCAAAGGCTATAGGGTCTGCTGTAGAGTTATTAAAAAGCCAATTCGTTTTATATATAGATATACTGATATATCTATAGGAGAGAGAAATATAGAGAGATACTCAGAGGACTGTGGGATAGACACAGTGAGAGACCTGGGGAACAGTGTTACGAAATTATATACTGATAGCGCTACATAGCAGAGACTCATATGAACAGCCCAGTGTGAGGAAGGAAGCTCACGGGCTTGACCTAGTAAAGCCCCTTTATTCACCTGTAACTAATCTCTAATAATATAATACAGACATCTGTGAGTCTCCCAGCCCCCACACAGAACACAGCACCCATTCTCCTTCTTCCCCTAGTTCTGTTAAACCCTCGGACAGATAAAATCCCCCACCTTCCCATTCCCGCCTCACGTTTTTTTCTGTTTGCCATCCTGAATGGAGCAAGAAAAGCAGGGAGGTCTGAGCTGTGTGGGGGTCCTGAAGGGCCGTTTAGTAGACGGCCTTCTGGAAATCGGCTCGCATCCTTTGCTGCGTTTCACGCCATTTCTGAAACCTACAGCTGGATATGTGCTGAATATATGCAGTGAATGCGTTCAAATAGCACATTAGCTAACAGTTTAAGTAATTCCATTACTGTCTTCATTACAACTCCGAATTCAAATTGACTAATTAGCTTTAATTTGCTAAATAATTGCAAACATTTGTGAAAGCCTTTAAACAAGCATAGCCAATTCCTAATTTAAAAAAGCATATTGGAAAAGAGGCATCTGTACACAACGATAGCGTTTTGCAGACGTTAGGCTACACAAGGGTGGAGCTTGCTTAGGTAACTCTCCTCAAATTAACTCTATCTGCTATATTTCTGTAAGACCTGACTTGTGGATGGGAACGAACATTTGCCACTTTTAATGAAAATACTTCTTTGTTTTCAAACCCATGATCTAAAAAAGCAGGTTATGCTTATCTGGCGTACAAATTCATAGACTCCAGTTTCACTCATTGCAGCATAAAGGTTATCTGCTGACTAAAAGCTTGGTCAGATTAAAAATAGGATATGGGAATGTGTGGTCTGGCTCTGCATAAGCTTCTCTGGATAAATGTGTCAACTAGGGACCTCCTACTTGTTTGGATGCATGGGTAACCATGACAACCCCCATGCTCCCACCTTCCGTCTTGTTATATAAGAAAGGAATAAGACGAGAAAAGATCTGAAATAAATAATCTCATATATAAGTCTATATAAAAGGCAAAGTGTCTTCCCTGAAACCGATGACGCAGGGTGTTTATCAAAACCAAAGACCCAAAGATTGTTCTTGCGTTCTTATCAAGAGTGATCTTGCTAACCTGCCTCCAAAGAACAAACTTGGGATGCCATGGATCATGGGATTGTTTTTATTGACGAGGATGCAACTGATGCAGCCATGATATTCGGGGCTGGGCAACATCTGGGGCATTTTTCAATATGCGTACTTGACCGTACTCGTGTTCTTGCGTACCCCTTTTTAGGTCATCTTCCATTGCCAAAGACCACTCCCAATACTCAAGAACAGAAGTACCGAGGACAATACAAGTTCCCAGATGTCGTTCTTGCCCCGCCCTATATCAAGGATACATCGGTTGCATCCTCGCCAAACTAGACCAATCCCTCGATTCATTGCATGCCAAGTTCGTTCTTGGGAGGCGAGTTAGCAAGACCGGTCTTGCCATGACCACATGTACAGTCTTTGCATTCTTGGCATTGAGAAACACTCCTGAGGATTTCATCCTCTGTATTTCTGTTCATGAGTATTGGAACTGCACTTTAGCAATGGAAGATGACGTCAAACGAGTGCGTGAGAACACAAGAATGGTACAAATCAAGACTCACAGATTGCAGGACATCCTCCTGCTTACGTTCAGTAGTCAGACTAAACCTTCATCGCCGCGGCGACAGCCAGTAACAGTACAGAGTGAGGTCTGTACCGCGACAGCCAGTAACAGTACAGAGTGAGGTCTGTACTTAGTGGCTGGACAGCATCAGTTGCCATGGATGTGTGGAGGTCAACACAAGGGGTCGAGGAGGGTCCTGTCATTTTTAAACTGAGTACTCTGCCAACCACAATTTGGAAGACGCCTGCACAGGGAGAAATAGTGGATGCCGTAACATAATATATGTTTAATGGCAGCTCCATTGTGCTAATTTGCCTCCATATGTTCTTCGGAGTTGGGAAAATCAATGTTAAAGAAACAGAGGAAGCAGATAACCAGTGAGGGATATAACACAAGACCTCTTTTCTTAGGGTTGTTCAGGTTGTCTGCTCTTACGTCCTCTAATGGCACTAGACAGCTGAACCATCCACAGCTGTGGCCTCTCTGTCATCTATGACAGATGGACTTAACTGAAGGTTTTATGTTTCACAATCATTATTCTATTTCAAGGCTCATGGGAGAGGCTATACACACACATACACCTAGCCCTGGAAAAAATTTAGATGACTCTATACTTTTAAAAAATCTGCATTTTAATCTGTTTTAATCCTGGTCCTGCTAGCAGAGGCTACACTGAGAAGCAGGCTGCTTCCAGGCTCAAAGCTTCTAAGACAGCAGTGCAGAAGAAGAAGGTGAAGCAGGAGACTCTGGCAATAAGCAAAAAACCAGCCAGGTAAATGGTGGAAGCGACTTTCTGATGCCAGGGATGACCGTCAACTTATCCGACAGTGCCTCATAAATCGGTGGATGACCTTCAAAATGAATGGCAAACATCAAGTGCTGTGAAGTGCACTGCTAGGACAGTTTGAATCAGGCTCCTAGAAGCAGGAGTGAAGACCCACAAAGCAAGGAAGAGCCTGGCTGGAATTGATATTTTATACAGGCACATACCCAAAAATTAGTGAAACTTGCTGCGGTTTTTACATTTGTGTGTGTATATATATATGCTGTCAAACGATTAAAATTTTTAAAGAGATTAATCACAGGGTTGCTGTGGATTAATTTCGGTTAATCACGATTAAATATCCTTCATTTTCAATCCATATTAATCGCATTTCATTTTGCATGAGCAAACAGACTCAAGAAAAAATAGATAGATAGAGATATTTCTCGGATCTCCGAGAAATGGGGGCGCGCATGTCGTCACCTCTGGCTTCAAAACTCGGAATCCAACTCGGAATACGAGTTCCGAGGGCAAATGGAACACACCAAAACTGCCCGAAATGGGTTGACAGAGACATTTCAGGGATTCTGAGTCATTCTGCACTGCAGATGGGTTAATTGCATTAAAAATTTTAATCAGATTAATCACGATGATGGATTAATACGCATTAACCCGTTAATTTTGATTTTAATATATCATATGTTATTATAAGATATAAGGTATTATAAGATATTAACGTGTCTTATAACACGTTAGTAAGAGTTTATTTTTTTTGTAATATACATTTTCCATGAACGTTATGCATAACCCACACACACACGCATACATTCACATCCTTTTCCCCAGTGAAGTTTGTTTAATTATGCACTAAAAGACCCTTTTCTGAATCCCACAATGGCAAGTGAGAGGACATTTCCAGCTCTGCCAGCCAGCCAGTTGCACTTCAAATGTTTAGCTATGTAGTGTTATAATTAGCAGTGTTCTGTGCTGATGGGGAATTAAACAGTCATGAAACAGATTCAGTTACGCAACATCATCAGTTCTCCTTCTTTACAAACTGCCCTCTAATAAATTTTATTAGTGCAACCTCAGAATGCACAGTATTCATAGTTTAAAGGGCTGGTGACAACAGCATATTTTTTTAATGGGATGGTTTGACTAGTATGATGTTTGGATCCCATTCTTGAGTTGACAGTCCAACCTGACACAATACTTAACTATAATGATGTAGAGAACCTCCGGATTTTTGGAATGGACCGGGCCACCATTTACAGTGCCACTTTCATCAGGACAGGAGTAGGAAGTAAAATGAGCAAAAATAAAAACCCAAAAAAATAAACCCAAGTAAGCAAATGCAGAAGTTCTGTTTGGAATGAGGAGCGAATGGAAATAACAAACGCTAGGAATGAGGGGAGCTTTGTCTCCGACATGCCAGTCCAGCTCAGGGCAGCTATAGAAACCCAACTGAACACACCAGTATAACACAAGCACTGGGCATCTATGGAATAGGGTAATTAATGAGTCAGTATAACAGGGACGGTGATGTGTCTCAGAGCTGGAACGTTGCCACGGCCTGTCATGTTATTCCATCTCTGTTTGCCAAACCAAGGATATGGTCAACATTCATGCTATTAGAAATAGACTGGCAGCAGTTTTTTTTTTTTTTTTAATCTGATGGTTCCAAGCTGATCCCAGCCTATATTCTGAAAATGAGCCTTTTGCTTTGCCTACCATGCAGTTTCTTATTCCTCTGTCTCATACCAGTAGGAGATAAAACCAGCATAATACAGTGAGCCCCCCCCCCCCTTCCTAAAACAAATCAAACTTTTCTAAGCAGCCTGTTTCCATTTTGCCTTCTCTGGAACTCATTATTCTTAAATTGGATTACCGTTTGTGATCCTAACTGTCTGAGATCGCAGAATATCTGGACAAATCCGCAGTATGTAATTAAAGTAGAAAATCATTAAGATTTGTCACAGGCCGATCAAGTACGATTCAGTTATGAAGTCTTCTATCTGACTTTAATTTAATAACCCTCAGAGCCTCCGGGAGGAGCGGCAGGCCTTGTTAAAGCCACGGTGGCCTTGCGCAAACTTGGCAGCCAGATTGTATCTGACAAGTCGGAGAATCGTGTTATTACACACAGCAGTGGCGGCCGACGCCAGATGTGCCGGGGCGGCGCGTTCACTCTGCGTGTTGAGAATCTGTCATTGCTGCTGTAGGTGCTGTCGCCCTCGGAAGGTCCTTCGGCCTGACGGCAGCTCCAAAGGCCACGGCTTGGCTTTCATATCCGCTGCCATTTTTAGCTAACGCTTGGGTATTAACGAGCGAGAAGCTAAGGCTAACTTTAGCTTCCACATTCCCTCCCCACGTCTTTCCTGGGCCTCCCTCCAAAGCCTTTCTAGTTGCACGTTACCTTGGCCGCTCTTCTACCTGCTCCTTTGATTCCTCAGTTACATTTTCATTCTGATGGTCGCCTGAGACGACCCTTCACTCTCTTCTGCTGATCGATTGTTCCTGTTCCGCTGACGTCTCCTTCCTCAGTCTCCCCCCCCCACGTAGCCTCAACCTGCCTCCCCCCTTGTCTCCTCCTTAGTCCTTTCCATTCTTTCCAACAATCCACTGTATCTTCAATGCTCCCAATTCCCCCACCCAGCACTCCATCTTCATCTACCTTCTAACCGA
>JAODJW010000135.1:9412896-9430931 GCA_026777045.1 Hyperopisus bebe | reverse complement strand
GGCTACAGTAATCAAAATAGTCATTCATACATCTGACCATCACCAACCATTTATCTAGTTTAGGATCACAGGGACTTGATATGAGATATGATATGAGAGCCTAAAATCAGTAACTACAATTTAGAAGCAAGGGGAAGCTATTAATGGTTTCAAAAACGTGCAGCACGCGTCAGCTGAATTAAAGGCTATTTAATTAACCTGACTTTTTTTATTTTCACCAAATACAAGGCTGGTAAATGAATGGAAACAGTAGGGAGTATTTGTTTTGATCACATTAGCAGTTTGGTGCCAATCCATCATCACCGACGCTGTTGTCATCGCTCACGGCGACCGCCCGGGCCGCCGCATCTCCCAGGATGCCATCTGGGAGGTAATCGAGTTGTCTCTGCTAACGCCGAGGCTGAGTGCAGGAAGTCAGATTGATGTCTTCACTCAGTGGCAGAGAAGGAGCTGATCCAGCGCGCTAAGTGGACAGCCTGGAGAGGTGTGGGTGGGGAGGTCGCAAGCACTCACGCCCTCGCCGGTCTGCGTGTTGCAGACGACTTTTTCTGTGTTGGTGCTGGGGGGCTGGGGGCTGGGGGTCAGCCTTTTAGCCCCCACCGCCACCACCATACATTTCACTGGGGCCGTCATGCTTGATTCGAGCCTCTCCCTGCTTTTTCAGCTGCTGCCTCACAGCCGTCTTCCCGACACGCCGGCGTCAGCCCCTGCTTCTCCGTCACTGGGATCGCTTCTTCTTGCTTTCATTTGTTGTTTTCGTGTTCGCAGACAAACAGATGGCCTAATTACCATGTCTAAAACATAACCCAATCTTTGCCAATAGAATTTCGGAAATATTAGCAGGAGTCAGGCTTCGGTGACAGTGCACATTAGGCCTGACTGATAGGATCAAAATTACCTCTGACATGCAATCCTCTCTTAGCCTAAGGGTTTATAGTAATGATAACAATGCTAATGACAATAATAACATGTACATGAAATATATATTTAAATATTGAACAGTGCCAAATATTGAAAAGGAAAAAAAAATCTGGCCATCTATGTCAATCAATTCATACATTCAGAATAATAATATTAATTATTGTCGATCTTTGTAGGGAAATCCTCTTTTTACCCCCCCCCATTTTGCTTGCCATGAGAACACGCTTGGCTCTGAAGGGCAGCCACCTGTTGCAGCGCTTACGGAGCTGGGCATCAAAGGCCTTGCTCAAGGGCCTACAGCCATGCTGATGCTCAACTTAAACCGGTGACCTTCAGCCCACTGCGCCAGACATCCTGGCACATACACACATTTACGGACTACAGGCAATTTACAGATGCAGAGTGCTCTAGATGGAAACACCAAACACAGAACAGAGGTGGGACTCAAAACTCAAGCCCCTAACTCTGGAGGTGAAAACTACTATGCTGCCTAATCTATGTTAATGCAAGACCTTTCCTGATGCCTGCAGGTTGAAATTCCAAGATAAAGTCCTCTATTGAACTCCCGAAAAATACCTGACAACTGAATGGAGAGAATTAATATCCAGCAGTATAATTTGGCAAAAATGTTGCCTCGGGGTGAGGTATCTTTTGGGAGGGAGAAAAGAATACGATGATCAAATAAGACCGGGCGCAAGTAGGAGGTCTTTGTGGTTTACCCAGATGCGTATTCCCTGCAGAGTGTGAGAAATGCACTGATTCATGAAGACAGCAAACCAAAGAAGGACCCTGAACTGACGGGGTTAACCCATCATCTGCCAATGAGCAGCACTGACCACAGCCTAAACTAACAACATAATGAACAGATCGTGACAGAACTGGGTACAAGCCTTTCCTCAACACATAGTCAGGTCATAGATTCTGAACTGCTTAATGATGTTGGGGAGAACAGGGGGGATGAATAAAACAACAGGAGATAATAGTTGCTACCAAAGAGACTGAAAATAAAGCCTTATTTGCTAACATAGTGACTCAAAAACAAAGCATATGTAATTTATGTATTAATTTTTACTTCCTAATATAGGAGCCATGAGGGAGGACACCTTTAGCGCCCTGATCTGAAAGATGCATCCCCTGCCACAGCAAAACCATGGAAGTACCTGGCCCATTGCCACATTCTGAATGAGGCAGCGTGTCCATTGGGAGGCTGCCGTTATCTAGGTTGGTAATCGTATTTCGGCACATCAGCATAATCAAATATATTGTAATAACCTGACTCTCACTGCCGTTAAAACTCCCCACGGGTTCCTCATTATCACGAGTAAGTCCGAAGTGCTTCCGGCCTGCTTCCCCAGCTCTGTGACGCGATTCTCCAACCCCACCGTTCGCTTTGCATTTGGCCGAGACGAAACAAGACCTCACAGCAGCTTAGCCACGGTCGTTTTTCCACACGACTCGAGGACCCGAAAGCATTTCTTCAAAGATTTTGCAGTAAGAGCAAGAAACTGTAGTGCCACTTCACAGTGTGGCTACAGTGACCTCGACATCCATCATCACTGCGGCTCCCTTTCCTCCTTTTACGCAGTTCATCCTCACTGCGAATAAACTGCCAAAGTACAATCACGCCTCCTCACGGAGAGCATATTTATTTATACGAACGGCAGCGGGATTAACGATGCAAGACAGTTCTGTGCTGAATCACTCTGTAAAAACAGACAGGTCCTTGACATTTTTGGCTTCATTTCCATCCGGAAAATATTTACCCTTAAACACTCTGCCTGTCTGCACATGGAGAGGTGGCAACCTTTAATGACATTTAATATGGGAACAGACAGAATAAAATTATATAAATTTAATAAAAAGATCATCCAAACACAGAACGGTTAAGCCCTCAAAACCTAAGTAAATATTTTCCCGGTGAGAGATGGTGCGTTGTGAAATTATTATACTGCTTTCGTTTCTGAAACGGCAGAAATGATTGTTCCTAGAAAAGTCTTTTTCTTCCATAGTCTGTAATTATCAGGGCAGATCTTAGTACTGAATTCTTAACGCCACAGATAATACACATCCGAAACCTTTGGTTCCTTTGTGCAATCGCTTTAATAATTCTCGGAGAATTCAATAGATCTTCTTCCTTAGCAGACCAGACAGAGCGAATCAAATCAGGGCAAATCTACACTGACAGAGAGCCAAAGACCCGAAACCGCTACCTGCATCACTGTCAGCGAGGGGAGAGCTTGTTTAGCCTCTAGTTTTCGCACTTTCAGGTTTCATGCACGAGCGTGGGTGTTGTGGGCTCGGTGGGCATAAGCGGGGAACACCCCCTAGATGTTTCCAGATCTAAGGCTGCAAGTCTACGCACACCTGATCCACTTTTGCCCGTCGTGCTGTTCCGCTGCTTGCTTTCAGAATACAGAACAGGCCCATTCCTCAGACAGGAACGCAGCAGGGCAGAAAGACACGATTCCTTCAGGGACCAACATACTCGCAGCTCCTTTCAGCAAACATGATATCTTACTCAGCCACCACCACAGGCTATGTGCTTAATTAGCATGTTATAAGAGTGGCTGTAACACGGTTGAGAAGTGCTGAGAGTTCACGGAACTCTGAAGTCACATTCGCGATTGCGTGCTATCAAGACACGCGTGGTAAACCCACACCTCAGCAACGCTGAATTCCCACTGTGATTCGCCAGGACCCAAGTTAAGCCTAATTATGCAGGTCAAAATCTGAAACTATTTCACACTTTCCTCCTCAATTAATAACGAACATCCAGCTTAAGCTACTAACACTGACCCAGAAGCAAAAAGCTCACATTATGATTGCTTGAGTACAAGTAAACGTAATGACACACTCAATGACAATACTTTGTGGAATGTTGCAAGAACGTTGTAACAGGAAAGGGAGGAAAAAAAGTTTGATAAAATCTGTTAAACAGAATATATTTAAACACAGTTTCCCTGTTTTACATATACGCATATATATATATAATTTACTTCCTATATTTCCACAGCTGTATCCCCCAAAACATTTACTGTAAATATATATCCAGTCTATATAGTAGCTCAGTGCATGACAGCAGTATTGCTGTGTGTGGGGTCTGACGCCCTCAAGGTTATATGCACAGAACTTCTTCATACTTTTAACAGCAGGCATGAGTGTTTATAATCATCGTTACATATAGAGAAAGTGAGAGTGACTGGGGGGGTCGCTGTGGCACAGCCTGTCTTCAGGCATGTAGATAATACATAGGTACCATATGTAGTCCTTTATTTGGGGTGTGCAGTGTCAACTAGAACATTCAAAATCGTCAGGAGAGGAGTGGGGGGACATTTAGAGGAGGAACATTCAGTTCTGGTTCTGGGAAGCAAAAATCGAGAAGATCTTTAACTCCTGCCAGCAATGAACTGCTTGATTCTACCCACGTTTTCATCACAAACCATTTAAGCTCCAGCTCTCCAGTCTCAGTCAGGGCTGGGAAATCTGCAGGACTAAGCTCCTCCCAGGACCAGAAGTGAAGAGTGATCTAAGAACGCTTGAAGCTGAGATTATGGCGCCCCCCTAAGGGTAGTGAGGTTGTTGCGGCTGGGTGTAGCCTTGCGGTTGCTGCTGCTGCTGCTGCGGAGGTGGAGCAGAGCTGGGGAAGCCCAGCTGACCCACCCCCTGGAAGGGCATGTAGGGCATGGTGAACTGCCCAAAGCTGTAGGGATTGTAGGACATGGGCATTGGGTAGAACCTGCAGAGACAGACAGATATCGGTTTTCAGAAAACCGACTCATGGTGGTTTAGGGGTGGAACAAACCTCAGGATGCAGTTAAAAAAGGGGTCGGCCTGGAGAGCAGACAGGAGAGCTTACCCAGGGTACCCCTGGTATGTGGGGTAAGGAGGCCCCTGAGCCTGTGCCAGGGCTGGTGTGGTGCTCGCTGCTGGTAGGGTGGCACTGGAGGTACTGGTGGGGGTAGGGACTGTGGGGACAGCAGGGACTGTGGGGACAGCAGGGACTGTGGGGACAGCAGGGACTGTGGGGACAGCAGGGACGGAGGTGGACTCTGTAGAGGTGGTGGCCGCAGTGGTGGGCGCTTTGGAGAAAGTTGGAGGTGGAGGCCGTGCTGGGGGCTGAGCTTTGGCCTGTGAGACCAGGAAGTTCATATCAGACCAAATGACGGGTACCACCACTCATGGCATATTAAATTTTCCATTAAGAAATAATTTGTTGGTTTACTTTGGGGAAAAATAATTTTAAAAAAATGTACAGACACTTTCTTTTCAGTCATCTAAGGACAATTAAATCTGTTCAGGGCCGAATTCCTCCAGAAATTGGGCAGCCCAGTGCACAGGTACTTACAAACATGGTCCGGGGAGCTGGGGTGGGGACAGCGGGCATGGTGGAGGTGCTGGAGGTGGACTGAAGTGTCGCAATACTAGAGAGGGCAGGAGCACTGGACTCGTTGGCGATGCTCTGCTGGAGGTCCCTGAGTAACGGAACAAAGACACTTCCTTTCAGCTAAAGCACTGAGTGACAACTGCTCCTCCAATGAGGAACCAGCGTTTGTTCCTTCATACGGGAATTAACAGTGGCTCAGATTCACTGGCCAGAGTACCAGTAAGCTGTACCAAACAATCCTCCGCATACCAAACAATCCTCGCAACAAAGCCATCAGCGCTGGTCCATAGGTTGATCCATAGGTTTCCTCCCCAGTGAAAACTAAGCAGGGGTGAAGACTAGTACACACACTCCAGGTCTCATCAGTCACCTTTTAAAAGAGCACTACTTGATCACCTACAACCCTGCAGGGATACGGCAGACAGAAGATCATGCTATACACCAGGCCTCTTCAAATCTGGCCCTCGATTCCAAATCCAGGCCTTGTTTTCGATCCTCCCAGGCAGTTAGTTTACTAATTCCTGATACTGATTGGCCACAGGGGCTTCACACCTGGCTCACTGGTAATGACTTAACCCAACCAAGGTCATGAGAACAGAAGGTGTTCTCTAAAGCGCCTCACAAAAGACAGGTAATGCGGCACAGCAGTGATGAGATTCAGGCCCCCCCTCACCCCACGAAACACCCGGAGTCCTCTTACTTAAGGTGCTCGTCGCGCTCTGTTTTGCGTGCAAACACAATGTCGCTGCATTTGTTCTGGAACTTCACCAGCATCTCGGTTAAACCGTTGTAGAACTGTGGGATCACAGAAATGGTTTGTCAAGAGACTTCTGAAATGAAAACCATAAAATAGCTCAATGGTGCATCATGAGGACCCGACTTCAGCTGGAAGATGTTGGGTAATACACGTTAAGAACACCATGACAGTCACAAAAACATTCTCTCACCAAATATCAGCTTCTCAATAATTTCACAACATGGTTCAATCTGGAGAGACTTTCAAATCTGCAAGCTCACATCAGTAACAAGCTGAATAGTCACAGTGGTGATTTAATTCCTGCCGTGTTGATTAAATTGCAACTCAGAGAGCCCACCTTGGTACCCTCCTGCAGATTGTTGGAGATCTCCATGTAGGCGTCATGAGCTGAGGCCAGCTTCTTTAGGACCTCTTCTCTCTGCTGGGCCTGCTGGTTGGACTGCTTCAAGGCAGAGAACTCCTGGTGGGACACCTGCAAAGGCAACACAGTAACACATCAGAAGTAGACAAACCTGTTCTTAACAGCTCCCTCAGATAAGGCTTGTCTAGTGGTAAGTCAACAATTCAAGTAAAAGTAGGATTAACTCTATGCTGAACAGCGCAGTGTTTTCCAACCCTGTCCCCAGGGATCCTATCAGGAGCTGAGAGGAAGCAAAAACGTGGACCATTCTGGGAAGCACTGGCATAACACATTTGGAGTTGTACTACAATCGGAATAAATTGCAGCTTGAAGGAACAGTAGTTCAGTAGTAGGCATAATCTAGAAAGTTCCGTGGTACACATAGCCTCTTCCACCCACCTGCACTTTGGTCAGAACCTCCTCCTGGGTCTTCAGGCCCTGTTGCATCTTATGGGTGTAGCTGCCATAAGCATTGTCCAGCTCGGTGACGGACAGGGGCTCCTCGTCGATGGTGCCATCTCGGGCCAGGGCGCTGAGGAACTTGCTGGTCATGTCGAAGTGCACAGACTTGATATCATTCTCCAGCTGCTGACGTTCCTTCTTCACCTGATCTAACTGGGCCAGCTGTGTCCGAAGGACTCCAACAACCTGGTGGTGCCAAGACCATGCTGTAGTAACAAGGCTGTTGATTTGCGACCTCTGAACTCTAACCCCCAGAGTAAACTTTAGCCTTAACCAATATAACACCTCACTGCAGTTAAAGGAGGCACGTCAACGCCACCTCTCTCAGGATTAGGTCCGTTAATTACACACTTATATATATATGACAGCCCTTGAAATAAGTAATTTCACGTGTTGCCATGGTAACCAGTCAAGGAAACCAACTGGATGCTAAGACGATAGGAAGATGGGCAACTTTGAGCATACTATGCCAGGCACTCACCTCACTTCCCTGCAGGCTATGAACCGGGTTGGCAGAGGGTATGGCAGCAGTGAGCTCTGCCTCTGGCTTGCAGAGCAGGGCGATATCCCCGCAGTGGGCATTATAACGATCTCGTACGACCCGGTCCGCATCCACTGCCTTGTCCAAGGCACCACGGAAACTCGCCCCCTCTGCAGCAAGGAGGGCGGAGCCGTTAGCAAAGGGTGAACATTAACCATGAAATAAGCTAATGTGAGGAATCACTGCTGAGGGAGAGCATCTCAATACCTGTCCTGAGAGACTTGTAAAGGTCACTTGAGGGCAACCGTTGCCATCTCTGGCCAAACTTGGCTCTGAGCTCATTGTCCGTCGTTTCTTCATCATCCAGCATTTTCAGTGACTGCAAGGCAACAAATCCGCTTTACTGGCAATGACAAAAATCAAATGCTTTGGCCTTAACCACATGGCTTTACATGTGGTTTATTGTTGCTGCAACCACACCACCTGGGAGTGGCTGATTATTGTGGACATGGGTAAAGTTTCACATGACCTAGGTACAAATTGGATTAAATACATGCTACATTATGCGGCTAACACAATATCTAACCGTTAACGACGGCTATCAGCAAAGGCTACTCCAATAATAAAGGCTATGCCAAAGCCAACACATTGGCTAACAGCTAAGGCTACATTGAGGCTAGAGCTCAACGCAATAGCGAAGACTGTGCTGCCCTACTAAACAGCTGGTAGTGAAGTGGTTAGAGACACGGACATCATAACCAGAAGGTAGCCAGTTCAAGTCCCGAGGCACCTTGAAATAATCCCACTGATAAAACACACGTAAACCATATCGATTCAGTTAAATATCCAGCCCTCAAAATGGACAGAAACTGCCAGACGACCCACCTCTGCCGCAAAAGGACAGCAGCAAATGATACACAATGTCACAGAAACGCCCCCCCCCTATCAAATCATCAACTTTTACCATCGCTGCCCCCGCTCCGGGTCACTCTCATCCACCTCTCTGAAATCGATATGCCTAAGGCGGGCCATCAGAATTGTAGGTTACTTTGGATTAAAGTGTCAGTCAAACAGCCGATTATAATAGTTGTGGTGACAGTAAAAGCTAATACCAGCTGGGACGCACAGTGGCGTAGGTAATTTGTTTCTATGTTGCACACATTTCATACGTTGGTGTGACGCCGGCTTTGTAACAACGTGCCACTTATGGCATCGTGGCTGGAAGGAAGCAAAGATGCCACAAACCTCGTCCAAAATTTCTCTGTTCCTCTGCACCAGCTCGGGCAGGTCCTTGATGAGCTTCTCAATGCTCTGTATCCCCCCGCGCTGGATGACGGCACTGGACTTCCCCAGGATGGACTGGGGTACGGAATTCCCTGACAAGTCCTCCAGGGCAGCAGGGAGGTTGAGGGAGGCCAGGATTCTGTGGGCAAGATAAACTGATTTAAGCCCCAGTGCTGACCACCAGTGACGTGGTGGTGAACCTTTTTTTTTTTTAAACAAGTCTTGATAGTAACAGAAGAAATCCAGCACAGGTATCTTCCTGTGCACTACCACACCAGCAGCCCACTGGGAAATAACCCTCAACACCCCTTTTGTCTCACTTGCAAAAGGCTGTTGGTTCATACCCCAGGGGAATAACGGCTGTTGTACCCTTTTGTCAGCTCAGACCCTAATCCCAAATTAATTCCAAAACACAGCTCCCATAAAGCACTAAAGGTGCGCTTGTCCCTTTTGATAAAGCATCTCCTTAACAAATATACAAAAGCACCCCCCCCCAGGGGGGAGAGATCACAAGAGGACCTTGGGAGTCCTGCATTGTGCTTGATTTAATTACACATCAGCTAGACTTAATTAGCCTGAAACTCTCTGCTGTGATTTGTTTGTTTATTTATACATTTCTGGATTTCTAGACAACCTCCAGCTCCAGAATGCAAATGTGGCAGACCAGCTACACCCAACAGGAAAACACACACACTCCCTTGGCTGACGGCTTCACAGCACCCTCATCTATAACAATGGCCCCCAGGCCCGATGCTATGAACCATGGGAAGAGAGTGGGGGGGGGGGGGGGTAGACAACTTGGATAAGCAACTCATTGTGGCAATACCAGGTGAGCTCAACCAAAAAACTCCCAAATGAGAAAGTAGATAAACTTGCTAATATCTACCTCAGACCAGCCTTTAACTGGTAACTAAAGAAAATGATATACCAATACCATTTTCTTTTAAATGGTTCCTTGTCCGTTTCCTTTCTAGAAATGAGAAAGTTTTCCCCATAATGGAAATTACGGATTTCCCTATTTTTTGGCTTCCTTTGGCAGACATTGCCATCTAAGCTTCCTGTTCACAAACGTATAAAGTCCCACAGAAGACATGACTGACTAATGAACGAGTGGCACTGTTCCACAGGCGGCTAACACACGGCAGGACCCGGCGCGGCCCGCTGCTGACCCGTTGAGCAGGCCTGTAGACTCCCGCATGGTGCCCACCACCTGGTTGACCAGAGCAGCCTTCCTCTGGTTAGAAGCCGCCAGGGCCTGCTGCACCTCCATCGGCACCATCTTCTCAAACAGGTCTGCAGAGATACACACACAACACGACCACCTCCACCACTGACCGGCAGACAAGAACCTGGACTTGGGTCTAGAATTTGATCACTGCAAGTTGGAATTTTACTCTTGAACGAGGACCAAGAAAGTGTGGAGTTGCTGAAACGACTCAGCAAACTATACGCAAATTTTTTTATCTGCATTATGTAGATTAAAGTATTAAATTGTAACTAGCTTCAAAGGGATGGAGATCTCATTAAAGCTGTAATTAGAGGGACCACACGTTCCATCAGAGTCTTTCTGACTTTGGAACCAGAGCCACCCTGAGGAAGCAGCACTTACCACTGAACTTCTGACTAAGGGGCACCTGGACGGCGGTGGGTTTCACCAAGGCGGCCTTTCCGATGCGTTCCAGGTCCCGAACCTCAGGCACTCGTTCGTGATAGATGAAGTCATTGTCCTTCTTGGCTGGAGTGAGGGCACGGGCAGTCTTGTCTGAGAGCTCCCGCACATTGACATACTCGTCATAGCGAGACGTGACTGTTTTCAGCAGCTCTGTCGCATGCTGAAGGGGATGCAAAAAAGTGTCGGTTATTTTAGAAATGACACACGTTACAAAATATATGATTTTACAAATGGATACAAAGGAAACCAGAGCGGGAACTCCGATATCAATGCAGACATCAACTAGCTTTATTTAATATCCATCAACGCAACCAATGGCTGTTCAATGCAGGGCTACAGGAGGGAGTCCAACCTACGTGCAAGAGAGTGGGACCCCCAGACAGGAAGCCACCACAAAAAGGGCAATTTACAAACATGCTGTCACCCAATCATACGAGGCCACCCTAATTAAGATAATAGGCATTTAGGCAAATTTATGTATTAAAATTATGAATGTATTTTAACTGGCTCAGACCGAGGAAAAGCTTTGCGCATAAGTGACTCATTTAATTGTCCAATAGGCTTTAAGTACACCTGTTACGTGATCAAAAGCAGTAAAGCAACAACTGACACCCAGTCACCTATATGTTCAATAATTTGCAAGCTACCCTCTCGTAAAAAGAAAAGATCATGGACTCCTGAAGAAAGAATTGCATGATATTTTCCCTCAGCTTCTAAAGAAGACTTCGATTGGATTTGAGAGTATTTTAGCTGAACAGCATTAGAAACACAAAGCATATGCGTTTGAAGATGCAAGGGTAGATTGTTGAAATAAGATCGTGGTATAAAAATGAAATTCAGTGATGTCCCTCTAGATCGCTTTTGGCTAACGATTACCCAGACAATGCAGACAATACTGTCAGTGTTACTATCATTTTCTACACAGTACCTATTCAAGCTGAGCTTTTCAAGTCTGACTTACAAATAAACAAAAGCAGAGCGAGACGGAGATCAGCAGAGCAAGAGTTTTACGTTTGCTTGTCATCAATTCCAGCCAGGACACTGGCTCTATCTTCTTCTAAGCAGGATCAACTTCACACTGAAGGTAAGGCTTAGCCAGTAGTATGTGTTAATCAGTGGTGTCCCCTAGGATAGGTACCTTATGAAAAGTTTGCCATGTGGGGAAAAAGGGTTGGAAAACACCGTATTTAGGGATAGCGGACAAGGAGGGGGGTTGTCACCGTCAGAGTCTCTGGGGCCACTTACTTGCAGCCTGGCAATCTCCTCCCCAAACTTCTTCTGCTGTTTGGCTACCGCGGCCTGCCGGTACTGAGCTGTGGCCTGCATTACATACTGTTTGGCCGCCAGCACCGGTAGAACTTCCTGGAAGTAGAAATACTGAGGGGACGGGAGGGGAGGGGAGGGGGTGGAGCCAGCCAATCACACGTGCCAAACAGGAAGGACAGGAGCGGGGGAAGAGGAAGGGAGAAGCAGACAGTGAAACTTTCATTCCAGTTAAACCAGGTGCAGTTCAAATCAAGAAAAACTTGAACACAAAGCATTCCATTACCTTCCAAAAGCAAAAGGAGAATGACAGGAAACGGCAGGACAAAAAAGAACAGCATGTAGTTACACATACGTCTTACAAAGATTAAATTTTATTGTAACACAGAGAAGAGCAAACGGATACACAGTAAGAATGACCAACTGGGACAATGAATCCATGTATATGCACTTTACACCTTAACTGAAACTGTTTATATTCACTACTGACAGGCTGACAAAGCCATAAAATTTGAAGATTTTACCGTAGCAGGCTGGCAATGGGGGATTATGGGTAAGCACCTGGGAAGCTGAAGGGTCGAAGGCTCCAGTGCAAGCAGACTTACCTTCATCAGACCGTCTTTGTACTGGGAATGCTTGGAGGCATCTGCATAGAAGTCCGCAGCCTGAGTGGCCAGCTTGGCAATGACGGCGTCTTTCATCTTATCTGGAACCGCAACAGGAAATTTTCACTCAGTCAAATGACGCATTTTACACTGAATCTTTAACTCAAACGCCACACACGTGACCAAACTAAGGGTCTGACAAATTTCACTGCTGACACAATCTGGGATTCCCTCTCCAGATAAGAGCGGCCAAACTGACATCCAATGACTGTCCAGCTGTGGCCCAAACACGCGTGTTAAGGTTCAGCACGCTTACGAGGCTGTACCAAGACGGCCAAGCGAAAACTACTCCTTCGGATCCGTGTATTCCGTGAGATCATCTGTTATTAATTAATCAGGAATATATACAGTGCATCTGCAGCATCCATCCAAGCAGTTAAAACCGAGGGGGGTCCTGAATGGTGTGCTTAGGAAGACACAGGCAAGCATTTGGAACGGCTTAAACCTACTATGCTGCCGTTGGCCTTGTCCATCCACCGGCAGCGTGATTAATCACAGCCTGGGTATTCCCCAGAGATTCTCTCACATACTCCTCCTAGATCCCCACAAACGCTGGTTATTCACTCCAAATGCCACCCTCCCCCCCAATCCCCACCCCCAGCCCAATTTGGATGACTCTCAGACCATAGCATATGCTTAATCCATCCATTGCGGCCGTATCTTATTAAAACCAGCTATATCTGCAGAGCATTCTTTGAAGAACAAAATGTTTATGCAGAACAGACAAATAACTGCCAGCTGGAGAAGTATCACAAGGCCATACATTACTATGAACCGTTCGCCATAGAAGCCTGAATGTCAGTTCCTCAGTATATTATATAACTTTTTTTTCCTGCTGTAAATCAAAGATGCAGACACGTCTGTTAGAAACGGCGCTGGCACTCTCTAGTGGACATAATATGTAAATGAGCCAATTAGGAGAACAGAAAGGGTGAATGAGTGCAGAGGACGGACTTGCAGCCCCAAGGGTCGCTGGTGACCCAGGAGACGTCCCCAAACACCCCATCCATTTACAGCCAGCACGCCTTTTGTGCGCCACCGTTAATGCCGAATTTATCATCACACCGAGGCTTTATAAATGCGTCCCCTGGTGGCCCCGGGTCAGTCCGTCCTGTCAACCTCTGCAAGGATTAATCCACAAAAGACCAATAAAGTAACCAAAGTCATGTGGGATAATCAAATCTGATAACAAAAGCTGACAATTCCACCCACCCTGGTTTTCGAAGTATTGCCCCCCCCCTCCACCACCACCAAAAAAAAAAAAACAACGGTTTAGCTGTTTAGCACACATTTTAAGGGAGCAATACATATTACTTTTTCCAAAAAATATTACACCTAACAGAATTGTTTTCTATTCGTACCACAGGAGCTTCAAATCTGAGTAAAGGTACAGCAAGACACATGGGGATTCCATGTGCAACTTTTGTGGTCTTATAATTATTGTGCTGCAGTTCAAATCTGTTTAGAGTCTTCTTCAGGAGCAGACTATGCAATTGAGCAGACACACAGAAGCAGCACGGGGGAAAAATGACGACAGCTAAATAAAGGATGCCAACAGTACCTAAGGTGGCCTTGAGGACGAAGACCTCCTGTGCCTGGGCCAACATGATCTGGCTGAGCGCACTGGCACTGTCAGGGGAAATGTCCACTGTGGGCTCGCAGTTCAGTGAGGACAGAACAGTGTCCTTGATATGGGCGAAAGCACCGGCGGCCAGCTGTGGGAGAGAGGAGGTCAAACAAGATATGAGCGCCAAGCAGGTTTTCAATACGGGATCTCTGTTACGGTCTGCTGTGGGGTGAAGAACACATAAGGATAATTTTTGCTGAATGTTAAAGCACTTCATTAACATCACCACCTAGGTGTCCAGGGAAATCAGTTCAACTTCAGCTGCTTAGCTGATGGTGCTGTCTGAGCAAAGGACTCATACGTCCATGGAGAGAGTGAGAGATTGAGCAGCAAAGGGCACTTAGGAGGAGATGCAAGAGCATCAAAAGGGAGTCTAATCGAACCTTTACAGTCATCCACACTATATACAAATGATGAATGTACTGTAATGAGGCTGCAAAATAACTTTGACCACAAAAGAATTTACAACTGGTGATGACCAAATGAGGCTTCATGAACCATTTGCTCTATTTTTTGACTCCACTAGATGGTGCTCTTGGCTTGCTTTGGGGCATGCCTTGAGACGTCCCCAAACACCCCCAAACAAATGTCCCAACTTTAACTTTACTAGTTACTTGAAACAAGCTCTTCACTTGGCATTTAAGGTGTAATAATGTCAACTGGACCACACAAGGTAAGGCATTACAAAGTAACCTGGTAGAACTTGGCGGCAGTCTTCAGGCCTTCGTCGGAGTCCAGGCGCTGCTCGGTGGCGATCTGACTAGCCAGAGCCCCAATGTTGAACATCACACAAGTCTTCTCATAGCCCAGGCTGGGTAAGGCTGGGGAGGGCATAGGGTGAGTTAGCATGTGACGTGGTTCTCAAGGCGCAAGTCAAAACCTTGACTGCTGGAAACTAAACAAGCTTGGTTGGTATCATTCACTCTAGAGCTGTTAACTAGTGATGGGCAAAATGATACTTATGAACCACTAAATGGTGCTGTCTGTTCAAAAAGGGGCTCAGAGCATGCCCCAGAGCAAGCCAAGAGTACCATCTAGGGAGGTCGAAAAACACAGCAAATGGTTCATGAAGCTTCATTTGCCCATCACTACTGTTAACCTCTGATGGGTCACATGACCAAGGGAAGGCACATAATCTTGAATCATTAAACATGTAGGTTGCAAACAAGCAAAACAGTAATGCTGAAATATGGCCATAAATTAGACAAACTAATGAATGAGCAGAAAAAAAACTAACTAGAAACATATTCCTTAATACTGTTCCTTTGACTATGGTCATTACCCAGACTTGACAAGGCTTTACAAAAGTTATTGATGGAATAGTGATTAGTTAAGCGGGTGCTTGACAGTACAGGTTAGTAGTAATATGCAGGTGGTTCTGGCACAGACAATGATGCGAGTTATGAAACATGCATAATTCTGCACATGTAATTAAAATTATGGCTCTCAAATAACCCCTTAACACTGTGGGTTATAAATAAGACAGGAGCCTAGACTGCTTTAGCATGCTTTCAGGACTGAGCACGTATCACTGGTTCAGAAGTTTGGATTCCATGTAAACACGAAACACTGCAACACATGCGCCCTGACCCATGAGTCAGGCATCTAATGGCAGATGATGAAACTAATGCAGAACTTTCTGCGCGAGTATCAGGGTGGAATTAAGCTATGGTTTCACTTGAAGGCCTTTTCACTATGTGGAAAATATAACGTGGTTAAGCCTCTTATGTGGCGTGTGGTTAAGTGAAGAAAGAGGGGCGCAGGCCGGTACAACGCATGCCCAGCATGGCGCTGTAATACTCAAAGCCACTGAACACTTACCCAGCTTAGCAGAGCTGCTAAATAATGATCCTTTATCAAAGGCATCTTTCCAAGTAAATGTCAGGCAGAGCTGAAAAACAGGAAGTGAGGCTACTGCTTTAAAAGGAAGCTGCCCATCGTCACATTATCAGTTATGCTGGCATGTGCTATTATCTCACATATGTAGATACTATATATCTAAAACGTCAATCACATCAGGCCTACAAATTATACTTTCTGTTTAAACATTCGGCAATATCCCATACCTGGTTTTCAGAGAAAGGAAACTTTGGCTCAATGGCGCACAGCTGATCATAGTACCTGTGGGAATACAAAACGGATGTTCAGTTTGAACAACTCAGAAACTTACATCCAAAGTGCTCACATGAAGCACTCTGAGATGTTTCAAATGTAAAAGTGCGCTACAAATAAAATGTATGCATCATCCAACAATTGCCAGACAGCATTTCACAAGTAATTCCTATATTACAATCTCGTGATTTCTTACAAACCAGGCTTCCAAACCCTTGAACCCTTAATCTTATACAAGAGGCAGGTGTGCTAAATCCTTGGCTTGCTAATGGCAGATTACATAAAGTGAAACTTGGTAAATCTGCGGGCTTTAAAAGGACATTCATAGCTCAGGAACATTTTGCTCTCGCAACACCTATTCTTGACACACATTTTATCGTGTGCCAATCAAAAAAAAAATCATACATTTCTAGAGCATAAGGTCATGGTGCAAGTTCTCTACACATCACTGCAATCGTCTAATTCCATCCGTACAGTCAAGACCAGGACACGCAGGTCAAATTCCATGGCTGCTTCTCAACGTTATCCCGTTTTAAAGAAAATATAAGTACAACTGCTACAATACTAACCCATACATGGTCATGCCGATTTGTACAATTTTGCATTTGTAGCAGTCATATCATCCCCCAACCAAAGGATAATTGCGGTGTTTTGCCCTGATGCAGAACATATTTAATGTATAAATGCAGATCAAGTGCAAATACGTGTAATCCTTTCCCTCCACTGAAAACTATTGACTCCTTCCATGCCGTAAGAGTTTACCTGATTATAAGCCAAAATGTAAGCAAAAAGGGGAAAACAATGAGCACTACACCTTTCAGACGTGTTCACCTAATATAAAATATTCATGAGCTGTTGCACTTTCTGCTTTTTATGAGTTGCATTTAGAGTGGTGCTGTTATCCTCACCACCTTATATTAAAATGCATTCTTATTGGTAACACTAGTGTCTGTACTCATTAATAATTCTATAAAGAAAAGTGACAAAACAGGAACACTTCCGCGCAGTGAAAAAAGCTTTATGGTAAAAAGATGCAGAGGACATGGTGTATAACGGATGAACCACTGATTTTATTGGCACGCTTGGGATAATCAAGGAAGTCAAACTGAGCAACGTCCAACAAACTTTCTGCTTAAACAAGTCAACGGTTTTTAAAAAAAAAAAAAAAAAAAACAGCAACAACAACGAGACAATTGCTGCTGGTCTCTCTCCTCTAACACACATACTGCAAACTTGCTTCAAGTTCTTAACGAAACCAGCATGAGTTGAGTAGCGGGGTTTCTCTTCCGGTCTCTGCCAAAACATCCACACCCTCTTTAATGGATCTGAATCAGCCAGGGGTAATGCAGGTCTGATATGTAAAGAAGCACAAGCCAATCACAAAATCAAGAAAAATAAATCATTTTAATATATTTTATTTGTTTATTTTAATATTATTTTGGCTACAAGAACCCTCTATTTGAATCTTTGGGAACTTGGCAGTCGCGGTAACAATCACTGCCTTGCTATGGCACGGCCAATCCCGACAGAGGACCTGCCTTTATATGCTGAGAAGCAGGGGGCGGAGTCTGCTTCTGATCTTTAGTGGCTCTAGGCTCTGAACCAGGAACAGAATACACTCTAAAAACTGATCAGTATCCACCCAGCAGCGATTCTCCGCTGTGCCTTTCATGCTCCACTTGCCTATAGCTTTCATGCAGTACACAAAACTTTCTTTGCATAAACCAGTTTCCCAAATGTTGCACGAGAACCTGAAGTGAACGCCAAGTAGACGGGGTGCAAGAAAATAGACAAGCTGAGCTTCAGAGCATTACAGGCAATCGCAAACTCAAAAGGTGCAGCTCCCTTCTATGAAAAGAGCAAACTGCCCTGGGCCAAACCCACAATATCGTCACAATAAAAGACAAGACACTTTTAGTGGTTCCCTGAAATCAAGTCATTAATTACAGTGACAATAATCATTCCCCCCCCCCCCCCCCCCCCCCCCCCCCCCCCCCCCCCCCCCCC
>JAODJW010000135.1:9378565-9412796 GCA_026777045.1 Hyperopisus bebe | reverse complement strand
ATAAGCCTTCCCCCCCCCCCCCCCCGTAGCAGCCACAGCACATGCTCATGGAAACTGCAGGAGTACAAAAGAAAAACATTACCTTGTGTGATAAGCCTATTCAAATTAAACATAGTTTCCTTTCACACATCAAATCAGCAAATAAGGCGAATACAACCCATCTATCCATGCCACAGAAAAGCAAAAATTATAATAAAATGTAGCACAGACGACAATAATGGCTCTTTAAACCTGCCCACTCAAAACTAGCAAGAAGACTTACTACTGGAAAAAAAAAGCAAGAGCGTTCCAGATTTTTTCCCCAGCTGAATCAACTTAAGACACACCAAGAGCAGAATAACATATAACCAGTGAGCAGGGGGAGTGGCTCACTGAGGTGTGCACCAATTCATTAGGGACATGCTTCAGGTAAACAGCAGCAGAGCTTTACAGGCCCAGAATCACCACAAAAAGGATTTAGCATAACATGCTATAGGAGTAGGGGACAGGCAATAACAAGGTCCATTTCTAAAACTCCATAAAGCAGTTCTGTATTGTCAGTTTTTCTTTTTTTGGTTGGGCAGGGACCCAGCCAGCCAAGACTGCACAATGCAGCCCTTTGGGGCAACACCAATCTGCTGATTAATGTGGACAGCGTGCTGAGGGACAGCACAACAGCCTGTGTGTCACCATCTCCCTCCATTTTGTAAAGTCTTCCCTCCCATCTTACTATTGGTAGATTCCTACCAGATTCCTTCCCTTTTAATTCCTACACCTCCCATCTTTATCGAAAGGGCTGTGTGTGTGTAACCATTTAATCTAATTCTATACCTGGCTGGTTATACCATCTGAGTGGGAGAAAGGCTACATTGAAAGTATGATGTGATTTTCACTGCTACTACATTTCCTCCACCACCCCCCCCCCCAAACAAACAAATACATAAACAGAGTCAAATGAGTGCTGACAACAGAGAGACAAAAGTCAACAGCAACACCTAACATACAGTGAGTCACAGTACAGTGATGACATCAATTCAGTAAAACAATAAATTACATCTTTCAACTATGAGCTGGAAAACACCCTTATTTTTTTTTTCATTTTGCTTTGTTTCTGCCTGGAGAATGTGTTAAAGTGTAATGATAAAGGAAACTGCTTCCTGTTTCACTATGGATTTGACTGCAACCTAAGGCGGAAAGGCCTCCCGTTGCTCCCAAACTCCCCACCCCACAGATACCCCTCAGTCTGGCAGCGGCACAATCGTGGCTGGAATTATCCTGTCGCCAGTTAGGACTCGTCCCAGATCCATGCTTTATTGTACTTTTACCATCCTTGCTACAGGTGGGAGAATAAGCATTACATTTGATTTACTTAATGCGGCCACTTTGATCCAAAGTGACATAGGGGTTTTTTTTTTTTTTTTTAAAAGCAATTAGGGATCAAGGATTTTGCTCACGGCCCAACGGTGAAATCACTCTGCCAGCCCAGGGATTTGACCTGGAGACCTTCTGACGTGCTGAACCCCACACCACACCTCAGCAAGCAGTGATTCTTTGGCGTTCATATCTCCTTTGTTTACTGTCAGCAAACTGCATGTTCTGTATGTTTTTAGAAGTGAAAAACCTGTTAACAAAGCAGGATTCCAGGCAGCGACTACGTGTAGCTAAGCTAAATACACTACTGTGCTCATCCATGCCCATCCCATTAATTCTTGGCTGTCAAATTTCCGGTATTTCAGCTCTGCATTATTTCCACCTTTCATATGCTATTTGTGTTTGGGATTCCCTGGGTGGATACACTCCTTTGCTATCAGAGTGGCTCGAATCCCATTTTTACACCTTTTGGCCCAGCTGAGCATACTTACCTCACACAACGAAACTATTTCAAAATCATAACAAAGAGTCTTTCACCTCATTTTTTTTCTCGGTCCTTCATATAAATGCACATACACTAGTGGCCAAAATTGTGGAAACACCTACCATTTTTGGCATTACACATTAAAATGGACGATTAAATAGTTACCGGATCAACAGCTGAAGAAAGTTCCGGAGATCTCTAAAAATTTTGCTCACTAGTGTATATACTTATAAACCATAAGCGGTTAAAGTAAAGCAGAAAGTTTTTATCAGCTTGCAACAGAAGAAACTGCTTTATATGATTTATATGATTATTATCTAAACAACACCAAGATAATTATTTGATTTGCTTATTTCGACTGTTCCTTCCCTTTTCACGTCTTTTTTTGCGGCTGGGATCAATGGGATCCCAAAGCTTGTTAGGATCCCACGGGACTTTACAGACACCTCCGAAAATCACAGCCCCGTCGTGTGAGAGGGGGCGACGGCCCCCGGCCCCCACCGCAGGACTCACCTGTGGAGCACTTCCAGCGAGCCCTCCCGCTTGTCCAGCTGCCGGCAGACTGCGCTGCTCCGGAGCCCGTCCAACTCCTCCACGGCTCGGAGGTGCTGCGTCCGCTCCTCGCCCGGCGCGTACGTGTGCGCGATGTACTTGGACAAGGGCTTCACTAGATCAACCTCGGACGACTTCTTCAGGGGCACCGAGATGAAGGCCGCCATGGACGCTGGCTGGGCTGCTGCCTGCGGAAAAGAGAAAGCTGCTGCTGTTGGACCACAAGGACGGCGGCTCACTTCCTAAAACTTCTCGGGCCGTCACATGACGCTGAGGTGTATCCAGGGCCATCCGACTCGGGTTGCCAGATCAGATCGGAGGCTCCGCCACGAAGACACACTTATCCAAGGTTCTAACTTTGGTCAGCTGGCTCGAGATTTCAATTAGAGGCAAGTCTGCACACGCATTTAGATATATGTTACAGTTTTATTACATATAATTAGTTTACAGGGCTTGCAAACTGGCCCAGCGCTTTTGATGTAGATAATTTTAGGTTTATGATTGAATAATATAAATTTGCCGTAAGATTTCTTGCGTGAACGTGAGAGCTGGCAACCCTACTTATCATAATATTAATAATACTTCAAACGTTTGATAATGTCCTGAGCGCACCTTCACAATAAACCCCACCACCATTGAAAGCTTTCCGGATCTCAAAAGTATCATTCAGAAGTATATCTTAACACCCCCACCAACTATAATACCAAGAAATCTCAACGACAAATACCTTTCGTAACGTACGTGAATTGTATGCGAATATAGGTACTTACTTTCTAAAGTCACCAAAAGTTCAGCACGTGCTGCATATCTCAGTAGTGTCCTACTATATACTTTACCTCGTTTTCGGAGTTTGCTGTCAGGTACCTCGTCCGAAGGTACAAGGGCGGTGTCCCTCGCTGAAATTGTGAAACTTCTACAGCCACAAGTTTGCACTCAGCTGGGCTTAAAGGGCCAGCGCCGAATTCGCTTCGACATCACGCTTATGCTGCAAAATTGATATTGGGCGCATCTAATTAATTTACATTCAATAGCCTCCCCAACTCCTAGACATTAAAAAAGTATCAGTATAGCAACATGTATGTACATATTTCGAATAAAAAATATTCTTTATGTAGCCGGTATTTAGAAACAGTAGCGTGAATTATGGTAATCTGGGACATCTATGAATTTACATATATATTTCCTGTTCACTATAAAGTAGGTCAACACTAACACTGCTGCATATTAGCTGTGGTGTCATGTAAATAAGATCACATGACTTAATATCTGTAATATCGCTGAAGGAGATAGGGCCGTGTCAAACTCTTAGGACTTTGGGAGAAGAGCATCCACAGATTAATAACACGAGGATTGTGATGGACTCATAAATATATCATTAAGAAAGATTTTCTACATGGTTTATCATAATGTTTTTGATGGATTTATGCATTGAAATATGAATTAGGATTGTGAAAATATATCACTTGTACTGGCATTTTTAGCTTTTTGATTCCAGCCACCGATTTTTATAAAACTGAATTTCTCCTTGAGGGGACTGAAGAAAATGGTCCCCACTACATCAAAATAAAAGGTTTTTATCATATTGTAGGGACATCTGTGGCATGATATCCAGGAGAGTGAAATCCACATTTTTTCTTTTTTATACGGGGAGGAAACATCCTTGGGTTTTCAAGAAGGTGTCATGTGTTGATCTAAAGTGGCGGTAAAAGAAGCAAAACGTGTCCCAGAATACTATAGGTCACCCTGTTTTCCTGAGGGTTGTGCTGGTGTTTTCCTTTTGTTTATACAGTACACAACAATTAACAGAGAACTGACAAATAAACAAACAGATAAATAGTGGCATAGTGGGTGGTACTATTGCCTCACACCTCCAGGGCTGGAAGATTGTATCTTGCCTTTGGTCATTGTGTGTGGTATTTGCATGTTCTGTATGATTCCTGTGGGTTTCTTCCCACAAACCAAAGACATGCAGTTAGGCTAAAAGGCATTGCTGAATTTCCTGTGTGTGAGTGCGTACGTGTATGAGCCCTGTGACGGACTGGTAACATTTCCTGGGGGCACCTCAGCCTTGTGTCCTGTGCTGCTGGAGACAAGCTTCCGGTCTCCTGTAACCACTGGCAGGAACAGAAGTTCGGTGGCTGAATTTTATGCCATTCATATATTTCAACATGAGTAGGTTTAAGAGGGTGGATCAGTAAGTGACTCTCGCGTCACACTTCCAGCGCTGCGGTTCGAATTCGTTTGCACTCTGTGCAGGTGTGGAATTGTCATGTTTGTCCCGTTTTGTGTCCAAATACGGGCAGTTAGGTGAACAGGCATTTCTTAACCATTCTGCCTAGGATACGCCCCCCCTCCGCACACCATATCCAAGATAAGCAAGATGAATGGATGGGTGGATTCTATGACAGAGACATGATAAAAAGCACAACTCATTGTTATAAGTCATCATTATATGTTTTTATACATCTGGATAACCTGATGAAGGATTCACCTGTGTTATACTTGGTATGTATACTCTTTGTAACATATTAGGATGTGAGAGAGCCCTCATTCAACACCATGTCACCTTACAGTCACAGAATTACTCTCATAGTTTGCATTCGGAACACCTGAGAAGGATACATTCAGAATGCCTTATTGAGTGTTGAATAGACTGTATCGCAAACATGGATACAGTTTATGCCAGCTGCTTCTGCAACAGGACCAGCAACACGCAGGTTACTCTACCTCACACACACACACACACACACACACACACACACACACTGTACATGTACACCCATAGCTGCTGATGACAGCGAACAAATCAACTGTCTTACCCACCTCCTCATCTCCCCCAAACTGCTGCTAATGCAATGTCACTTTGCACCTAGGACTGTAAATACAGTTATCATAATATTATAAGGTGTGCAATACCGCCTGCACTGCATACATGCTTCTTACACTGCTTGCGTATTTTACACTGAATAAATACAGTTTTTGTAATGAGTGCAATATCTGTTTACAAGGCACTGTTGTTCTTTATTTACTTTATCTTCTATTCTAAGTATAGGTTTGATTGGCATACTCTATTGCTGCTATTAACTTAGCTCATCTTATCTACAAGACCCTTCTATGTTTGGCAATTAAGATCAGACAGAATTACCTGACTACAGAGTTCAACTCCATCCATTTCCTTGCCACCCCCCCCCCCACCTATCATAGATTGGGAGGCTGTTTCCTCCCCATTTTTTTTTTTTTTTTTAGACATGAAACCAAGAATTCAGTGTTTCTCCAGTCTTATTTCCAAGCCAAACACAAGACATGAACCATTATCTCTGGTGAAAGAGGAAGCTTGAACTTGGAGTCACAAGACACCACACACTGTCTATTTTCAGCTCTCAGAAGAGGTCAAGACAAAACTGCCTGACAATCACCAGTAGGTGATGATGAAAAGTGAAGGATGAGGCTCAGCTTGAAGGCCTGACCTGCTCCTAATGCAAAAAGAAGGCTCTCATTTTAATATGATCTCCCAGCATCTCTTTGAATGTACATGCAAATACTTTTCTTCATAATGTCCTCTTCAAAAATAAGTCTGGGAACAAGCCCCATTTCTGATTCCCAAAGGGAAGTTTCATATTTAGTGGTAAATGTGTGGGAAAAGAATAAATTAGATTATGTTTAAATAGAAAAAGCAGCCATATTTAAATCCTTAAATACACTCGTCCGTCGCCACGTTGCGTTTCGACTTTTGGCGGCTTCACTCCATCGCGGTTTTTTGTGTGTTCATTAAAAAGTTGATCGAGACAGTGAAAATGATATATCGCTACACATCGGAAGCATCTTTGCTCTTCGTAATTAAATGTACAATAATAATAATATGATATTTGTAACATCTAATATGTCTAATTTTCTCTTATTTTATCTAATATATTGGGTAATACGAGTGTAACTGTCATGACCTGCCTGTACGATCCTCTTGTGTGCCACGCCCCCTTATTAACCACGTGTGAACAGCTGTTTTCTGTCAGTTTGATTCGTCCATTGTATTTAAGTCCACGTCAGAGTCTGTAACCCCAGGTCTGTCATTTATGTATTAATGTTACATGTTCCTGTGTCCTGCATTTGGAGTGACTCCAAATAAACCCTTCGATCCTGATTCCTCGTCTTCCCGTTCCTGCTTCCGTGTCCAGCAATCATAACAGTAATGGTGACTAAAGGGTGTTATTTCATGTCTAGAGGGCTCTAATAATGTGAAAAACCGTATTTAGAAGGTTGTAAACAGGTTTTCTATGCTCTTACGATGAAAATATTCAATTTATAAGGAATCCTACTTTGTGGGAATTCACTTATCGCGGTGGAGTCTGGCACTGATTAACCGCGATAAACGAGGGCCGACTGTACTAACCACCATAGAGGATATTAGAAATATGCATATTATATGGGTGCAGGTCTCACTCAAGGGTGATGTACAAATTGTTTCAAAGAAGGCTAAAAGAAATTCTGTGATTAATGAGTCTTTCTTGTAATCTGTCATTTTTAGTAGGAGAGGAATGCATCTTAATGTATCCTAACTTGTTTTTTGCCAAGAAATTGCCCTAGTCTAATTTGAAAGAAGAGCAAGGTCATGAAAATATCAAAATGTTACCTTGACATACAAGGAATGTCAGAATGGTATGTGGAGCAACTAGCCAATAGAAATCGAGCAAAGTAAAGTAAAGTAAAGAATCCCAAATCAAATCAGGTCACAGAGGCACCAGTTACTTACAGCTAGTGATGGCAACAGCGACGCTTCATGAACCATTTGCTGTCTTTTTTTTAACCCACTAGATGGTGCTATCTGTTCAAGAAAAGGCTCAAAGCATGTCCTAAAGCAAGCCAAGAGCACCATCTAGTGGGGCCAAAAAATATCGCAAATGGTTCATGAGGTGTTGCTTTGGTCATCAGTATTTACAGCAGCTTTTAGGGTGTTTTCAGCTGATGTGGTTTGAACTTATAAGTACATTTAAACACTGCAAAGCAAGCACTATCTGATTCTGGTTTAAATGGTTGAATCAGTGGGCTGGTCCCGGTGATGTTCTGTACATTTTTATTGCCAGTATACGCACAACTGCAAGCACAGGCCTAGAAATACACAAAGGAGAGCAGAACGGCAGAAACTCCAATGTTACACTCACAAGGAAGAAAATGACACTGTTAGGAAAAGGTGACATCAACAGTTCAGCCATTCAAGTCCATAGATGCTTTTCTACGAATTCCCCACCAAATAAAACGGAGACTATATATTCGCCACAACAGAAAGGAAGATCGACAGCACCACCTCAGATGAGGCTTGTGAAGATTGCCGCATCAGCCTGTTTGACTTTTATATTTCATTTATATAGATAGACATTTTAAATGCGTGTTCAAATCTGGTCATACTTATGCAGCAATCCAAGCCACCTACTTCGATGGGAAAACAACATCAGGTAGGTGAAGAAGCCTTCTGATTGGCTGAGTGTGAGTAGGCAAGGAGAGTTGGGGGCTGCTGTTGTGTAGGAACACATGGCTGTGTGGAGAGTGACAGGAGTTCTGGCTAATCTGACTGAACCTGGGGCCTGTCCTGATTGGGAAATAGTTGCTATTGGGAACCATTTGACTGGCGCAGAGGGTGCAGCAGCTCTGCCTGTCCTCACTATGTGGGGCTGAAATCAGGGTGGACCATACATGGGGTTCCACAACGAGGGATGAGTCTTTAAAACCTGCCTTGGCAAAGGACCCGGATTCTAATTCCTGCACCAACACCTTGATGCCTCCAGCCCTGAGTTCTCACCAGCTTCACAGAGACCACATCAAAAGCAGCGTAGCTTCTCAGGACTGGCAGTGGTAAGCCAGGTCTGCATGCCGAGGAGGGCTTACCTGTAGCCATCGCTCCAGAGGACACCTGCAGAGGAACTGTGAGCGAACAGGACAACTGCAAAGCCATCGATAGGGGACAGGACAACTACAGATCCACGGCCTAGGGACAGGGCATCTGCAGAGCCTCTGTATGAGGGCAGGAAACCTCCAGAGCCTCTATATGGAGACAAAATACCTGCAGAGTCCCTGCTAGAGGACAGGACGACAGCAAAGCTACTGCCTGAGGACAGGACACCTGTGTGCTTTCTGTTTGGGGACAGGACACCTGCAAGGCCTCTCTCTGGGGACAGGACCTACGAACAGGACACCTGTAGGGCCTCTCTCTGGGAACAGGACACCTGCAAGGCCTCTCTCTGGGAACAGGACCTACGAACAGGACACCTGTAGGGCCTCTCTCTGGGAACAGGACACCTGCAAGGCCTCTTTCTGGAGACAGTACCTGCCAACAGGACACCTGCAAGGCCTCTGTCTGGAGACAGGACCTACGAACAGGACATCTGCAGAGCCTCTTTCTGGGGACGGGACACCTGTGGGGCCTCTGTATAGGGACATTACTCCAAGATATTACCTTCAACACCACTCTACCTTCAGATCCCGGCATTGACATCGTTTTTGAATCATTCCAAACACGGGTAATAAAACACCACATAAAGCAGGAGGTAAGTCTGAAGTCCACAGCCTCATAGCATCAAACAAACATATTGGGACGTATTGTCTGCAATAATTATTTACTTGTCCATAACTGTTGTAGGGAATAAAAAAGTCAGCATAGATGTCATCACTGTTGTTCAAAAGAATGTTTTTCTGTCCCAAATGACTGTCCCATATCAGACATACGTGTCAAAAGCAAGCCAAGGATTCTCTAGTGCTGAGTCCCCAGTTAGTGCTCATGTCTTCACTGCACTGGGGAGATGTTGTCATAGAAACAGGTGCATTCTGTTAGTACTGTGAGAGGTTATTAATGTCTGGCACATGGTCTGCTGCTATCCACGCTGTAGTTAAAGAGCAGATCACCACCTGGTCCTAACTGATGAAAGAACCATAACTGACCTCTCTCTCTTAGTATTCATTTTTCAAAGATATTTTAATGTCATTAGAGAAAAGGAGTATTGAGGGTGAACCCTCGCTCCCCCCCATATTTAGTTTCAACAATATTTTCGGTTTTATATCACACAAAACAGTCCAACTGTGACAGTGATGGTGAGGGTGAGAATAGGGATTTTTAGCAGGGAGTCTGGTGACCTGGTGTCTCCATAGTAACGTCCTCTGGGTATGGAGGGCTGGGTCGGTTTGGCTGCCCCAGCCGACGTCCCAGTAAGGCGATGTAGCATGCATGGTGAGAGGTGTCTGTGAGTCCACGAAGAGTCCCCCGCACTTCTGCCCAATTGCCACCAGAGGGCACTGCACCCTCATTCTGGTTCACAGACCCTGGCCGGAGAGATCTCCCGTGGAGTCGCTGCCACTGGAACCCGACTGAGCACGCTTGATGTAAAGGTTCAACAGCTTTAACTGAGCAAGAGGAGAGAGAGAAAGAGGGAGAGATTTAGCATTTGCTCAGTATCGCCACTAGAGGGAGCCAACTCCTAACTAAATGCAATCTCTTCTGGACTTGGTGAGGCTTGAAGAAGCAGGAGGAGAGAGATGGGTGGGTATTCACCTTGCTCCCAGTCAGCTGACTGAGGTGCGGCTTCAGCTCATCCCCAATGACAGCGTAGATGGCGACCAGGCAGAAGACACAGGCCTTGCGCACACTGCTCTCAGGGTTGTCGTAGCCCTGTAGCACACAGACCCAAACAGGCACAAGCTAACATGCTGCACCGTATGATATTTAGGCTCACCTACATAAACATAAATGCAGGCTAACATTGCTGAGACCCTTCATTTAGAAATACATACCAACATAGACTGAGGCATCATCTAAGCTCACGCATTATTACGTATGCACACACACACACACACTAATACGCACATAACACATAAATCACGAACACTCGCTGCTGCACAAATGCTAATACTGTTCACGGTTACCCACATGCTAACATACCTGTATGAGTCCTGGAACTACCTCTGGCAGGAGCTGCTGCAGGCTATCCTTGGAGAGACGGTCAATAACCTTGGTCTGCATCTTGATGGCGGCGAGGTTAATGGGGTAATCAGCCGTCTGGATGATGGGACACAACACCTTGATACACTGCTCCGGGCCAATGGAGCTGGCCAACATGGCTGCCGTATCCTCAGCTGCTCGCACCACCTATATGGACAGACAGGGGGAGCAAGAGAGCATAAAGACATATTCACTTCAAACGTAGGACGTTCTGGATAATAAAACTGGCCTGACTCCCTTAAAGAAGGCTTAGGGAGGAATGACTGAATACGTCCTCATTGTGTCTGGATGTCAGGGACACCATGGGACTATATAAAACTGGCCTACTCTGAGTGACCCTACATCAGAAATCATTACAGCGTTGCACTAACCTCCTTGTGTGGGTCTTTGTGGGCCTCCAGTACCTTCATGATGGTTAGCTCGGCGTAGTTCTTGAAGCGTGAGGGCTGTTGGTTGAGGATCTCCTTCAGAACCCTGAGGGCCAGGGTCCGGATTACATGCTAAGGAAGAGGATTTTGGCACATGAGTTACACTCAGCTAGGCTTTGGGTAGGAAACGGCAGCAGATTAAATGGGATGAACATTTCTGGACTAATGTTTAACACTTTGATATAATTAGAATCACCTGACCTACCATCCAGAGAATCAGTCTCTGGACAGAGGTACGTCTGGAGCTGGATATGGTGTAATGTTTTGGCAGGGCTAGGATTTCTTTACAGGGCTGAAGAGTGATATTTTCCGGGTCAGTGTGGTGTAAAGATGGGTCAGTGAATGTGCTGCTGCAGAGCTGATCCAGCTTCCCACCTCTTGGTCACCAAGCGTCTCCAGGAGCAGCAGCAGGATGGTCTTGAAGTGCTCATCCCACACCAGCAGCTGCCCGTCACGCACTAGCCCCAGCAGCTCGCCCAATGCCGCCTTGCGCTCCTCCACACGCTCGTTGTGATTGGACAGCTCCTTCAGCAGCTCTGCTACCAACTCCGACTGGTTACCCTCTGTGTATGTGTGAAACACACACAACATGAAGTCTGGACTCACCTACTGAAAATTATTTGTCTTTCAACAACGTAACAACTATAAGCACACCTCAAGTTTATACAGTAAAAATGATCTTCTGACCGAGCAAAGAGATGGAGTGCTGCAAGAGATGATCTGGCCCACACAATCCCCTGACCTAAACCCTATAGAGCTGGTTTGGGATAACTTAAGGCTGAATTTTCCTTCTGGGTTGAGCCACGACATGACCTATGTAAGTGGCCTTCATCCTTACGAACATTTGTACATGATACATAGTTTTAGACATTGAATTTATTGTTTTCCCATTGTGCAACATATTCAATTGCCGAATCACGCCATTGAAACAGAAATTAAAAACGGACATTTAACAAAGTATCCATTTATCGAGTCCTGGTATCTGCGCTGCTCTAAACTTCCTGTAGACAAATTTGGAAAAACGTCGTGCTGCTACAAAGTCACTTTTATGCATTTTCCCTTCGGTTAGCGTATGCTACTTCTTACTTTTCTTAGTGTTGTAAACTGTGAATAAACTTAATGGAGGCATGTAAAATGGGCGCTGTCATCCTGAGTGTTTTATAGATCTGTTTGTACGACACTTGAGGTGGGTTATTTAATGCTAGATATAAATGGTGCTTCTGTTTCAATCAGCGATATCAATCAGCTTTCTTCACTCCCATAAATTAACGAATGCTACCAAGCGGACCAATCAGAGTTCTTGCAGTCTGTGTCACCGCGATGCGTAGTTACATTTCTGGGGAGGTGCACGTCAGGCTATGGCGTAAGGTCCACAGCTATGCTAATCTCACGGTGTCGATTCCATCCTGAAGTATAAATCAGCCTTTAGAGTAAGGCAGTCAAATTGTGCTCAGGATGTGTGAAACTTCAGGGCTGTTGGAGAAGCATTCCAGGGGGCTACATCTGGAAGCTGGCTGAAAGAATGCCAAGAGTCTGCAGTGTTGGCTGTCACTGAAGCAAGAGGGTTATTTTGAGGAGTCTAAAATTTGAAAAAAATGTTCTCCTGGTTGTTGCAATATTTAATACTTTAAGTGTATTACATAGATGAATGCATTAAAAGCTGGTGTGTCCAGACTTTTGACTGGTACACGCACAGAATAGCATGCAAGTGTGTCAGCAAAGGTGCACACCTTCAGGGAGGCGCTCTGATTCGTCGTCGGGGGTGTCTTCGCTGTGGGACGGGGGGTCCACCCCCATGGATCCTGTGTCCAGGTCATCACCGGCCCCCTGTAGGAGAGGCACAGGAGCGGTAAGTGTCTGAAACACCCATCCTTACATGGGCCCCAAGTCTGGCTAGTCAATAAAACACACGATGTAATTAACATTAAAGATAAAAGAACTATTAATGAAATTCTGTTTCAGAACAATCCTCAGGCAAAATGTTGACATAAAAATACTTTAAATTGCATTTGGACTTAACAAAAATGAGCAAGATATTTTTGGTGTTTTAGAAAGCCGATGAATTATTTATGAATGAATGCTTGGATTACTATTCAGTGAAGCCTAGTGATTTTCGCACATGAAACCTCGATGGTTCGAGCCGCTTTCCCATCATCCCCTGACACCCACCGACTCGCCGTCCCTCTTGCCGTCTCTCAGCTCGCTCATGTCCTCCTGGCTCCGCACGCTAAAGTTCTGAATGGCCTCGCTTACACCCCGCAGGGAACTGTACACGTCCTCAGAGTTGGTGCCTTCTGCCTCGTAGTCAAATACACTGTGGGGGGGGGGGGGGGGAAGGGGTCACACACACTTACACTTGCAACCCCCCCGTCCAGCCGTGCTTATGCAGCAGAAACCCAACAAACACCTCCCGCTGAACACACAATCTCTGCCATCTTCCTCACAGGATACTCTTAGGTAACTCTAGTGATCCTTCATCTTCAAGCAAGACTGAGCATCTGTGGCAGGAATTAGAGTGAATAAAACACTTTGTGCGCCATGCACACTGACCGGCGTGCTACCCTCACCTGGGCGAGGGCGTGTTCTGCGCCGTGCCGGTGGGTGAGGTCAGGGGGCTGCTCCAGTTGGCAGGGGAGCGGGGTGTGTGGCGTGCCAGGGGACTACCTGTGGGCGTCTGCTGGGGAGGGAGCACATCACCACCCCCAAAGATGCATCGGGTGAACAATAGAGAATAGAATTGGATGGTGGTGCACATGACTTGTGGGGTAAATGGAGAAAGTGCAAAAAAGGTGGCTTATTCCACAAAGGAAGAGAATGGAATGGAAAACTTTGTCTGGAGATCAGGTTGAGTCTTTAATGATACACCTCTGATAGATTTAATCTCAACGGCTAAACCAGGGATCCCATTTACAAAACTTTGCGTAAACTTCAGCATACATATAATGCTGTAAATAAGTAAAGAAATAAAATTACTTTGGCGGTCCCTTCTAATCCTTCTGTTTATGGAGTTACTAGCAAGAATGCCATTATGCAGTATTGCATCCTCATGAGTATAGGCTGTTTATATATGTGTATCCATGCATGTGAATGTTTGACGCCTAGCTATTTCACATTTAGTGCAAATAGTGACAATGACCAATATTTTCATTCTATTGGAAGAGGTGACGAGCTGTAGTATTTGAAACAGCTAATTACATTCTCCTAGGCAAAAGCACAGTCATTGGCATACAAATAAATATGAAATCACCAAATCCAACTTAAATTTACAGTTTGTCACAACGAAGTGTAGCTTGGTCATGTGAATTGTTGGCACGCACATGGTCATTTATCTGATTTACCTGTATTTCCCTTCCTTACGATGGGTGTTGTCTTTTCCTGGTTTAACCAAAACATTGTGTTTGCCTGCTCCTGAGTTCCCTTTAGTGTTCGCACATTTTTTGGCTTCATTCCGTGCATACGCTACTCTGACAAATGTTCCTAAAGGTACCCCTCAAGTTTAAATCCCTGAAGGAAGATTATGTTACAGCTAAAGTAGGTCTTGACCTGGATTTAAACCTGTGTAGAGGCCGGACCAGGTGTCCCAAGGTAAAGCTCAAATTAGCAGGAAGCTAATGTAGGTCCAACTGTAGAGCACCAGCAGGTCAAACCTGAGAGTTGCTGCCACTGTTGCGAAGGTGGTTCTGCAGAAGCTTAGTTGCACCATCTTGGAACGTTTTGGGCAAAGCCCCAAGAAGCATAGTGAACTCTGGGGTGTTGAGTTGGAACAGGGAGATCAGCACTGACTGGGCAGCCTGCAACCAATCAGAACCATGGCAGCCGTTGGTAACAGCCAATCAGAGTGACATAACAGCTAGAGTTGTTCTAACAAGGTACACTGCAGGGTAATTAGAAATTACTCCATGTTAGCTCTCATGGTCCAAATGGAATCAGAAGCACGGGAAACAAGGAGGAGCCTCACCTTCCGGACGTCAACGCTCTTGGGCTCAGTGGTCCATGTAATGATACGTGACACAGCCAGGCGTGTCTCACTGGAGTTGACAAAGTCACCAGGGTCCATCTGCATAGCCAGCGACTCGATATACCTAAGGATGGCCACTTTCACCTGCAGGAAGGCGGAGACCCAGCTTCCTGTTAGCAATCACATACTGCTGCCGAATAACTGCTGCTATTTACCTGCTCAGCAGGCAGTGATGTGTAGTTTATAATGACTTACAGAGCCCCACCTTTGACTTTTTAAAATGGTTGCATGTTTTACCGAAACTCCTTTGTAAACACAACTGTTTCTATCTGTTACTCAAATTCTTATTTTCAGACACTATTTCTTGGATGTTCTTCTGAGATGCAGTGTCTTGTTCAGGGTTACAGGATCAAGTCCAGTTCATTAACCACTGTCCCACCCGCTGCCCTGCTGATTGTCCTAGGGTGGGGTGGTCAGCTACTAATACTGTTAAGCTACTGTACAAACTACATTACCCACAACCCCCCAGGTCCCTTTCTGCTTCCATTGCAGCTTGACTGTCCTTAGGGGATAACTTGCCAGGTCAGAAATCTCTAAATTAACACTGAAATGGCAATACATCTAAAAAACGGACTTCAGTAAAACAACAGGAGGACAGTGGCCATTATTGTTGAAGGTAACGCTCCTGCCATAGGAGTTGTGTGGAAGCCACCTTGATATTGCTTCAGAGCAAAATCAAAGTAAAAAATTCACCACCATAACCAACTGAACCGCCAAGTCTAACAGGATTCTGAAGGATTTAAATAACTAGGAATTCATTAGGATAAATGAGGAATATATCTTCTGCTCACATCCCCAAAAGAGACAAACATTAAACCAATGAAACAGAAAAAAACAGCCAGATATCTGTGTTTGTTGTCTCCATGGATACCTGGAGGAGAGGAATAAAAGAAGTTAATGAAAGAACCCTTATAAGCAGCACTACAACAAAAGCTGACCTCGTGAGGCAATGAGCTCTACTCCATCTCCACAGTGAGACTCTTACTGACTGTTACCACTGCGAAGAAGGATGAAGGGTAACACAGACAGACAGAGACAGGGGGGACTCAGGATACCAGAACAGGCCAAAGGCTGCTGATTAGGAAACAGAAGATTGGACAAATAAACTAATATAAAACAGAAGACAGAACAAATCAGCTATTGTAAAACAATATAAAAGAAGAGACACAGGTGTACTTGGCAAACCAAGAAAATGTCAGGTTCCTTTTTGTGCTATTTATGCTCAGTTTTTCTTAATTTTAACACATAACATTAGTAATCAGTATCTCCATGAGCGTCAGGAATTAAAGGGCATCTGATATGAGATCCTTTGTTTGACGTCCTTGCCAATCCAGTTTCATTTGACGTTTTGAACCACATGGTGCAGCCTGGAGAGTTTTTATTGGAAGAGCCAATACAGCCCCTGCCAATTAAAGCAATAAACTCACAGGCACCTGAGACTAATGAAATCATTACTATAGCCAACTGAGACAATCTAGCTGATTTAAACTGCCTCTTGGGGAACAATTAGATATTGTCGTAAATTCAGATTCAGTGACCTGAGCTATGGGGCACACTCCATGCCCTGTGACAGAACCATTTACATGTTCCCATCTCTGTTCTTTGTGGTGCCATTTTCTGTGTCATCCAGAATGGTTCTACTGTACAGCGCGTTATAGAATTGCTTCCCCCGCTGCGCCACTGACCTGGGATGCTTGGTTCCACACTTGGATTTGCTCCTGCAGTGTGCAAGCATGGCAATGGCAAGCATGACGCCTGGCGTTTCTGTGGCAGTGGGGAAGCAATTTTATACCGGCCCCTTGCCTGCGAACTGACTTCCGCACAGGCTTCGGAGAAAGAGAGAGGGAAGAGGGCGTCCGTTACTGGAAAAGAGAGACATGAGATTGCACAGGGAGCGGGGGACTGAAATGACAGACCAGCCAAGACAGACAGTGTTGTGGAGGAAGGGATGAAGCACAACAGAGAGTCATAGGGGCAGATTCAAGGAACATCTATGCACCGAAGACAATGGGATTAAGTTATAAGCAGCAGCCAGGAGATTAATGTGCTATACCATTACGCCAACTGTAGATACTGTAAATCAGAAATGGCCGGTTTCAATAAGCACTGATTGTGCAGATATGCAGCAATCGATGGGTTTAGCAACACTCAACTTATTCATGTTGGTGGTTTAAGTTGGGTGAAACAGTTTGAGAATAAGTAACACCGCTCCCTTTGATCCTAAAAGTTCCATCGTTTACTAATGTTAACTGAAAATGTATGAGGGTGGAGTCCTGCCTGTAAAGTCTCCCTTAGCATGGTAAGTCTTGCAAACTGGTTTCCATCAACACTTAGTTAATGGGATAGCCATCAGCTGTCCTGACCTTACTCTGACAGCGTTGCTGGATCAGGGAAAATCTCCTTTACTTTCAAGAAAATACAATTTCTAAGAAAAAAAAATCAAAGGTATTTCTCAAATCTTATATGACCGCTCTCAGTGAAAGTGTTGATAACATTGTATCGGAGTTTATTGTATTCTCATTTTATTACTCTCTTATTTTATGACGTGGAGCTCCTATTTCCATTACAGGGGGATGGAAAAAATAATGGAAAGACTAAAGAGATTCAAAGGTAAGTGCATCAGGAACTGTCTCACGAAAGACAAAGCCTATTTCCTGCATTTGGAGGTGTAAGGCAGAGAATGCCTTCAAAGTGTCGTGTTGGTATGGGAAGCCATCTTGTGGGGATCATTAGGTCTGCTGATTGCTCCTGCATGGTTCTATAATGACTAAGGAATATGAGGACATTTCGTATGAGCAGGTGTACTCTACGGTGCAAACACCCTATACCCTTATTATGTTCACATATTCATAGGTGATAATGGCCGTACACACAGATTCTAGGAGTTTCATGAGTACCAAGATGAAGGAAAATGATCATCAGATCTAACTGTCTTTAAGTTCTGGAGCACAAAGAACTGAAGGCTTTGCTTTTTGAAGAACGGCCCAATGGCCCAAATTTGGCCCATGACATTCATATATATAGTTAGGTGCTTCCATTATTTTGTTCACCCACTGTGTCTTAGAGAAGTCCCAGTTTCATATGTCATACCAGAAGGTTCCCACTGTGAAAATTCCTTTTTTTTCTCCATGTTTGCAGTAATGTAACAGCAATAGACACAGCTGATCTCTAATGGAGAAACAGAGCAGAACACCTCTGGAAGCTGGGGGCTTCACCGGGGCGGGGCGGGGCGGGGCGGGGCAAGAGACCCAGCAAGGGCACTTCCTGTTCCTCCTTACGTACCTTCAGATTGGGCGTCTGGGTCTGGTCCACAGTAAACCTCATGAGGATCGCGAACTGCAAGTCATTGGGGAAGGACTCCCTGGGAGGATATGGGCCAGGAGGGACGTCATTGTTAGAAGGCCGCAAAAACAACTGGCTTGCTATGGCGGATGGCATCATGTGACATGACCGTGGCTAATGGCAGCCAATCACGATGGCTGATTATCAGTCACATTAATGTTTAGAAATATGATTTAGCTACCTTAAAGGCATATATCAGGACTACCCTATTTTTTTCCCCTAAGGTCCAAAATTCATCAAGCATACTAGCCAAGACCCATAGTTGGGGAGGGGGGGGGGCAAGATTCCCGCTCAGTAGATTTCCCTGATGGGGGGGGGGTCACATTGTGCTTTGGCCTAATCCACAATTTGCATACCCCTGGTGTATATAGTCCATAAAATAAACTAGTACATTAATCCCCTAATCCAGAGAACTGTTATGACTGTTCTGTTGGCCAAATCTCTACAGTTGAGTCTCCCATATGATACGTGCTTGATGAGCTATCCCATGCTGTAAATACTTGTTAACCTATACCACACCCTACCAGCTGCCTCACCTGGTGACATCCAGCGCCCTCTGGACCTTGGCCTGAACAGAGCCTAGTAGGTCGGCACCCATCTTCTTCAGCAGCTGGGTGAGGAGGACAAAAAGCCAGTCGTGCAGCTCCTCCTTGTGGACCAGGATGAAGTCCACCAGCGTCTCCAGGAACATGCTGAAGACCTACATGGAATAAGACAGGACGCTGTGATGCTGGATGGTGGCCACCATAGGAGCGCACATACACAGATGCAACCAACCACCTATAAACCTGTATCACACACTCATACTCAGGCAGGAGAAAAGGACATGAGATGAAGCCATCGCTGTGCAGAGAAGCAAATTCCTCTAGGAAATTAAACCACTCCCTCCCTCCCCATTCAGCTGCACCAGCATTAGTAACCTGCACAAGTTTGCTGTTATAAAATTAGTGCAGCATGCAGGAAAGCTCATTTAGAAAGCAAACATAGTTAATCCAGAATTAAGATGAAATTCACAAGGTTTGGTGGAGACTGGTCACTCGCACCAAACGGTACTGACTACCAGCCGCTCGGAGCAGTAAAATGTTCAGGTATTAGTGGACTGCCAGCCATGCCAACGTCGGCCGCATTGCTGGGTTTGCGGCGGTATGATCTGAAGCCAAGCAGACTCTCATTAGTGGCAGATGCAGGCAAAAGCATGCAACAGCCTTCAGCCAGACGCTGAATGGACTTACTCTCTACAGAGAGTTCCGGAACAAGGGGGCATGCAGAGAGGAGACAAATACACCCATTAGTGTTTGACCATTAAAGCCTGGGCAAACGACTTCCTTGGCTCCTCACCCTTAACTGGGAGACGCAATACCGTAACCTCGAGTCACCCAGGTGAAGGGAATGCTCCGTTCTCTGCTCATTCGAACCTCGCTCTTAAATTCCCCCTTGATCTTAACTGCCTCTAGGGCTGCAGAGCAGATAATTAGGCAGCTCAGGGTGTTGTCTCTATGGGCTGGTCAGCCATTCTCTGACACATAATGCATCAATACACTGTTCTGCAATAAGTAACAAAAATCAGAAAGTGACACGACTACCCTGAACGGGGCATCAGTGTCTCACATGGATTTGAAATATTTCAGATTCTATATGCAAATCACATGAACTGCAAACCTCAGCTCTTTGCAAAGTCTTGCCTCAGTCTTCTGATTGTGCCATGTATCGTAGTCCAGAGGCCTTTCTTAAATCAGAACACCCAAATGAAAACAGGCCAGTACTATGGGTCACCTTCAACTAATACAAGATCGTCACAATCCCCCCACATTATGGTATGTGTCTGCAGACTCAACCCCCCCCCCCCATTGCCTGTCACACATCCAGTTCCTGACTCTGAACCTCTTACTCTCCCAGCTCCTGTCTGAACCCCTGCCTGAACACTGACCTTGAATATGAATTAGTGCTGTGGATTTTGTATAATCTGCTGTCCTCTTGGATCCAGCTTCTTTGTGTTGTGTTGATACAACATTTACAAAAGAGCTGAGCTGTGTGGCATCTCCTTAGACTAAGTAAAAGTTTCAAAGTCTTATTCGTCAGATATACAATTATACTAAGTAGAACGTGCGGTAAAAGCAAGTAAAGTCCTTGGTTTGCTGACATTATCTGGCGTAGTGTAGTAGTATAGCATAAAGACGGCCCCAGTCTTAGCATCCAGACTCGTCAGGTGCTGGGCTTGCAGTAGGCGTATGTCCTGAGCTAAGTGAAGTCATATTTGTTTAGATTACATGTTTAGCCTGAATTATATTACATGTATACTAAAGTTTATATGTGCTTCACTTACAACTGTCTTCTATAAATTTATTGTTGGCTTCATTGAGCACCATTTGGCCACCAGATGTCACTGTGATACGATGTTTTGAATTTTTCAAAAGATCGTATCGCTTATCAAATCAATTATTTCAGCCTCTCAAAAGCCCCAACTCTGCCATCACTACTGGCAACTCAGGTCCTGGCAGATGGATGGCTGAATACATTTGAATTACCTTGCTATGAGGGTCAGCAAACATCCTGGTGAAGATTTCACAAAGCCTCTTCAGCTCCACCCGGCTGTGGGAGGGAGAAACACACATCATGCCTGAGCAACCAATCAAGGTTTCTTCTTTAGCCACATGGTGGATTAAACCTAGACAGAAGCTGTGTTACAGGAGGGAAGAGCGAGTTGAGTAACCCAAGGCAGGAGGGTGCAGTGGTAGATCCCAAGTGAACGTGTGGATAGGCGAGAAGGGCGGGCTTCTTACCTGAGGATCCTTTGGCTCTTAAGCAGGCCCTGCAGCCCTAGCAGGCCCTCCTTCCGCTCCGACCAGTTGGTGCTGGCACATCGGTTGAGCACCTCAGCCACATCTTCCGTCTGCCGCATATAGGTCAGGCTGCCGTTGCGAGAGCTGTAGGAGCGCTCCGAGCAGGCGCTGGACGCGTCGCTGTTGGCGTCATCATCAGAGTACATCCCGTACGCATCGTACCGCCGCCGGACCGGCTTCTTCTGCAAGTGCCATTGGGCGAAGACGGATCCATTAAACACTGTCCTCAGAATGAAGCTGGGCCCGGGACTGACATAACTGGCTCACGCACAGCAGGCCCCAGTGTTATAATAAGCCCACAGTAGGGGGTGACAACCAATCAATCAGTGTCCCACAATTCACTAAGCGATGACGGATTCCCACAGCCAACAAAGACAAACTAGTCACATGATCCAGGCCCTCTGGGCAAAGAAGTGAAAAGACTGTACATGTGCATGCACCAAGCTAGACTGTGTGCTTACATAGGAGAAGAATCCAAAACATTGTTTTACCTTGCTCCTAGTGTCTCCCAAAAGCTGGCAGCATGAAGCGACCGATAAAAACAGTTAGCATAGCAGGAAGCTAATGACTTCTGGAGCTGCGTAATTCTGGATATACATACTTTACATGACTGGACACAAGTGTAGCCAGAATAATGTGACGAGGAAAGTGTGACAGAAAGCTGGTTTTGTTTGAGACAGTGCTATGGGGAGGGGGGCAAAGTTACACACCAGAGCATCGGCCAGCGCCTCCTCCACATCAGAACCGGTGTTAAGGACCCTCATGCCACTGACGGACGAGGACAGCCTGCTGGACTGACCCATCCCGTAACCAGACCCTGGAAAGCAGAACCTTTTGAACTTTACTGAGCACACTGCATATACTCCACTACACACACACACACACGCAGACTATCACCGGACAAACATCACGCACACTAACACAGAAGACAAAAATGCTATATGAGCCTCAAACACTGAACGAACTACAAACATATATGCAAATATAGACACAAACACAGACATATATATTAGCATAGCTATGCTGGGGGGGTCTTTGTATTATTCCAAGGCACCAATACAGCTAGTAATGGATGACAAGCTGTAACGCTGTAAATAGTGCTGGCAGTGTCTAGTGAACGAATACCTACAAAAATATTTTTTCCTCAAGGGAGCTAATCATGTGCACATACGCACGTCTCACCCACTGAGAAAACTGCGCACACAAGCATACACACCATTTTCTGTTGTTATTCATTAATCAGTCATTCTGTCATGCACATGGTGAGAGCTGATTTTTCCAGAGCACATAGTGACAGCAGATTTTTCTCAGGAAGCCATTCCTCTGTTTTTCCCAGGGGTCCCACTGAAATGAAACGGCGTCGTGCTCCTTCATCATGTCAAAATCCTTGCCAGCATGCTCACAGACCCATAAGTGCATGTCTGCATTGTGCTAGAGGAATGCAGGCAAACCGGGCTGGAAATGCAAAGTAACGTGTAAAGAAGCACAGGGCGGTGAGTGGCAAACCAATGAGAAGAGAGAGCTGCTCACTGAGGCGGGCTAAACAAAGAGGACCCAATAAGCTTCTGTGCTTGTACAGCAAAAAGAAAAGCAGAAAGGTGATGGGCAGTGGGGTATTGCGCGTGTTACCAAGGCAACCAGCTGGAACACAAGCTTTCATCATGGACACGCAGCGGAAATAATAACACGACTGGCTAATGATGGGTGTGACCAGTGGAGGGCGTGGCCAGTGCAGTACAGGAGCTGCTCAGCCTTCACCTGTCGCCCCGAAAACGTCGGGGGCATGGAGGGTCCCCGTGGACCTGGAGTATCGGGAAGCTGGAAATAAGAACCACAGAATGTCGCGGCCGTCAGTGCCAGAGCAACTGGACCGGTGCCGAGGGACAGCAGGGTAGCGGTGGCTAATGCAGCCAAAGCTAATGCTAGGAGAAGCAGCTAAATTAGGGGCGCAGTGCCTGATTTAGGGATCATTAGCTAACTGAGCAGACAGTAGCTAATGCAGAGAGCTAGTAGCTAATGTTAGCAGCAGCAGCTAAGGCATAGGGAAAGAAGCTAATGCAGAGATAGAGCGGTTAATGTAGGGGACAGTAGCCAGTATTGGGGAGTGGCAGCTAATTGAGGGAACAGTAGCTAATGCAAAGAGCTATTAGCTAATGTTAGTAGCAGAAGCTAACGCATAGGGAAAGCAGCTAATGTGAGGAAACAACAGCTAATGTAGGGAACAATTGCCAGTTTTGGGCAATAGCAGCTAACTCAGTGGACAGTAGCTAATTCAGAGAGCTAGTAGCTAATGTATGTCACAACAGCTAATGTAAATAGTGGACAGCATCTAATTTTGAGGGACAGTAGCTAATGAAGAAGGCCGGCAGCTACTGCAGTAACTAATCTAAAGGGATGATAGCTAATTGTGAAAGTGAGAGCTGATATTTTAGGTTAATCGCTAATTTAGAAGGACAGCACTCAAACGGCACTCAAATGGCTTTTTTAATCACCAGTTTCCAGTTTACCAGGTTCAGGAAAGGCAGCAGACCGGAGGAAAGCAGAAGAGAATCACCACACCTGTCAAAGGAGACCCTCTCACTGTTTTCCCGGTGTCTCTCAGTAACGGCCTGACATTGTGACTCTTTATGTAGGGGCAAATACTCATTGTCATGGAAACCATGAGTCACTATCCCCCCCACCCCCACCCTGAAGTTAACACACAGCCATTGTTCATAGCACTGAATTAAGAGAACACCAAAACAGCCATCTAACCGGCCCCAATTTCTTCCCTTTGCCATTTAATCTGGGTGACAAAGCAGTGCACTTGTAATGAGGTTTATTAATAATTATATACAAAACATATTTTAGTCTGCAATCAGAAAGAATGTGTATTACAAAACGTGTTTCCATGTTCCGGAACCATTAGCTAACACAAATTGGCGTTTAGCAATTGTTGTTTAGAATTATATGTTTTATTTAGATTTCTAACATCTAAGTTTTTTGAAAGTTTTTAAAGATATATATATTTGTTTTTAAAAAGAATTTTTCTTAAAAAATTTTAAATCCTTTTATCCATCAGCAAACAGGCATGGATTCTTTTGGAAGTATACATAAAATGATGGAATGTGTCAGTTTTAAAAGTGATTTACTTTAAAATTGTGTCTGTCTTACGTGGGCCGGATTTATATTTCCACAAAACAAAAGGAAGCTGCTCCTTTGCGTGGGTCAAGGGGGGTGGAGACACCCTGAGGGAATCGTACCGAGATGGATATGCAGGGACGATGAACTGAGGCATAGCAAGACAGGGAGTGGGCTTTGCTGAAGGGGGTGGACTTTGTAAGACAAAAAGAGGGCGGGGCTTATGAGATAAAAGGCGGGCTTTACTGGAGATAGGGTGGGGCTCATGGGATAAAGGGCGGGCTTTGCTGGTGATAGGGTGGGGCTTATGGGATAAAGGGTGGGCTTTACTGGAGATAGGGTGGGGCTTATAGGATAAAAGGTGGGTTCTGCTGGAGATAGGGTGGGGCTTATGGGATAAAAGGCGAGCTTTGCTGGTGATAGGGTGGGGCTTATGGGATAAAAGGTGGGCTTTACTGGAGATAGGGTGGGGCTTATGGGATAAAAGATAGGCTTTGCTGGTGATAGGGTGGGGCTTATGGGATAAAAGGTGGGCTCTGCTGGAGGGAAGCAAACTTCACATGCCAGTAGGTGGACCTTAGCAGGAGTTTTGCCGGAGCAGGCAGACTTTGCAGGACAGAGACGGCAGAATTTGCGGAAGCCAAGGCAAGCTTTGCAGAAGGGTAGAGAGGCTTCGCAGGAGGGAAGGGGGGCTTCACAGGAGGGAAGACAGGCTTTGCAGTGGATGTCATAGGAGCAGTTGGGAGGAGGGGGGCTGCTTTACAGGGTTAGACTTCAGGAGGGTGGTATACGCACCGAGGGACTGGAAGGAGCGGATCGGGCTGGTGTCACGACTGCTCTCACGGCTGGTGTCCCGACTGCAGCCTTGGCTCATGCTGGGTCGAGGGATACGGCTCCCTCGTGCTAAGGAGGGGGGATGGGGGTCAGGAAAGAGGGGGTGGGATAGGAGGGCAGGAGGCAGAGGGAGAAAAACTCTGGTAAAAACTCTGGAAATGCTAATGCTAGCCTGTGATGCTGTAAATATATGTTGAAAAAGAAAAGTGTTTTTTATAGAATTTCTTTCTCTGATTTTGAAAGCCTGAATATATCCGGCATGATTGTTATATGTTTCTCAACTGGTGGGTCACAGAGTGGTTTAAAAAAATATTTTTACTGTCACTAAGGTTGACGACTCGTCATCCTGAGGCTAATCCAGTTGAGAACAATAGGTATAAAAATACACAGCACAGTGCAAAGGTAATGGAGTTGGGACAGCACTTACTTCCTCTGGCTCCACCGTTAAACACCTGGTTTGAAGGTGCTTCATATAAGACAGAATAGTAAATAAAGAGAATATTAGAAAACCATGCAAAAAAAACACAAGTAATGACCATTCAGTCAGAAAGATTCAGACAATGGTACCCCTTTACTGAGACACCATACCAACCCCAGTACATCAGAAGCATATCGTTCCAGATAAGCTGGGACAACCTGATATTTGGTCCTATTAAAATACTGCAGAAGCCTAATACTAAAAAAAAGGTCAGACTAGTATCCCAGAATATGTGTTAAGTTGTTAAATATGGTAAATTAATGCAGGGTAAGAAATCTCAGGAGTGGGAGGTGGGTGGGGTTGGAGGAGGTGGTAAGGCGCTTACCCCCAGAGATGTGGGTGGGGCTGGAGGAGGTGTTTAAGGGCCTCTCCCCCATAGAGGTGGGTGGGGCTGGAGGAGGTGTTTAAGGGCCTCTCCCCCAGAGAGGTGGGTGGGGCTGGAGGAGGTGTTAGAGTGACTCACCTACAGAGAGGCGGGTGGGGCTTGAGTCTCGACTGCAGCCGAGACTGCGGGGGATGCGGCTGCGGCGGTGGGAGGAGCTCGGGGCTGGTGGTGCCCGCTGTGCCCCCGTGCTCACAGTGCTGAGAGCGGTGCTGGTCAGAACCCGCCCTGGAGAGCCAGATCTGCTGCCAGCTGTGAAAAACAACAAGAAAACGTGGTCAGAACCAGCCTGATGTGCAATATGCAGTATGACAGGAGGCTCGGAAGATCAGACACGAGTGATAGCAAAATATCACCTGTATTATTATGTCTTCTTCATTTTGTATCACTGTCTTCCTCATTATTGTTTATTATTTTGTATTCCTCATTACTGCGCATCACTACATCTTCCTCATTACCTTGTGTCAGTGTGTCTCCCTCATTACTGTTTAATAGTGTTTTCTTCATTGCTTTTCATCAGTGTGTCTCCCTCACTGCATTGCATCAGTGTGTCTCCCTCATTACTGTGTAATAGTGTGTGTTCTTCATTACTTTGCATCAGTGTGTCTCCCTCATTCATGTATAACAGAGTGTGTTCTTCATTACTTTGCATCACTGTGTCTCCCTCATTACTTTGCATCAGGGTGTCTCCCTCATTACTTTGCATCAGGGTGTCTCCCTTATTACTGTGTATTTGTGTGTTTCCCTAATTACTTCCTCATTAGTTTGTATTAGAAGTGTTCTCATTATTGTGTATCATGGAGTTCTCTTTATAGTTTAATAGTGAATCTTCCTCAAATTGTATAGCATTGTGTTTTCCTCATTTTTCTATGCCAAGGAGTTCTCCTCACTGTTGCTTATCAGTGTGTTCTCCTCATTATTCTGCATCATGTAGTTTCTGTAGACTGATCCTTTATAAGTATGTAGCAGTGCATTGTCCTCATTCTATGTATACAGTCCCTTTTTTAAGCTGTCAAGCTCTGTACCCTCAACAAGCAGTTGCATGTGAATTAGGCTGAATTGAAAGCTGAATACTGCATGGATCCATTTAAATTGTTGCAGGAAATGTAACGGCCAGGGTGTGCAAATGCCACCCAAAGCATTAGTTGGCATACCCAAATGAGATTGATTATTTTTTTCTAATGCGGGGGTGGCGTTCCTTTTTTCTGGTACACTCTGGTCATAGGCTTGGCCTTCAAGAAATTTAAGCAATGACTATTAGACAATACTTCATTGTACTTGAGTTCCTGCACACCTTACGTTTCCATGGCACACCCAAAGTCACAATCAAACCAGGTTTCTACAGGAATACTACCAGATTTTAACCACACTGCCACAAACAGGAAGGACCATGACACAATAACTGTGAACTGATGCTTCCATAAAGTCTGAACCAAAGCATTTATTTAACATACTTTTAAGAGGGAATCTGCTGCCTTTACAAGTCAAGGGATCCCGTTCCTTCAGAGACAATGAGAAATCTGTGGTGACCTACTTCAGTGTTTCCAAATCCAGTCCACAGGAACTCCCACAGTCCATGTTTTTACTCCCTCCCTGCTCCTGTTAAGCAAAGACGTGGACTGTCTGGCAGGGAGCTGGGAGGGAGCAAAAACGTGGACTGTCTGGCAGGGAGCTGGGAGCTATTTTTATTATTATTAAAACAGTCAATTGCTCAACTGTTTTAATTATGGCATTGAAATCTCATGTCATCATGGGTGGGTACATTCATACAGCCTGAAATTTCACTGTAGTAGTTCTGGTTTAAAAAAAACCTGCGATTGGATCAGGGTACAGTTCCTGAAAACCAGAACTTTGTCCTTGTTTTTTCACAATTCAGGTTCTGCTGTCTGTCACATAACGATAACCCATATCAGTCTACATGTGTGGTATCTGAGGACCCCAAGCAAAGCTTTCTGGGTCATAGAAGCTCGTAATCTAATGTGACATCAGACCGATGCTGCATCATGGGGCAAGATGGGGGGTTGAATTATCTAAGCAAAACAAAATAGACATAATGGACAAATTTAATTATAAAAAGGCAGCTGAGGAAGTTAGACCAGAGCTTAGCATTAACCAGCACCAGCGGTCAGGGTGTGTGCGTGTGTGTGTGGGTGTGGGTCGGGTTTAAGGGTGCACATGGCAGATCTACAGCTGGGGATCAGGAAGGAGAGGGTGCGGGTGCAGGAAGAAGCCATCAGGAGATCTTACCGCCAATGGCAGCAGACAGGGATCCTGGGCAGGTTGGAAGGCAGGATTAGAAAGGGAGAGGGTGGAGTTATCCAAACCAAAGGGGCGGAGGCAGAGAGTCATGCCAGTAAATTAAAGAAACAGCAAAAGGAAGCCAAAGAACACAAGCCAAAAATGGCACAGAGGGTGGGATAAATAGCACAAGCGGCATAGCAAACATAGCTGAGGGTGGGGCAAATAGTAGTGATGGCCAAATGAAGCTTCATGAACCAATTGCTGTATTTCCTGACACCACTAGATGGCGATCACTATTCAAAAATATGGCTCAATTCATGCTGCAGTGCAAACCAAGAGCACCATATACTGGGGTCAGAAATACAGACAATGGTTCATTAAGTTTCATTTGGCCATCACAAGCAAATTGTGTTGTGAGAGGGACGAATAGCACAAAGGGTGGGATGATGAGCAGAGGCCCTGATTGGTGGAAGAAATGATATGCAGCGAAGGGAGAGTAGCAGCAACTTGAGAAGGTGAAGCATAAATATGTGCAGTGACATGTGACTGATATACAAGAACATGGAAGGTATTCAAACTATGGTATATGATCACACACATATGGAACTATCTCTGTGGGGAATTCCCATCGACTCCTATTCTAGTGCAATTAAAAGTCCCTAGCTACACAGAAAAATAGATGGAAAAAATAATTTTACTGCTTTTTCGGTTTTAAAAATTACTGAATGCAAAAGCACTGTCTCATGGGCATGTCCCCACAATGAGTCTCACTTTTCTGCATGGACAGAAAGTCTAGAACACAGGTGAAGCCTGAGAACATATTGACGTACAACCATACTGTTCACAATTCAAAAGCACACGGATTCATCGACACGGCTAATCGGAACCGAATGCTGTTTTACACATCATCTAAAAGCGGACCAGTATGCTGCAGCCATCCCACTCCTACGGCCAACAGATGGGCCAAGAAAAGCGAAAGCAGGGTCACGTACACATTACAAATCCACAATTTCAGCTAAGAAGAACACATCCTTAATCTACTTAATTTCGATTTCCACTCAAAGATGCTGGCCTGCATTAAGCGCTCAAGAAGTCAGATGATGCTCCAACTCATGATGGGAACTCCACAGTGGAGTGGGATTACCAGTCCCTGTCAATCATGCCCTGGTTTAATCCAATGGGAACAAATAAGGAGCCAATGGAAATTGGATTAAAGCATCATGTGACTGACAGCATATGATGACCTCGACCCCTGTGGAATTCTCTGCATATCCTCAGCACTGTCTGAGGAGATATCAGTATGAATATACACATTTTGGGAAGCTACCATGTTTAGATACAAAAGCTATGAGCACAGTGCTTAGCAACACTGGAAAATGTATGCGGCCACGTACTGTCATGGCATAAGACACAAGTTAAAAAATTTAAATGCTTATTTTCTGGAGAAATATTTGGAAAATACTGATTCATATGCGGTGCAGGTCAGCTGGAACTCTGAGTGTCCTAGCCCTGACGCCAGGCTGGCAGAGGGGGGTAGCAGGGTACATTTGGAGGTCAGAGCTGGTGGGGCTTCAATAAATCCTGCGGCAGACATGGGTGTCGACCTCCATAAACACCACACCGCAGTCGACCCATGCAAAAAGAAAAACACAGGCGCAGGCGCACACGCACACGCGCAGCGCACACACGCAGCGCGACACAACCACCAAAACGAACGACCAGTGATCCCCTAACAGCGAGCACAGAAACACAGACACAGAACACAGAGAGCAGAATACCTGGCATAAAATCGAAATCCTCCGAACCTAGAGGTACAAAGCTTATTGTTAGGGTGCTGGCAGAGTTATTAAACATGATGGGTTAAGGCACAATCATCATAAATGTAATGAGCGGTGGAGGCTTACTGGACTAGGGTGTGTGTGTGTGTGTGTGCGTGTGTGTTTGTGGGGGGGGAGCGGTTTCTTACGCTGCGACTGGGACACTGGCTTGCCGTGGTTACGTCCTCGTGAGTCCCCCTGACCTCCAACAGCCCCCCCTGCCACGGAGAGCGTCTGCCTGGCACGCAGCCGACCTGAGGGGACGGACAGACACAGCATTACCTTCTCTTGAACCACCAGGGGGCAGCATTGACCCTTAGTACCTGAGACTAGAGGGAACAAACATGGGATTTATAAATCAACTCACTCGTGTGAGTTAGCATGCGGCACACCGAGCATGAGAGGTCAGACGGGATGAAGAGAGCAGAGATAGAAAATGATGGTCGTTATTCACGGGACAGGACAAAGGGCGAGATGTTCTTACCGTCCACCTTATCGGATGTGTCATCTTTAGCAGCAGGAAAGAGAAGAAGGGCAGAAGTTGAGACGCACTTGCAAACACATTAATGCTTATTTATATTTATAAGCACTGATTCAGGAACACATTCAAGGAAGAGAAAGAGTAGTTCAGAGTGGGAAGAATTAAAGGGGAAGGCAGTGGTCACTCGGTATCTGGCCTAAAATGTCTCCCTTGCTCCTCAGAGAGCACAGTATTGACCTTCACAGACATCTCTGTGGACAGCCCAGGCATCGCCCTGAAGGGAGCTGCTAACCAGAAGTGCTAAAATAATCTTCACGTTGGCGTAAAACTACAAAATTATGTTTGACAAAGTGTGTCAGCTCAGCCATTTCAAAACCTCTCCTAAAGTCACCCCAATATGTGTAGCGACCTTCCAATAGACCCATGCATTTTTTGACCTTTCCGATACCCCACCTTGTTTGGATAATCAACACCTCATTGAGTTATTTAACTAATAAAGTTAATTAATCAACTAAACCGGTGGTGAAATTTAACAGATACATTTAATGACTGTGGTGTCTCTGAGGAGAATTTTGGGATCAACAGTAGTGTTCTAGGAGTCTAACAAGATATTAGTAACTTTTTGGGGAAGAGAAGAAATTATTGTTCATTTCCTATTGTGCTGCTCTTAATTTGTATATGTGCCGATGCTCCAATAGTCAAACATTTTCCTTGACTGCGTAAGACTACTGTAAATGGTCCAAACTACTGTCATTCAGATGAAGCATTTTAATTAAGCTGCTGGCTTTGTACATGTGGATAAATTCTCATGTGAATCAGTTTGACTGGATTTAGCTGGGCTGAGGGATTCTCCCGGCATTCCTCCAGCGATCTCACAACCCGGAACAGCCGGAACAGTAGGCTGGCGCGGAGTCGTACCCAGAGAGCTGTAGGACCCCGCGGGCAGGTGGCTCGTCCCTCCAGTCTGCCCGGCACGGGCCTTGGCGCCGGCGGCAGCGTTGACATCGACGTCACTGCGGGAACGCTGCAACGATCCTGGTGACCCCGGGGACTTGGCACTCACAGGGCCTGCGGGGGGAGAGAGGAGACCGAGTGAATGATGGTGAATGATGCTGGATATTTAAAAGATGAGGTATCCAGCTGACCCGGGGTCAGCTGTTGAGGACACGCTGCATGTTCGTTTTAGGAACAGAGCAGGAGGTAATGGTGAGTCCGTGGGACGTAACTTCCAGTGTTTTCCTCACTATATCTAAATGAGGAAGACTAGCCACTCAATAGTCAATCACAGACCTTCAGCTTGCATAAAAATAAGCTGATTGCTGTCATCGCATTCTTCAAACAATTACCTCTTCCTGGGGTTGCAGACCACTTTGTGGAGAGAGGTCGGCTGTAATAGAGATTGACAACCAATGAGTACATATTCAATTATTCATCACATAATTGAATCCAAGGTGAATCCGTTAGTTTGCAATGTTTACTCATTCGTACAATATGGCAGCTATTACTGAATCTCTGAGTCTAATCTATACAAAATCACAGCCCTGTGTCCTGCTGGTCACAGTTCTCGTTCATTCTGTTAACCCTTGTTCAAACTCCTTAGCTCATGGTGAACGCTACGTAAAAATGCTGGTTCACAGGATCATTGGTTTATTTTTAACGGGCAGTGTGTAATGAGACGATCATTCTTGGGACACAGTGAATATCACAGCACTGCTCTTTGAAATAGGTATCAAGAGAGATAAGGCAAACATGGGTGTGACCTTTCAAACCTGACGCCACGATATCAGCTCTGGAATCTTATGCATTTACTCCTCCGGTAACGAGATAATGGGCGATTGTTAGGAAAAGTAAAGAAACCGAAATCTCAACAAATTCAAGACACGATGAGGCCTCCCACTGCTCTGCAAAACAAAGGAAAAGGTCACAGGGAGGATCTGTGCGGATGGTATTCCTGGAATCCTTCATCCCTTCCAATAATGACTGCTCCTTTGCTGACGCACCAAGCAGAGGCTAACTCAGCTCCCCCCTTAGACTTGAGGCCCCTAAGAAACAGGGTGTCTTTTGAGAATATGTACGCAATTGTCCCTTCACCTTTAAAGAAAGCAGACGGCTTTGGGAGTGCTTAATGATTCATATCGCAGAGCAAACAGTAGTGATGCAAAGCTGTATAAGTAGGGCAAGGACCATGTGACCAGCTTTAGACTAATCATCACCACTATGACTGACAAACTGTTGGAGTTCCCAGTTCCAGCTTCCAAGCCAATAGGAAGCCAAATTAGATTATACTAGATGAGCTAAACTGGGATATTACAGGGTTGTGTCCTGGATGTGTACATGCATGGAGTCACTTACTTGAGGCTTTCCTGAGAGCTGGAGGAAGAGCGGTCGGACTGTGGCAATGAGGCGGCGCTGCCAGAGCTACGTAGGCAGGACTGCAAATTACGTTGGTATGCCGCTTCCAGTGAATGGTAAAGGGCATCCGCCTCGGAGGGGAAGTGCTGCCGCAGACCCCAGTATGCCCTGTAGTGGGCGATAGAGCACCACAACATCCGTGGTAATACACATGCTTATAGTTACTGCACATTACTATTGCACACTTAATGTCACAGAAATATGCATCATGTGGTACGCTAAATAAAAGGAAATGGAAAGGATGACTGATTGAGAGTCTCACTTCCGCGCCTCCACTCGGGCCTCCGCATCTGCATCTCGAATTCCCTTCTTTATACTGTCCACCAGAACAGCGGCATGCCTGTCAATGAGGACAGAGAGGATCATGGGCAGAGGGCATCAACACAAGAAAAGGGTTATGGAAGTGCGGGTCAGCTTAAAGACAGGGATTCACACCTAAAATAACCAAACGCAAAAAGTTGAGGTCCAGAAAGCACAAATCCAGACTAAGGTTTTGTTTTAACCAGTCAGCTAAGTCTGAAGAGTCACAGTCACAGAGCACAAACAAAAGCATTTCAGACAAACAAACCATTCAACCATAATCAAATGCATAGATTGCCAGTCAGTCCACATTTTTGCTCCCTAGGGAGCTGGGAGGGAGCAAAAATACAGACTGTCTGTGGGTCACCGAAGAATGGATTAGGAAACACTGGTTGTGATTATTCTCAAGTCAATTTCTACTAATACTCTCTGTACTTACATAGTTGCATATGAATCAGCTAAAATCAGTGTTTCTCAATCCAGTCCTCAGGGACTCACATACAGTCCACGTTTTTGCTTCCTCCCAGCCCTCAGAGGAGTAAAAATGTGGACTGTCTTGCAGGTAGCTCAAAGGGAGCAAAAACATGGACCAGCTGTGGGTCCCTGAGGACCGGATTTGGAAACACTGAGCTAAATAACTGCGGGTGGGAGTGTACTAATGTAGGTAATACTAAATCTCCCTACCGAAGTACATAAATCATATTGTCAGTGATGGTAACTCTGTTCTTAACCTGAGCATGATATGGATCTGCGGAGAAAGGCTGGTGGAGCTGTATTCTCAGAAGGGAGCCTTACTTTTCCAGGGAGTGCGTGTGCCACTCCTGAAGCAGCAGATCCAGGAAGTCGTAGCATCGCCTGCAGATTCCCAGGGGAGGAGAGAAAAGCAGGTCAGCAGCTAGCAGGCCAATCAAAACCAAGCAACATCTCATGTCTAGCCAGCCCCCACCCTGATGTATTCTGTGTCTTAGCTTTTTCAGCCTTTATTACACTGCACATGAATGCGTAATGTGATGCAGAGTGCATATAGATACCTCCTTTGGCTTGGAGCTCCTAGATCAGGTGTGGGCGATCTTACCCAAAAAGGGTCGCTGTGTAACTCCCTAATTAGATTACTAATCAGAGGACTGATTGGCTGAAGAGTCCTCACACCTGGGTTTGAACAGCTGACCTA
>JAODJW010000135.1:9362277-9378446 GCA_026777045.1 Hyperopisus bebe | reverse complement strand
CCCCCCCCCCCCACCCCATTTTAGCCGGCAGTGATGGGGGGGGGGGGGGGGGGTAAAGGAATGCTGTGTTCAGCTGTCATGGGATATGTGAGGTGTGTGTGTTAATTACGGCGTGATATTTAAAGGCTTCCCGTACACTGTCAACATGATTTAAGCACCTTCATTAATGGGAGAGCTCCAGCTACACCCTGAGTCTGGGGCGGCTTCCTTCTCAGACAGAAATACGCTTCAACTAGTGGATGTTTCATGTGATTAAGCTCTCAGTAGGGTCCTCCTGTGCAAGAACTTCTCAACTATATTAAATACTGTAAAAAACATACATAATAACATGTAACACTCTGTAAATACAATGGAACAGAGGCTCTGTAATGGTGTTCTAGAATTCACTGTGTTCCACACCCTTCTGACCCTTTTTTATTCTCTGTACTGGAATATGACAGTTGCCAGCATTCTGTCTCTTTGTACGAGAAGATGATAAGCTGTTGTACAGTGAATAGCTTTGGATGATTCTGCTCCAGTAAGGCCATCCATCCGTATGGTAAGGAGGCGCTGGTACGGTAATGACGGGTTGCCATGGTTTCGGCGGGCCGGTGGAGTAACGACGGGGTTGATATGGTAACACTGCGCTGGCATGGCGAGTGGTGGCACCCAGGGGGCATCGGTCTAGGCTTCAGAAGGCAGAGCGGCCCAGGAAGCGAGGATGGAGAAAGAGAGCGAGTGCTGACCTCCTGACGGCCACGGACTTGGACGTGCAGTTGCTGGTGATGAGCGGGATCAGCCGTGGGACATGCGTGTGCTGCGGGGGGGGGGGGAAGGGTGGAAAAAGCAGCAGATTAGCCCTCCTGCTGAGCTGAGTCCGCCCACGCAAACTAGCAGCCCCTCCATACCATCATCGCAGTTGTGCAGCACAGCAGCAAATTCCCTTTCAGGCAGCCGTAAATCAAATTAAAACAATTACATTTATGACTTCCTGCTTCCTCCTGTTTCTTTTTTTTCCAGACAGCTTCAGACTGCAATTAAGTGCTCTGCTTCACGTTTTTCGCCCGCTAAAAAAAGTGGGTGTGGCCATCGAATCAGATTCTGGTTCACTTGAACCTGCAGAGCTTCGGTCCCGTACCAGAATACCTCCTGGCTGCTGCAGACATCCCACATCTTCTGCAAACTGACAGCAGCTGCCTGACACCCGCGCGTGATGCACAGTGTCCCGGAAATGTTTCGTTCTTTTATTTAGTAGCGGCAATATTAGAAAATTTTACTGCCGGCACTGAAACACCCCTGCGCCCCCCCCCAATCAGCAAGCATTGGGCTTGGGTGGTTAGGTGGTACCTAATTTTTAATGTCATGACAGTCCACATTTAATGCATGGTACAAACAGTACAGTTAACAGTATTTTGACGGTATTTTAAAAACCCACACTATTCTGGTATCCCACCCCATTCAGATCCCTGAATCAATTTGCCTAAGGGCTGTGTCTGCTGTGGCGTGGCCCACTCACCCGGATGATGAAGCGGATTGCGGCCACGCCCGATGTGGCCATCACCCTGGCACAGTTTGGGATCAGGTTAAACAGAACGGGGACGATGGCTTCTGCCCCATGGTCAAACTTGTTGCCCAGGACCGTGGAAAGGTGGCTGTCGCAATGAAGAAAACCCGAGCAACATATAGAGACATTAACCTACAGCTAAAATTACGTAACAACCACCAAGCTTTTTACTTCGCTTTTTAATACCTAAATTTTATTGGTTCCTAAGTTTCTTTTTATGCCTAGCTTTTCTCTACCGTGTACAATCTTATTCTCCTTTAATCGACTGCAACTTGTTAACATTTTATTTTGTACTTTTTAATTTTAATCATTTCTGCTTTATACTCTAATGCTTATTCATTTACTTTTTATTCTTGGTATTCATTTTATTTCATTTTATTCCTTTTGTCTCTTTCTTAAACTGATTTTGTCATTTCTGCAAAACACTTTGGGCTACATGAAGGGTGCTATGCAAACAAAAATTATTATTATTATTCTCATTGTTATTATTATTATTACTATTATTATTATTATTATTGAAGCATTTTTGTACATGCCCAGAACACTTTCACAAAAATGTGACATATAGGAAGTGAAAACGCGGGTAACCTTTGACCCGGAAGCACTCACGCCACAGTGATGCAGGCCTCGCGCACCACTTGGGAGCGCAGGTCCTTGGCTGACAGCTTGAAGGCGCCGTCCAGCACGCGCAGGTGCTGGTAGAAGCAGTCGTAGTTGGCTGCCCCGGCCACCAGCAGCGAGCGCACCTTCTTTAGCTGCGGGCGAGGAAGAGCAGGGGAGGGGTTGGCTGATGGAACAGGCCGTGATCACGGTACCTCGCCAGCAGCCCCGCTTCCTCGGGCCAGCTGTCGGCGGTTGGTGAACACTGCTCTTTGGGTCTGAAACCTGTGATCGGTGCCAGCTCAGAGCACAAGCGCACTCTAATCACTGGGGCACGACAGGGAACAAACTGGCAGCCGATCGAAAGGGCAGTTACCTCGGAGGAAACTGGCAGTGCTATCACTAATGAGCTAAGATGTACGGTGGCAGTGAGGTTGACAGGAAAACCCCCAGAAAAAGCACTGAGCTGGACTAGTCTTCTATGCACTCTGGGTTTCATTTAGCTTGCTAGTTCGGATCATTTGTCAATTTGTTTGAGGAAATTCAAGTTAAGTGGGCTATCATATAACATAAGAAGCCCTACCAACAACCCAAAGAATCAATTTTATTCACAAGTGAAGCTCTTTGACTGCTACACCTTCTTCTGGCTGCTCACCGCATTTGTCCGCTGGTCCCAGTCGTGTTTGTCATCAGATAGCACCTCGCGAATCTTATTCAGGTTGTCTTCTAGGTCCCTGGTGGAGTAGATCTGTGGGACCGAGACAGTTATATCAGCAATGTTTCATTGAAGCTTGAGCCGGCTTTGCATGCCCACGCAGGGTGTCCTGTTGTGTATAGACAATGCTAGACTTCGTATCAGTCCTCTACTATCTCCCTATACTTTAGCTAGAGTCTGATGCAGTGGTGTAGGAGAGTTTGAAATCGAGGAAGACACTGCTTAATAATTTAAGTACAGATGACTATTCATTAGGGGGAAGAATAAAACCAAATGAAATATTGGGGGGGAGGGTATACCCCCCCCCCCCCCACATCCCCCTGGTTTCTATGCCCCTGCTCTGATCATAAACAGAAATAGTTCCCGTCAAATTTGCTTCCTCCTGCAATCCACTACTTAGACTAATGTAGACAGTAAGAGGACGTCTCCGTCACTCTGACCTTGCAGATATTCTTCAGGCGGGAACTGATTTAGAAAATATCTTGTTTATATCCCGGAATAAACGAGGAATCCATCTTCACGCCAATTTAAAGACCAGTCTGGTATAAGTCTTTCATATTGAACTGTCTTACTATAATTCAGTTTTTGCCTGGTCTTTGTGCCTGACTCCGGTGCTGCATGACCGCTACTCTGTGTTCAATGACTCATGGCTGAGAAACACTGAACCAGCAACACTGCAGCCCACCAGAAAATTAAGTAAAAAAAAAAAAAAAAGTTGATCTGTGACTGTACCAAGGACAGAGAATGTAAAGGCATAAAAGGAAAATTTAACCTCCTGGGTTTTCCGAGAGGATAATACAAAACTGTTTATATGCCTGCATTTTTTCTAGAATCATCTCTGCCTTAGTGGAGTTTGCAAACGATATTTGCCCTCCCCAGAGAATTTTACAGAATGCATTACAAATCAAGCAACGGTGCTCACATGTACGGTGGGTACATCCGTGAAGGCCTTGGCAAAGTCCTCTTCATCCACAGCCCCGGCACCATCTCTGGACTGGGCTGCAGGAGGAAGAGGGGGCAGGCTTAGGCTAGCATCATCTGTGCTGGGCCTGTCTGGATCACAATTTTACGTGGCTTTTATGTTGCTTTTCCATATCCTTACTGCATTTCTGCAGCTTTTGCACGCTTTTTCAGCTACTAGCAATCTGAGGGAGTATTTCTACAAAAGAATTAATAACCAGCTGATGAAAAGGAACCTGTTTCAATGTACATGCCACGCAATCTGATAAAATCAAAAGAACGCAACTTTTTACACAACAAATGAGACATTTTCCTTTCATGGTGTGTAAAATGCTGGCAGAATAAAGACAAATGATAAGCAGCTTTTATAAAGGAAAACCGGGTCACAATCCTGTCTAGTTGTTACTCAGCTCAGCGGCTTCACCATTCGTGGGGGAAAAAATTAGCTTACCTGTGGAAAAAACACACTGATATGGACAACAATGAATAGTAAGTTCAGTGGCCGTATTCAGAAATGTCAGCAGTTTTTCTAACAATTACTGAATGTTCTAAAGAGTGAAACTCCATCACAGATCATATTCTTACTGTGACACACACAGAAACCAGTGACATGCGACTGTACATTCTAGTCCTATGTGGTTCAAGTCTGGAGGCATATTTATTAATGGGATGCTATGCTTTGCCGGCTAGCTAATAAGCTTGTCTGTCAGCTGATCCCCATGGGACTGGCTGGCCTTACACTGGGAAGGATAAGTGCACAGACCCTTAAGCATGGACCACTTATGAAGTCTGAGTGGGGAGCAGCAAGGATGCCAGTCACACCTTATCAATATCTAACCAACCAACAAATGCCCTAGCCACGTTAAATCAGTCTACGGATGAATTTGTAGCCTTTGTGTCCAGTGGAAAGATTTGTCAATATAAATCAAGCAAACAATGTACACTGATACACACACATATTGACACACACAGACACACCAGTCCAACACAGGCATGAACCCATATTTTAGATTTGGTTTAGAAGCTGCAAGATTTCTGTTTATCTTATACTGATCGTTTTTGTTGACATCACACCAGCGCACAAAAACCAAGACCATTGAAACTGGTTAAAATAAAAGTTAAAATTTGTTTTTGAATACTGTTCATAAAAGTCAAGTAAGACTGCAATGGACTAGGGTGATTCATTCATTAGGTTTACCTGATTAGGAAATGATCAAACATGCCTGGAAATACATACTGATTACTGATATCTAGCCCTGCGCATTTATTAATATTAACGTATTTCCCATTCAATGTTGGTGCAAGTAGACTTTCGATTGCGAGATGCCTTGTGTGTCACCGTACTCTGTTCTCTGGTTGTTCTACATCGCTGCAAGGACCGCGCCAAGACAAATTCACTGCGAGCGAGATCCCACATGGCCAGTAAACCTCATTCTGATGGTTTTGTTTATGGGTGTCAAGACACATGCAATAAAGTCTATGGGACCCATGCTCCTTCTGTTCAATGCCAGGTACAGTAACTCCAATCCTGCCCCCCAGGAACATTTTGGCAGCTCTCCTCTGTGGAGACAATGGGTGACCCACGGCCAGCCTGACATCCAGCCTGAAATGGCAGAAACAGAACAACCCCCCCCACCCCATCCACTACTGAAGGGGTGTCGTAATGCCCAAAAGCCAACAGAAATTTCACTGACCCCAGGGCAGTTTCTCATATTGAGCTGTGCCTATCTTTACATCTCTGCTGCTGACAATGCTACTGAAGTAGAGCTACTTGAGTTTGGGGGTGGGGGACGGGGGCTCCAATGCAGTGATGCATGGTTGCATTGCGTTGCCCTGGGACACTAAACTGCAGCAGAACAAAGAAGTTCAGTGGTTTCACAGCAAAGTTCTAATAACCTTCAAAACTACACCACTCTTGTAATTAATATCGCATGCTTGAAATGTGTCAGTCTTTACTGCAACCTAATTACCCTTCATACCTACAGTTTGCGCCTTTCCCTTTAATTCAGTCTGCCTGGATTGTGGCAGAATGAGGAATTTCAGCATCTCCACACTAGCGGCCAATCACCCTTCATACATACAGTTTGCGCCCTTCCCTTTAAATCAGTCTGCTTGATATGTGGCATAGTTCCTTTCTGACACTGGAAGAAAATCAGACCATTCCTCAGCAGGTGAGGCACACAGCACATGCATCGCGACGTCCTTCTACAGAAGAGAACCGCAGGCAGATTTATCTTTCCATCAGGGGCGATTCCCAGAAGTGACCCATAGGGGGGGGACTCAGGCCCCATCGATAAACATGGGGAAAGAAAATGCATACAAAAATACGGGAGAAATCACTAAATGGTTTTATTAAAAAACACAAAAAAAGACAAAATATAGGAGGCCCGAAGCTTCCCTAAACAGGGTCTAGAACAACCTATGGTTTCCAAAGATGGTGGTTATACAGTAAGGCTGTTTCTGTACTTGGGGCGGAAGCGCAATACCAGGGGAATTTATATTTATACATGATAACCTTGTTAATATGTGTGAGTGTGTTGAACATGTTTCATGCAGTCATGTGTGCAGAGCTTTGGGTTTGAGTATGTGTATTTTGTGTGTGTGTGTTTGACATGAGCATGCACAGGTGCGTGTATGCATGTCTGTCTGACATGAGTATGCGCAGGTGCGTGTATGCATGTCTGTCTGACATGAGCATGCACAGGTGCGTGTATGCATGTCTGACATGAGCGTGCACAGGTGCGTGTATGCATGTCTGTCTGACATGAGTATGCGCAGGTGCGTGTATGCATGTCTGTCTGACATGAGTATGCGCAGGTGCGTGTATGCATGCCTGTCTGACATGAGCATGCGCAGGTGCGTGTATGCGTGTGAGCGTGTATTGCAGTGTGTCTCACCTCCTGTCCGGCTGGGGCCCAGGCTGCTGGCCCTCCGTGGGTTGTTACCTGGGTTCCCAGGCTTCTTGGCCGCAGACAGTTTACCAGCTGCCTGAGAGGAAGAGGCCTCCTCCTGCGCCTCCTCATCCTCAAAGTTTTTGTCTGGATACAAGGAAAGAGACGCCCGTTTGTACGAGGGGCCGGGGACGGCCAGCCCCCCGAGGCTGGACAGGGGGTCTTCGCGGTCTATGGAACGCATGCTGTAGTGACAGCATGGCTTCGGGCTCTTGAGAAAGATGCACACAAACTGCTCACGGATACAGAGCATTTAAATGCACCCGTATCAGTTCAGGTAAGGAGTCTGCGGCAAAAGTGCCTTTAAATGTCCCTAGACCACAGCAGTAACGTATCACTCAAAATGATACTACTGCAGCCCTTGTTGACCAAGGCAAGTAACGGATCAATCGCAACAGCTCCTCTAAAGGCCTTTGTAACAATGTACAAGTAACGGATTTCCTTAGTCTGTGAATTTAATGGCCCAGTAACACATACCAGTAGCGTATTGGGCCAGACTGGTATCATATGTCAAACAACAATTTGGACCAAACTACACACTTGATGGCCCAGAGACACATACTACTACTGTACTGGACCATACTGTACATTTAGTTCCTGTAAAATATCTGCAAACTGCACCTTTAAGGCTCTGAAACCATATAAATAACAGGTCTGTCACAATCACACCTTTGAAAAATATGTAACACATACAATTAACATACTAGTCATAATAATAATAATATCAAAGTCCCCAGTAAGACATACACGTAACATATCTGTCACAATCACACATTTAAAGGTTCTGTCGCACATTCCAGTAACATGTCGACCAAAACAGCACCTTTAAATCTCTCTGTAACACACAGAGGAAGGTATTGGCCAAAATCACACCATTAAAGGTTACCGTGACATATACAACCCACATATCTGTCAATCTCAGTTAAGCTTTTCAAGGTCTCAGTAATATCCACACACTGCATATCGGCCAATAATGTTGTTATTTCACATGCAGTTGCACACACGCGCAAACGCTGAGCGGAACATGCAACTGAGTCACCTGAGGATCTGGACGTCTCTGTATATTTTATTCCTAAGCTGTCTTAGCATATCAGCCCCTCCCCACCATTCAGAGACAATAACCACGTACGCACACACCAGTGTATGCACGCACTGCAATCCCCTGTCACCGTGACAACCTCCCACGCCCAGCATATAGTCTGCAGTGATCTGAAAACCTCCATGCAAATCACGCATCCCCTCCTACAAAGACATGGCCAGGTTGCCCCCAAACCCCACACCCTGCTCTGACTGCCATCCACGCTCAGCTGATTCGGGATCAGCTTGCCCTGCCCTGCTGCTAACCCCTAATGCCGTAAGCTAAGCGGTGAGGCTGATCCAGAGTCAGCCAATGCAGACATGATGCACACGATGCACCTGCACTGCCCACACCCAGCCCAGCACTCACAGTCGCAGATCCTCTGGCAGATGAGACGCCTCATGCCTGCTTTTTAGGTAGGGTGGGGTTGATCCAGGCGCTGGTCAGCTGCCCCTGAGCCCCCCAGACTGGCCTACATGTCCAAGCCCAGCCCCGGAGAGAAGCCAGTCCAGTGCACTCCTATACAGCCTCCGCTTCACAGATTCTCTGCCCTATCCGGCATTTTCTTTCTCTCACCCCCTCCTCTTTCTGTTTCTCTCTCTCCCTCACTCCCCCTCTCCCTCTGCTTCTGTCTATCTCTCTCTCACTCTGTCTCTGTCTCCCATTCAGCCCACGGAAGGCAGGCAGCCAATCAGGAGGCTGGTGACATCATGCTGCAGCCAGTGCTGTTTCAGAGCCGCGCAGCTCTGCCGCATACCAATGAGCAGCAGGCTCTGGGCGGAGCCGTCCAGGGTGCCGTGACGCCATTGGACGGCTGCGCAGAGGCAACCTGCCTGTCAAACGCCGGAGAGACAGACAAAGACAAAGACTCCCAATGCCTGGTGCCCACAGCAGACACACCTACACACCGCGCATACGGATCACATATAGCGCATACATATTCAGCTACACTCTCAGGCGTAAACACAGCAAGCCTAAAGACAACAAAAATAGAACACACAGACAAATACACAAACAGCTCACATATATACATACAGACAACAAATTAAATTAGCATATGCACCCAATTAAAACACTTAAACATACGCAGTCAGACCAGACGAACAACATGCAGCAAATGACAGAAACACACACAAACAGTAAACATGCAAAAGACAAACACACATATAAAATTGAGGTTATATGCATATGGGGACCAGAACAACATCAAAATAAAAGGTTTTTATCACAGTGTGGGGACATTAGATTCCCCCAACATAAGGGATACCTGGACCTCACACACCCCAAATAGCACCATGTCGTTGTTTCAACGTTGAATTATAGTTAAATGCGTTGAATTATGGTCAGTGTTAAATTCTCAACGTTGAAACTGAATTGATTTTTGGTCAGATTTTCAATACTGAAAAATTGATGGCGGCAAAACCTTGATTTAATGTTTATATTAAGTGAAAGATTGAAGATCAACGTTGTTTCAAACTTTTTGTCTGATATGGAATCAATGTCATTTCAACATATGTGTGCTATCTGGGACAGGCACACACACACACACACACACACACACACACACACAGACATAGCTATAAACAAGAACATCATCTAAAGCATCTGGCTCAGAGACTGAGGTATGGTTCTGAGACCAAATGTCTTTAGGTTAGAATTTTTGCTCTGTAAATGTGTCCTTTTATAAAACCAGACAAGGAAACCACTCTTATGAGGGAACCTGGCCTTATTGAAAATGCTAAATGATAATTGGTGGATGGACTGGAATGGTGACATTCTAACAAAAGGGAGAACTTGCTCTCCCAGACCCAGCAGACTAAGCCCATGACCAGCCCCAAAGGCAACGGATTCCCCCAAACAGCAGCTTGTTGCTCTGTAGACCTTGGCCACGGATCTACAGTCCACCGCTCACGATTACCCCATATCCTACAGTCCGGCAACGGGTGACAGCCGGCCAATTTCAGCCCGGCGCCAAACAACGTCCCGGCCCACTGAGACCACGACTGACAGCTGGGAAGTCGTTCTTTAACTATTTGCATTACACTTTCAACCATGACAATGTGGATCAGAACCACTTAGACCACACTCATTCAGACTGTGCTCTTTTGGACTGAGTTTACTTGTGTTGTTTAAAGCCTTGCTGTTCCCTGTGAATTTATGTTATTTAATAGGAGTTGAGATCCCTGAGACTATAGTTGAAGTTATAGAACCACCTCCTCTTGTGTTTTTGACTGTGCACAAGCATTTGAAGCATAATTATCAAGACTGTGGTGACTTGTACCATGCTTGTTCCATGATGCAAGCTCAACTGAGCCATATTGATTTATACCACCCAATAGAACCTCAGGATATGGATACACAGAAGCCTGACCACAGGAGAGGAGCCAGGTCAAGCTAGGCCAAAGAGACAGACCGTCACTATAGCAACAGCTTGGGACCAGCTGGCCAAGCTATCAAACCGCCCAGTGACTAAAGTAATCTTTATGGTGAGAAAGAGCATCCTCATTAGCACCGGCAATAAATGAAACTGAAGACGGCGGTGATGAGACTTTTAAGACAACGCTGTCTGCAGTAATCAGTGTAGCCCAGCTAAAACACCAGCTTGAGTATTTTATTCTCCATGCTTCCTTTGATTCATTGCGATATACTCAAAGGGTTACATCTGCGTACGTTTCCATATGCTTGTCTGACAAGAACTCAATGTAGATACCACCAGGAGAAGCACATGCACTCCACCTTAGAAGGAGAATTATACAAGCTGACAGGTGTAGGGGTTGGGGAAGTCTACAGAGCCAGCACTTATCCATCCATCCATCCATCCACCCACACTCTTATCGTTCATCCTGGTCAGTGTCACAGGGAGACAGAGAGCCCATGCAAAGCAGCATAGGGCTACGATAAACCCTGGATGGGAGGAGCCACGATGTAACTTCCTTCAAATAGAACAAAATGGGAAATGCAGGTGGCATAAACATCTAAGTTATAAAGTACGGTTAAGAGGCGACTCCAGGTCACGGTAGAACGAAACATCATTTCAGCACCCCCTAGTGGTTTCGAAAAGGGTGGAGGCATATAAGCTAAGAAAGATATATTTGTCATTTCCCAGAATCATTAGTAATATTTTAAAATGACAAACTTAGCCAGACAAAAAAGTAAAATTCCTACCTGTACACAGTGACCTACAGCCACACACCAAGCTTATGCATTGAACAGCTTTTGGACAAACGTACCTGTTACAAGCTGTTGGACAAACATACCTGTTATAAGCTGTTGGACAAACATACCTGTAACAAGCGCCACTTATGCTAATTTCAGCAGCAGTGCTAACACTAGTATGGTAAAAACGTGCAAATGTGTACGCTATTAGAGCGTTAATGGCCTCAGTTTGGCATTCCAGGTGGCAGAGGGCTGCCAAGAGAGACACTGCAATGACACCCTTCATGATTCAGTGAAAACAGGCTCCTCTGTACATCCCCAAGGTTTAAAACAAGAAAATGCAGCCAAATGATGGAATCTATGAAGTCTTTCCCTAATTGCTGTCCCACTTCAAGCACCTCCAGCCGAGAGAAGCCCCACATGGTGTCAGACTCCACCTGGTGCCAAGTGTGTGGAATTGAAAGCCTTTGGGCTCTGAATTGGTGATTCAGGTATGGAAGTTCAACTGTTGGGATTCTTTTGCTCAGCTCCTGCCTCTGTTGGTTTTGCAGTAGAAATCTGTATGTTTATGAGCTCTTTCCCAGCATGCTGTGTTGTTTCTTCCATTGCTTTGGATCACCATCTGCCCCGGCCTTTATTTCCCGTAGATGAACTACACAGGAGTTCATCCTTATACCATGGCATATGACAATCAGGGAGAACCTTCTCCTTACACTCCTTTGTTCCATGACAAGTTGTTTATTTACCCTTTTGACATGCAAAACTATCACTCACAAAGTGACATCAGCAGAAAAAGATGAGGAATCAAGGCAGGAAGTCTTGACACTGAAGAAGGTTATAAAAACACGTTATGGAGTTTAGATCTTGGCACACATCACATTAACAGTGTCAGACATTTCTCAACACTAGTATTAAACCTGATACATTTTCCAGCTGTCTTTATAACTAGTTATTTAGAGCTTAAAATTCACATTAGGGGCTTATCGGTCTAAGAACTGGAATAATGCTAGTTATGTCCACTAGAGGGCAACACAAAGCTTGCTCAAAAATGGCTGGGCTATCCTCACTGCAGTCAGGGACGAGGGTATCTTGCATTACTGTTGTGGTAAACAAAGATTACCACATGTGCTAACCACTGACCATAGAGGCACACAGTCACAACAATTAATAATCAATATGTATATAATATGTATAGCCAGATTCCTGAATCTATAAGGAGTATTATATACATCCGAACGCAAACACATGCACAAGGAGTTTCAACCCTTTTAAAAAATACATGATTTTCCCCATCTGTCTGCAGGCCAACAGTCAAATAAAATAAACATCACTTAGACACAATGCCCCACCCCCCAGTGTGGGAAGTGTGTTGATCCCTTAATTCTGCATGAGCCTCTTGGGCAGCCTCTCAAGGATGTGACAGGGCACAGAGGGTCACTGGATTATAGGGGGTGAATACAGTGCCCCCTGTGTGCCTGGCACAAAGATTCAGAGTGGAAAGCAGGACACAGAATTATCCTGCTGCCCATAATGAGGACAGCACTCACAGGGTATGTTCCATAAACAGCGCCCATGGGCCACCTGCACGGCTGAAGTGTGGCCGTCTGATAGTCCACCTCAGCAAAACCAGCCGAGTACTAAACAGAAGTATCAGAAAAATTTGTTTGTGCAAGGGAAACTGACCCAGTTTAATCTTACTAGGAAAGTACCGCAGTCCTAGGCCCACAAAATTGTTTTTATTCAAGAGCAGAAGAAGTGTCTTGAGAAATGTAGCCCTGTTATTATAGTAAGGCTGTGAAGATGTTACACTACATGACCAGGGGACTGTCACCCTATCATTACAGCAGGGCTACAAGAATAGTATGTCATGTGATCAGAGGAATGTTGCCATGATGCTACAATATGGCTGTGAGAATGATGTCATGTGACTGGGAAAACACTGTCCCAACCTTACAATAAGGCTGTGAGAATGATGTCACATGACCGGGAAAAGACTGTCCCAACATTATAATAAGGCTGTGAGAATGATGTCATATGACTGGGAAAACACTGTCCCATTGTTACAATATGCCTGTGAGAATGATGTCACATGACTAGGGAAACACTGTCTCAGCGTTAGAATAAGGCTGTGAGAATGTTGTACTGCACATAAACACCATGCTGAAGTGTCCTGGGAATTTAACCTGTAATCTTTTGTCTAAGGATCCAGTCTGTTGACAGCTATGAAAACGCACTCCCCAAGCACACGGTGGCCCAAAGGCTTAGCTTACTGAAATCACAGCGAGCCGCAGATCTCAGTGAGAGATGATATCACGTTACACATCATCAGAGTGTGCCTTCACCCTCACGCACACATTAGGGATTTGAAATGAGACTGAATCCCATGCACTGGAGCTCAAGGAAATGTGGCGGTTAAATTAGACCGAAATACGCCTCAGAAAGTCAACCGTCTGCTTCGATCATAAAAGGAGACCTTGGCAAAGTCAGACATGGGTAAAGCAGCTTTGACTCATTGAATATTCTCAGCCTGTGACTGCATCTCTCCCCCCCCCGGCTAAAACCTTTGAAGTCTCTCCCAGAACTGAAGGTGTTAGTCTGAAGCAGCACATACAGACACACACACACACACACAGAGGCCCTGGCATTAGACACTGTCTTCCTTAGTTCCTCCTATATTCTTCAGAATTCTCCATCTATTCCCAAAAGGGCCATATTAGATTAAGTGCCACTTTCACCACAATCATGTCCAACTCCCCAAACGGTAGCTAGGGAGGAGGTCACCAGTCATCTTTGCCAGAATCATGCCCGTAGCGCAGACAGCAGGGTCTGACGGCACTGAGGAGAGAGAGAGCTGAGGAACACAGCCTTACAGACCGTTATTATGGCAGGGTTTGGTGGATAATTGCAGAGGAGGTCAACAGAGTGAGAAAAAAAAAACACATCGGGGGGGAAAATCTCCACAGCTTTGTTTAAGAAACACAGAAAGTCACTGCAGGAGAGTCATGCACCAAAGACACCTACAGCAAAGAGAATCTAAAAGTAAGAGAGACCTACTGGATGAGATTTAAAGAAACGCAAGAGACTTGACATGACACAGAATTACAAGAACTCCAATAGTAACTTTTGCCCTTTTAAACCAACACACACTGCAAAACCCACACAAGCAGATGCAAGTCTACATACTACAAGGAAGGCCCAGGCAGTTTTGTAGAGTAGGACAAAATTTCTCAACCTTTTCCAAGGGGACCCCACGAAGGCCCTTGTTTTTGTTCCCTCCCGGGTCCACAGGGCAAAAATGTTAATAGTCTGGGGGCCCCGGAGGAGAGGGGATGAGAAACACTGGCGTGGGAGGCTGGGCTGGGTTAACGAGTAAATAGCATTCAGTATGTAATCTATGGATGGAGTGCTTGTTTTCTGTGGTACTTATTGATGTTGAGTGGAGTTGGCCACACCCAACATGCAAAAGAGGTTCTCTGATTTGTCAACCTGATTATTCACTGTGGCTAAACAGGTATGTACCAACCAAGCTGATTTTATTTTGGAAAACCACAGCCACCTCAGAGAAGGGGATTGGGTACGTAGTTTAGCCACATCCACCATGCTAGTATATAAATTAATCCCACAAAGGCTTGTTGAGTACCATCTTGTCAGTGTACTGCTCAGAATCTTCTGAAAATGCAAGTATATTACTTCATACTTACAGCTGCACTGTCTCCCTTCATACATACAGCTGCATGGTCTCACTTTATACATTCATTCAGCTGCATGGTCTCGCTCCATACATACAGCTGCATGGTCTCACTTCATACATACAGCTGCATGGTCTCACGTTATACATACAACTTCACAGTCTTCTAACAAACTGCTGCACGTTCTCACTTCATAATTACAGCTGCATGGTTTCGCTACACTGCACTTTATATGGTCTCACTTCATATATACGGCTGCTTGTCTCACTTTATACATACCACTGTACGGTTGCACTTTATATGGTCTTACTTCATACATACAGGTTCATGGTCATGTTACAACCTACAAATACTTGCTCATCAAATGTAACAAAATAAAAATAAAAAACACTGGCGTGAGAAAATGTGTTTAATAAAAATAAAAAGTAATTAGTCATTACAATACAAAAATACACGTAAAATAGCAGCGGTACATGATGAAAACTTTTTGAGCAACAGATTTCCATGACTTCAAGCTGAATTTCAAAGAATCACTTTTTGTTCAACTCATTCAGGAAAAGTAGTCTAAGTTGTTTTGAGATCATCATTGCATGACACCATTACAAACATGTACTTTGTGTAGAGGAACCAGGTGTTATATGACCTTGCATTTGGATATGGATGTACCTTCCATTGCATATAATTGTACAGATATGGACATTGCTTTTCTCTCTTATTCAGACAAACACTATCAAAAAAGTTTAATTTCCATTTGGTCCAATATCGGTGAGCTGAACAGTCTTTAACCAACTAGACTACCTTTCCTAGCCATCACCAGATAGAAAATCTATAATTTATTCCTTATATTTGCAATAACAAGAAACAATAATTACTGAGTTGTTAAATTGCCCCTGGAGTCCATGTTTTAAAGTGACATGATAGTTATTCTTTTCAGTCTTTTGTGTATTTTTCGCAGAGGGCTTACTGTACACTGTGTGCCCATGCACGGGCAAGGAGGTGCACCAGCCCTTAAATTTATTCTCATAATGCGCTTCATTTTACAGTAGGGTGCCAAACACATGCAAACTCGAAGACTACATTTTTTTAGATATATAATCAAAAAATAGTAACCAGCAGCTGTGACATGTTCAAGGTCAGGCTGCCCAGTTCTCCGTTTTACACAAGCTCAGTGGCTATAAAAACTCCCACGTGTAGCTGATACAAATTAATTTTGTCCTTCGGAACAACAGTCGCTAGCCTGATTTATCACTATCGATGGCTTCCATATATGACAAACTCCAAGATGCCGCTGCCTGAACATGCCTGTAGAAATGACCTGAATGCAACTAGCTACAGCAGGGTAGCGAGTCTAAGTTTTAGAGCATAGCCCTGCTGTTTGCTAATTGCTCGACTTTTCTGTCCAATGATGACATTCAGTGAGCAATTTCTGATAGTCTATAGGCTATTACTATCATGGAAAAATGAGGTTCACAATGAG
>JAODJW010000135.1:9351585-9362177 GCA_026777045.1 Hyperopisus bebe | reverse complement strand
TGCATCTAGCCAAAGACGGTGATTTAAGAGTCTATAAGCACTGTGATGGGGGTCCTTAAAATAACAGAAAATAAATAAATAAAATTAAATATTTTATTAAATATTTTAGGTATTTTAAATACATAAAATACAATCTCTCAAAGTATTTTGTTACAAATTACATCTGATTTTTTTCCATCCAGCAAAATACAAAATACTTAAAACTAATTTTAAATCCATTTAATTGAAATACAGCCCATCTCTGGTCTCACTTCATACATATAGCTAGATGATATCACTTCATTTTTTTGGTTTAAAGGGCTTTGCTGCATATATACAGCTGTATAATCTTCTGTTAATAGGAGTGCAGAGAGGACAATGTGAGATTCCTCTCACTGCTCTTATGTAAGCATGTGTTTGTATGAAAACGCTTGCCTTTGTCTGTGGGACTCAGCGAGCCTCAATCCAAACTGCTTTAGTTAACATCTGAAGATGGAGCAAAAATACAGCACATACAGTAAATGAGTAAATCATTCAGAGCGGCGGCCCAGCTTTCACAGGCTGGATCAGAGTTGCAGGTTGTTTCATCAGAAGGGATGTGAACCAAATCACTAGCATAAGCCCCCCTTTGCCCGCTCTCCCCAGCCCAACCTCCTCTCTCTCCCCACTGGGCAACTCCCCGTCCCAGACTTCCCTGCCCATGTTATGTTTTCATGCCATACCAGGATATTAATGCCCTGGATCACATGGCCTACATAGAGAGCATGTTTTGTGTGTTCAAGACGAGAGCAAAAGGAATTAAATTCATGGTCATTTATTAAATATGAGGACTGGCACTTAGGGACAACACAAACCTAATACAGAGAGTCACTCAATGTCTGCATGCTCAGGGATACTCCAGAGAGTCACAGTACTGTACATCTGCACGCTCAGGGATACTCCAGAGAGTCACGGTATATCTGCATGCTCAGGGATACTCCAGAGAGTCACGGTATATCTGCATGCTCAGGGATACTCCAGAGAGTCACAGTGTGACTGCTGCTCAGGGTTACTCCGGAATTTCAGTATGTCTGCATGCTCTGGGAGTGTGTCTGAATGTGCAGGGATAATCCGATGTTTTATCTGCATGCTCAGGAATACTTCAGAGAGGGTGCCTACATTCAGATGGATACTCCAGAAATTCATAGCATGTTTGCAAGCTCAGGGATACTCCACAGAGGGCGTCTGCATTCCAAGCATACTCCCAAGATTAAGTGGGTTTCGATGTCCAGGGCTATTAAGGAGGTTCATACTGCATGTTCAGGGATACTCTGGAGAGTATGTCTACATTTACAGGGATACTACAGAGTCACAATGAGATTATAAAGTGTCACAGTGTGACTACATGCATAGTGATACTATGAAGAGTCCCAGTTGGACTGAATTCACAGGGATATTACAGAGTTTGAGTGTGACTATGCAGAGGAATACTGCCAAACTGTGGATAGCTTCCGCCTACTAACATATGCCAAATTTCAGCTGATAAAAAGTTTTCTTAGCCTTCATTCCTTGCCTCACTACCCTATACAACAATAACTTGCTGAACCGTGGAAACAAAATGAGCTGTTTGAGAACAGCTAGGATCTCCAGTGTCATTCATTACCACCTTTATGAGAATTTCTTTTTCAGGCCTGGAAGCTTTGCCGCTATGAAAGTACACTGTTTTGTTTTCACTGACCCAATCGACTTGGGTCAAGCCAATCTTTTTACAACAGTCTGCAGGACAGGGCAAAAACACTGCCTATTAATCAAAGATCTGCAGAACTAGGTCCCACCAACATCCTTTATATTCTTTTACATGCAGATGCTAAAATGGCTCAAATATCTGCAGCATTTGGTAGCCAAAACATCACCGGTATTCTTGGCAAGATCTCCGCGTCAGATCACCAGAGCAGAGATCCCATAGCAGAAGGAGTTCTCTTTATGTAAAGACCCCACCATTCGGTGTGGAAAACCGGGAAATTAGCCTCGTCACAAAGGTTTCAGCATGCAGGACTTCCAGGCGAACCAGAAACAAATTAATCACCGCGGCGACAGGGTGCAAAGAAGAGGAGGGCTGACAGCACCGCCTAACCGTGAAATAGGAAGTGACTGCAGGGCTACAGCCACTATCGAGACGACGTGAGATACGCTGTTATGACGCTAACATTATGGGGGGGAGCCATCCCAGCCCTTTTGGGACTTCTCTAGCTCGCTGGTGGCCCATGCTGTGTCGCTAAACGGATATTAACACACATCTCCCCCAAAGACTCCTGGCACTGACTCCTGGATACAGAACCCTCGTTAATATGCACGGCAGACACAGAGACTTGAGGTGGACCCAAACATACATGGACATATGGGCAGACGTAAGACGCACATGCAACCACAAACCACACGCACATGGAAGCAAGCAGATATGCAAAATCACATCTACAGGAAGTGTGCGCACGCATGAATACCCATGTACACACGTGTGGACAAGCGGAGGCTCATACAGGCATGACCAAGCGGAAATGCACTATGCATGTAGACAACCACATACACACATGTGAGGCTCACATGCACATACGTAACACACACACACACACGGAGACACATAAGGACACCGTCCCTTTACTGTCCACACCAGTAACGCAGCTCAGAAGGGTGCGAAGAGCATAATAACTGTTTGTTGGGGGGGAGGGCTTGATAAATGGGACCTGTCTCCTTCAGCTGAGCCATTTCTAAGCCTGCACACGCACGCACGCACAGCCACACTCACACGCACGCCCCCCTCCCAGACTGAATCGCTTACCCCATCCCTGGCGCCCCGCGGCCATGGCGACCGGAGGAGCAAGTGTCTGTGAGCCTGTCTGTCTCCTCTGTTCGTCGGGACTCGGCTGCCGGCAGGTACTCTGCGACCTGAGCCGATCTGTAGCTATCCCTGCATCGCCTCCCTCGCCTTCTCCCTCTGTCCCTCTTTCTCCCCCTCCCTCCCCCCCACCTCACAAAGCAATGGGAGATGGCTGCTTCAAAATAAAAGTCCTTCATGCAACATGGTGCAGGTGTACCTGTCCTGTCCTCTGTAATCCAGCCGTCCTTGCATACATGCTTGTGTGTATGTGTCTGAAGGCTTTGCTACCTTTGCAAGAACAAGGTAGAAAATACGAAAAAAGAGTAAAAAACACTTTTTACAGCTTAATTTTCTTCCCTTACAAAATATCTCAGTGTAATTTCAAATCAGTTTTAAATCCTCAATTTAATATGAATTAGTTTTTTGGGCTAGGAGTTAGAAATGATTAAATACAGAACAATGCATATCAAAGCTAGCAGTGCAAGCACGTGTCTTTATATGTCTGTGTTTCTTGTATCGTACCGCAAACAAGACCCTCTGTGCCTCTTTGCACATCTGAGTGTCCATCTCTCTGCATCCCTTGCGATATGTTGTCATATCAAAGAAAAAGATGCCAAAGTATTTCAGCTGCAACACGTGTAGGTCTGAAGCAAGAGGAAGCATGAAAAATGAAACTGAACGACGACAGAGAAACGCAAACAACACAATGGAGATAGGCAGCGATATAGCATGTGCCGAAGAAATGCATTAAAGCACACTGACAGAATCAAGGCTTCACTGGCAGACTCGTTCAGAGACAAACACGTTATTCGTCTGCTGCTCCACAACAAACAACCAGCAGTAACTGAACGATTCTTTTGCTGAAGCCATACTACTACTCAACCACTACTCAACCACTACTCAAAAACCTCCAGGCTTTATTTTGGTCTTCGCTCAGAGTGCTCATTATTATTTCATATATTTTCTGAGCAGACAGCATTCTCAAATAATATTCTGTAGCTTACATTTGGACAAGTTTTACCCATTCAAATACCTAGTGCTTTTGGTGACTCAGTGATGATTTTATTTTTTTTTTTTTTTGAGGTGGGGGGGGGGTGCTACTGATGTAGATGTTATATAAGGATTCCCACCCTAGTGTTGGCTTTATTTTGGATTCTGAGGCCAGTGTTGGTGTTATTCTGTATCATTTAAGGTTCTGAGAGCAGTGATGATGTCATTGTAGATGCAGGGGCCAGTGTTGATGGATTAGTATTATTTATGCCAGAATTGCCTCTTCTTTTGATTTCAGAAGCCAGTGCTGGTAATATTTTGGTTTAAGTGGTCATTGTTGGTGTTATTCTGGATTAACTGGTCAGTCTTGGTGTTATCCTGGATTAACCGGCCAGTGTTGGTGTTATCCTGGATTAACCGGCCAGTGTTGGTGTTATCCTGGATTAACCGGCCAGTGTTGGTGTTATTCTGGATTAACCAGCCAGTGTTGGTGTTATTCTGGATTAACAGGCCAGTGTTGGTGTTTCTTTTTACTTAAGGGTTCAGTCTTGGTGTTTTTTTGTTTTAGGGGCTAGTTTTGAGTTATTTTAATTTGAGAGACCAGTGTTTGTTTGTTATTCTGTGTTATTTTGGGTTCTGATGATGTCATTTTAGTTGTGCTGGCCTGTTTTGATGTTGTTTTGGATTATTAAGGCCAGAATTGCCTCTTCTTTTGATTTCTGAGGCCAGTGTTGATGATATTTAAGGTTTTCAGGCAGGGTTGCTGTGGTTTTGTATTGTTTTGGAGGTCAGTGCTGAGGTCTGAATTTTGAGGCTGGTATCGAGGTCATTTTGGATTGTCAAGCCCAAGTTGGTGTTATTTTGGATTGCGAGGCCAATCTCCTGCCAGCAGCAAGACAGTGCCAGGCTCTGTGCGGCTCCTCTGTGACAGGCAGAGACTGACACGCTGCCCCCCTGCCCCCACCAATGCAGCTGGCAAGGGTGGCAAGAGAGGCCTTTGTTACTGGAGAGGAACTAGAGCCAGGGGGGCTGGAAGGCTGAAGAGCTGTATAGGAGACCCAGAGAAAGGCATGGGCTGGGGGAAGGAATAGAAACCATGCAAAGAGATTCGCCCTCAGTGGTTTTCAGACACTGCAGCCCCAAAGGGTGCGAGGATAGCAGGCGAGTCAACTGGGCCTCTTCTGTCCATAAGTTACACATGGCTGTTTATCAGAGTTACTCACTATCTACAAGGTGAAAAATGCGTCATTTTAGCATGCATCTCACTCGCATTTTAGCATGCTGCTCTTCAAAATAATAATGCTAATCTTTCTGCTGTTACAGTTTCTGCTGCAGCTCTGCACGCATAAGCATTTCCCGTGATCTTTACGGCCTTCTGGTACGAAAGGGGCTTCCTCTCCTGCCAGGGGCAGTGACGTCTTATTCCACTTGAGTTGCTCTCTTTTGCCGTCATGCTGACTTAATGCGATCGCAGGTTTGTGGGGGAGTCGGCTGCAGGCGCCGGGAGCTCAAAGCCGGTCCTGTGCATTGGTATGTAGGTCAAGTAGCTCCTGCTGCCCTTGGTTCGAGAGAACATTTTTTTTTTGTTGTTGAATGTGCACTGCTATTCAGTCTGGGTACTTAATTCAGGTTAACACATTACCTGAACACATTTTACCTTCATAACATGTGATCTTATTTCCAGCTACACACATTCATTGTACACATTCAAAGTACAATGGCCCAAGAGCCCATATGGTACAATGTGCCTTTTCTGGGATGTGACCCCATGCCCTCCAGGTTGTTTCTCAAAATGTTGACCCATAGAGCCCTTGCAGTGGACCCCGTGGCTGGTGATGAGAGCGATGCCACCAAGCTAATCTCCACAGAGATCGCCTGTCCGCACAGCTCCGTGCAAACAGCCTGAAGCCTAACCAGACGCAGGAATGCCAGTCACCCTCCCAAGATGCACATGCTTGACCCTAAACCCCCCCAGTCTGTTAAGAATCAGACGGTCCAGACATCAGGCTATGCTTTCCCTTAAACCTTTAGCCAGTCAAGCAACTATGGCGAGAATGGAAACAAACCAAACTTGGGTATAGATTTGCTACAACTGACACAACCTCCATTAAGTATCCTGTCATGGTTAAAATTTAAGTCATTTAAGTATTCTTTAAGGTATCCCAAAAACACACAAAGGCATATAAACTGCATGAAAAGAATATAAACATATAAAAATACTCCATCTTCACGAACAACTTAACACTTATCCACACATTGGCATATTTTGTTGATGAAATTCAGGTAAAGTGCGTCCTTCTCGGTACAACAGCAGATCCCGCGTCCGATTTCAAGCTACCGCCGATGCGACGCAGCACCTGTGAAGTTCAGCTGCTGTCCGCTGCCGCCCTTAACCGTCACCGTTGCTGACAGTGTAGCCGAACGCATGCCAGAGAGGATGGGAAGCTTACCGTGACTGAGGCTAAGGGCCATTATGGTAGGGTTCAGCGCGTCATTGAACTTGCCGAGTGTCGCTTGTGATCTGAAAGCCGAACAGGACAAAAAAATCGAAGAAAGGGGTGAACGGGTTAAAAAGCACATAAATATTTTCTACAATTATCCAGTTACAAATCAAATCAGAGGTAATTCAGCATCTTCTCGGTGCTGTATAAATATATATGTATTTTTACCAGGTACATTGCTCTTCTGCTTGTCCGTATCTCTTGTTTGTATCCGCTGTTGCTTTGTTTCAAGAGCTCCTGCAGGAAGGCATGAAATCCTGCTGTGGGCAATTAAGCAGAGTCTTCCTCTGCTCCTGAAATAGGAATTGAACTGGAACCATCTGTTTCCCAGGACGCGGTGCTGCGTCAGGAAGCGGTAGGAACTGTGACACTGCCGGCTCGCACCCCTGACGTCGGTGTCCCGCCGGACCGCAGCGTGCGCACACACGCACACACACACACACACACACGCAAGCGCGCGCGCATGCACACGCGCACGTTACCAGCCCTGCCTGCTTTCCAGCCAGTCAGAGATCGTGGCTGCGGTCTCCACGGCAACGCAATGCCCTCTTTAACAACCAGTGGCCTACAGAATATATGTCAGGGGATGCAGGAGGACGCATCAGGCTGCATTGCTGTCTGTCCTCCACAGGGTACCTTGTAACCTCAGAGTCTCCTCTCCTGCATCCCCCCCCCCCCCCCCCCACCCTCCGTGGAGCTCTGGGCAGGAAGAACACCACCCCACTGATAGCAGCATGCTGACTGGGCAGGTTACTGTTTGTCTGTGGTCCAGCTGTCACCGCACTACCAACAGTGCCACCTAGTGTTCTTCTTTTAAATACCATCCAAAAGGGAGCACATTCGCACACACACAGATTAGATATCTATATCTTTGTGGACTCTCCATTCATTTCTAGGGGCATAGCTCTAATCCATACAGTACAATGACAACCTTAACCCCCACCTAGCCCTAACCTTAAGCATAAGTAATCAAACAAAATACATGTCTTATGACATGTTTAGTTTTTGATTGCATTCTCAGCTTTTTATAAAATTAAGTTTCCGCAAAAAAATGTCCACAAATAGATCTAAATAACAGGTTTATACAGACCAAATATATCCCCACTATTTAATATATATATACATATATATATACACACACACACACACACACACACACACAATTGCAAATAAACAGTCATACATACATATACCTTTACAAAACAAACAACCACACTTACAAACATATTCAGACATACAAAAACACAGAGACCTACACCTGCTGCAGGATGCAATCACATTTACTAAAACACATCATCATATGTGCATGTACAGACACAGCAAAACACAGTTCATACACACATTACACCAACAACACACATACACACACAGATGGACACAATAATGACAGACCATCACACGTGTATCAGTACACAGTACTATAAGAAGGCTGCTATCTAATAAATATTCCTCAAATACCACCAAATATCTCCCTGCAGTCTGTGTGTCTATGTGTGTGTATACATATGCAAGAGGTATAAGGTTTTATACACAGTCAGTAGAGAAATGCATGAAGTTTAAGCATAAATAGGTGCACATTGGTTAAAAATGCTGGCTAAGCAAACACACACACACACACACACACACACACACACAGTGATGGTACCCGTGGGGGCCGATCTGATAGACTATACATCTGAAGCCTCTGACCATGCAGGGTGACATCATCAAACTGCTGAATGACCCTGAATCCTCTGTTGTCACCGGTTACCATGAGTGTCCTTCGGCGCTGCCCAGCGCCCGCCCCCCCCCCCCCCCCCCCCCCCCCCCCGAGCTCCCTACCAGACAATCAAAGTAAGGGGGAGACATCTGCCTTTTCTGTTACAGTTAAGGTGGCTACTATTACTCTGAAGAAATGAATAAGCCCCACCTACCCAGGTTTTGCCATGATAACATCTATTGCATGGTCCAAAGGTCTGGGGCAAGAGCCCATATTGGTTCATAATCTAAGATAGTTCCATGATATATGGGACAGGTGGCAGCGGTCTCCTTTTCCCCTAGAAACTACAGTCTGCAGCTCCTCTCATCTCTTTGGTCCACAAGTCTTATGCCCTAATATACAGACATTGGTTCCTAGACACAACAGAACAGAATTAATGCTTATAAGGCCTGAACTGTGAGCTGAATCACAGGCATTAATGGTCATTGACAGAATCCTCCGAGGTGCTGATGCTGACTGCGTGTGGCTTAATGGGTGGCATGTTAGTGTGACATCTTGTGAAGGACAAAAAGTTGTACTTGTGCAGCTGTCATGCTATAAAAGTTCCCATATAAAATTGGGAAAATAGTTTGTATGTAATTGAAGTACCTGCTAGCAACTGACGACAGAGTGGGTTTTCTCCACATTCTGAGTTCGACGTGATGCGCGGCTTAAAAGAAGTTCAGGCTTCAACCAATAGATGGAGCCCGTTGTCCGTGCTATGGAAGCATCACTGAGCAGCATGAAAGTCAGTTAGCTTTGTTGTCACTGTGCACATGCACAGCTAAATGATGTAACATTCTCGCCTTAGGATACAGAAAAGCTGAAGTACGTTCTCGCCTTAGGATACAGAAAAGCTGAAGTACGTTCTCCCCTTAGGATACAGAAAAGCTGAAGTACCTTCTCGCCTTAGGATACAGAGAAGCAGTGCGTAGGGCTGGTTCTACATGGTAACCATTGTGAGCTAATTACAATGAAACGGCACTGACAGAAATCAGTGAGAACCCAGCGCCCCACAACCAAAGGTAAATGAGATGCAATGACGTTTGTAAAAAGGTATTCTGGGTAGGGCCAGGCTGCCAGCTGAAACAGTAGAAACTATCTATCAATATATATATACCTTAAGTAGTGATTGGATCATCCTGCTGATTAAGTGGCGATTGTCTACCACTGTGCTGCTCTGCCCCTATGGGGGTGACAATTGACAGCAAGGTTATCCTAACAAATATATTATTTGCGCCCTCATCCATTCTACTGTATACCTCTGGGCATCAGGATCTATATGTAAAGTCATTAGTCTGTCAATGATATTTAAAAACACTGAAAGATGTCATAAGAAGGTCTTAGAAGGAGATGGAAAAGTTTTAAAATAGTTTGTCGCAGTTTGAATGTTGCCACTGAAAAGTGAAAACTCAGGTATATAGTAGCTTGTACATATGTATGGAGCTGAATAAATGTTAAGGATAGTGTCAGTTTAGTGACCCATGTCTTCCCTTTTGTACTGCATTTTAAAGTCAGTATTTGGTTTTATGGAATTTAGTGCTGAATTGTCACACCCAAATGAAGTCTGTAAACACCCCAATTTATTAGACAAAGCTATTAATCTGTATCAAGGAAAATCATGTTTTATTGTAAGTGCATCCACATTAAAACCCACTTACAAAAAGATTTTAAAAGTAAGAGTAGAAAATATAGCAATAAGCAAAAAATGCACAAAAGCACTCATTACCATGTAACATGCATGGAAACATTAAATCCTGGTAATCCCGTAAATGCTTTATATATGATTTCAAACTGCATATTATAAACCAGCAATAATTGAAAATGAAACCTCCCATAATGAAACCTCCCATGATGAAACCTCCCATAATGAAACCTCCCAAAATGAAACCTCCCATAATGAAACCTCTCATAAAGTCACCACAATATTTGCAGCAACCATACAATACAAATATGTATTTTTTGACTTGACTACTAACTCACCCCCTTATGGCTAACGATAACCTCATTGACTTTTAACTTAAATTAAAGAATTAAGTGAGCTGATGGTGAAATTTAAGAAGTACATGGGATGGCGGAGGAACCCCTGAGGAGATGTTTAGGACCTGAAGCGGTGTTCATCTAGCCATCCTACAAGGCGTCAGTAACTTTATTTCTTTACAATCCTGAAAGCTTTTGAAACCTTCATCTTGAGTTTTTGTAAGAAACTCAATTTCAGCTCAGACTCCTCTGCCTGTCTTCGAGCTTCCCTCAGCTTCTTCTCGTATTCCATCCTGATTACATCCAACCGTTTTTCAATCTCCTGGTCCACTGCACTTCTCAGCTCTACTGTAAGTTTTTTTGATCTCTCTACTCGCTCTTTCTCTAGTTTTTCTCGCCGGAGTCTTTTATTCTCTATGGCTGCTTTCTTGATCTCCTCCTCCTTCTCTCTGATCTTTGCCTCTGCCTCCTCGTACATCTCCTGGGTATAAAAGCTGTCCCCATTCAGGGCCATCATCTTGTCAATCATGTCCAGCAGCTCTTTCACTTG
>JAODJW010000135.1:9231237-9287832 GCA_026777045.1 Hyperopisus bebe | reverse complement strand
GGGGGGGTGCCTCACACCCCCCTAAATGAGTCATCGTGCCCCCTCCCCCAAACCCCCAGATGCCACTCACCAAAGGACACTGTTTTTAATTTGATTTAAAATTTATTTTTTGAATTGTAATTCAAATAAATAACAACATCATGAATATTTAACTTTGAAGCTTTATTGAGTGTGCCCCTCCCCCAAACTACTGTTTGGATGCACTCCCCGCCCACCCCTATGCCTTTCTGTGAAGGTCTCAGGTCTGGCAATCACACCCGTCACCAACACTGTTATTCACTCTCCAGTTGGTTAATAAAATACATACACATACAAATATGAAGGTCTAACGTCTTCTGGCAAGAAGGTTATTTAAACTCTGCCAAAGTAAAATTAAGACAGTGAAAAGCTGTCATTGAATAATAAATATCTAACGAAACAGATTCAGTTAATCAATTCTGTGTGTTTTGGCTGCAACATTCTCTAAGATCTGCAATATATATTACCAGGGATTCTTCTGAGAGCATTTCCACAGATGTCCCCAGGTTCTTCATCATGTTTTCTTGAAGATGCCAGCAAATGTTATAACATTCATATGAGTGCTTGTAAGAGCTGGTACAAGACTCAAGGTATTTTATTGTCACGTGTGCAATAGACAAAGAAATTTTTACTTACCATATTCCAACACACCGTCATGACAGATAAATGCAACACAACAAATACAAGAATTAATTAACTGAAAAACAATAACCATTGCAGCCAACAATATCGAGCAATGAAAAACAACCACTAGGAGACAGTGCATTTGCTGTGCAGTTAGCATTCGCTGAGATGCCTAACTTCAAAAACAATGTCACTACACAGGAGGGAAAGATTCCGACTCTGAAAAGTGCTGCTAAACAAGAACAAGTTAGAAGCATTAAATCCTTTTAGCCTCAAGCAAAATTCAGCTGCAAGGGGGACATAATCCAATGAATAAAATCCACAGGAATAACACTGAGGGCAACTTTCAGCTCTGTAACGATTAGACCCCATATGAGGAGCAGCTGGGGTCAGTTTATACCTGATATTTTTTGTACAGTATGATGGGTACTGCGGATCTGTAATGTGTTTCCTAGCATGGTCTGAGACACAACTTTTATATTGATTTGTGTCAGTATTAGATAAAATACTTAATAAAAGTCATTAAATACTGGAAACAAGCAAGAGAGGCTGGTATTTTGATATCTCTTACATACAGCTAAACAGCAAGGTTATTTCTGATGAGGGAAATCTGTGCCGGGTGAGATTTAGCAGCTGTCATCAAGCACAGATGACGGAAAGCTATTTCACCGTCTTTACGTTTGATGGCAGCGGCATTCATTCAGCTTTTGATATTTAAGTCCCGGCAGCCAGATCTGCTCTCATCTTTCAGCTGTCGTTCACCTTGAGATAAACCGGGTGCATTAAAAACAAAGCCCTTCCTCTCCCAATCCATCAACACTGATATTAAGATGTTAAACTTCCCGTGAACGTAAATGTCCATTTTTTGTTTTTTTTTTAAAAAAAAGGGGGTTTGTGCTGAAAGCTAGATTGTGGGAGAGCAGAGCGAAACACATCTGATCCTGAAATTCAGCCAGTGATATAGTTGTGCTGCTCTGCAGTTTCCTAAAAGCAGCAGCACCAATTGGTCAGAAACAATCCGTTTTAGCGAGGGATCTCTCCATGATGACGCATTAGTGCTAGCTGCAGTTCTTGTAAAGGAAACAACCATTTCCTTTGTCCCAAGAAGTACTGTTTCCAGCAGCATAAACCAGTAATAATACATCGAAGGATTGTATCACCTAAAAATGAGATAAAAATCATAACTAAGTGAGTCCAGCTGTAACGATACTATCATCCTGACAAAGAATGAAGGCACTGTGAAATTAGACAGGGGGGGACAAGCAGTCAAAGGAACTAAGAAACACAGCAAAAATGATGTATTCTGCAGATAATACAGCATAAAGGGTATTACAGGAAAAGTCAGCCAAATCCACAAGACTTTGCCGCATCTGCATGACCATTCCCATGGGATTCATGTCCACTTTCCATTCCACTGTCTTTGGTTACAGCCATCCTAGTTATTATGGGCTAATTGAGCTATTGACTAAATTATCTAGACTTTTTGGGGGATGTAGCTGAACTGAAAAATCCATGAATCCATTTTCAAACCACTTTTCCTGGTTCCTGGGGCAGAGGGGTTGGATATTACCCATGGCTGGGATACAACCTGAATGGTTCAAGTCCAACAAGACACATATACTGTACACACAAGCATGCAAAATACTCCACGGGCAAATCAGAGACCCAGGTAGCCGAACTGCATGCCTTTGGGCTACGGAAGGAAGCTGTTGCACCTGAAAGGAACACACTAAACGGGGATTTTAGCCCCAAATCCTGGGGGTGTGAGGCTGCGCTCCGACCCCTGAACTGGACAGTGAATCTCTCTAAACATTCATCAGTTAATTGCACAAGTGGAATTATCATCAGTGAAGCACTCTTAAATAATGCAATTATATTTCAGTTCCCCTGAATGGAATGATAAATTACTAAATAGAAATGCTCTAAATAGAAATGTAAGTACCAATTACTACCAATTACTCTTGGTAATGAAATAAATCCAGTAAAGTTCAAAATATTTTTTGTCATAGAAATTTACCTCCTGTTCCCTAACATGATTCTGCAGAACAGATCCCTCGTATGATATCTGTATGATTTCATTTAACAAAAATCTGGCCCTAGGGCCTAAAGCGAACCCCCTCCCCCCCCCCCCACCCCTCTTTGCTAAACTTTAACTTCACATCTGATTTTACTTCAAATTAACTTCATCAGAAAACTAAGGCTTTACCAAAAATAAAGGATTATCTGTAGCTATAAAGTGGCAATGAAGGACTAAATAAGTTTTTCAACACAAAATTGTGGAAACGCTTCCAATTTTTAGAGATTGCAAAACTTTATTCCAGTCACTCCAGTTACCTTTGTTTATAAGTATTACCGCCAATATCCGTGTAGTAATTTTTAAAGCATGACACCAGAAATATATTTATTCCACTGATCGCTGTGTCTGCTGTAGCTACACTGGTCCTGAGAGTCTGGCTTTTGCGGTTCCCCTATCAGCATCGGTAACGAGGCACTATTGTCATTTTTTTCTCCATGGTTCCGCCTGAGAATGACTCGACTTGAGATTTTAGCTCCCCTGAACTCACACATACTTACAGAGACATGCACCATCCAAGAAGGACTGAGCGGAGAACCTGAAAGCACTCGAGAGACATCAAGCTACGGGATGTCAAACAACACTTTTGGCACTTAGATGCGGCTATAAAGGCAAACACACACTTTGTGTAGTAGACTGTCCAATGTTGTCATAACTGATGCATTGATATGAAATTATTATCCATTTAAGGGGATATAAGGAAAAAAGTACATAAGCAAGCATGGGGATATTAGCACATTGCATTTGAGAGAGACAAAGAGTGACAAACATCCTTTCCATGGTGTCCCTGCCTCATGCTCCGTGCACCGTGTGATAGGGTCCCAAAACATGTGCTGTAACAGATTTCATTTACCAGCCAAGTGAAATGACCAGGTTGCTGTTATCAGACCCTCTTTCCAGAGTCAAATGACAAAAGCAGAGCAATATGAATTAGAAGCCTCTGGTATAGATCTACAGGCTTTTGTAAACACATTCAGGCCCACTCCCTTCCCAAGAAGCCCATCTAAACCTCCGCCTCCTCCCCAGCTTCCTCGCTAACTTGTCCATCTGCAGTTTCTTCTTTTTCTCTTTCACTAGTCTCCCAATCTCCAAGAGAACCATAGCAGATCTGCCTGGACATAAATAGGCTGACTTGTAGGGTAGATAGTTGATGCCCCAAGCCAAAGACCAACTCTGAAAAATGCTACGAAGAGCATCCTCCAACCTATGCTAAGGTACTCAGTATGAGTTATATCAATGATCGTAATCATCTCACTGTCTTTTCACCTTCTTCAGATGCACATTCCTCCACACTTCCACCAGACGTTCCCCAGAGAAAAACATTCTCACCCACGTCTAGGATCCAGTTGTAGATCTCTGCCTTAAGAAAAACACTTCTTGTGATTAAATTTAACTGGTTGGCCTGTCCGCGCCTTCGGAGCCTCTGAATGAGTATGCAAGCTCAGGAGCCTCTGAATGAGTATTTGTCGGCTCAGGAGATCTGTCTACATGAATGTGTATATGTTGGGTTTGGTCACAGTGAAAAGACAGATTTTGTGTGTACACATTCCTGCTAAGTAGAAGGGGATGAAGATTTGAGTATGTGTGTTGGTCTCGTTGTGGTGAGTTGGGGATGATGTCAGAGTCTGTTTTCTGTTTGCAAAAAGAACAAGGTTTTGCCTGTGTTGTTCTGTCTGGGCGTAAGCAATTGATCCATGTCTGTCAGGCGAACACATGCAAGAAAAAAGACCTGAAGTTTATCAAACTGCAAAGGAAGCCTCTTTGTCAAACTCCGGGAAAGTGCTCTGTTATATGCAGGAATCATTGCATTCTCCAGTTTGTGTCCAACCAGTGCCTGTGTTTTTGAGCACACCTGAGGGATTCAAAATGGCTGAGTACCATTACCTTATGTAGGTTAATGTACCCCCCTAATGCCCCATTGGCTGAGCACTGTTATCTTATGTAGGTTAATGTACCCCCCTACTGCCCCATTGGCTGAGTACCGTTACCTTATGTAGGTTAATGTACCCCCCTACTGCCCCATTGGCTGAGCACTGTTACCTTATGTAGGTTAATGTACCCCCCTACTGTACCCGTGGCTGTTCACTGTTACCTTATGTAGAATACTTTAGCCCTTGCTTTCTTACTGATTTCTTTGCCCCACATCCTTTGGATTCCTTAATATTTGATGCTCTGTTTATATATAAAACTTTCACTAGCATAGTCCTGGAATTTTACTAGTATGGAAAGGTCTTCATAACGAACTTTTATGAAGGTTTTGTCCCATTTCCCAGTACATTTGACTTCACTCATTGGGTCATTTAAGGACAATCAGTCAAATCAAGTAAGTAAGCAAATTGATTCCAAAAAACAAGTAAACCACTAATCATGATATCTTAAGGTTGTTCTTCTTCTCTATGACCAGTTCAGCAGGTCTTTCAAGAAGAAAAAGCAGTCAGAGCACTTAGATAGCCGTAGGCAGCATGACTGATTTATGTCTGTAGATAAATATAAAGCTTAACCTATTGCACTTACCATTGTAGGACATAAACATTTCAACAATATCCTGAATACATGTATAAATACTAACTATACCCCAAAGCATTGTTACAACTTGTTTATTTTCATAATATATTTGCATATTTGGGACACAGCAAATAGCCAAGTGGTGAGCTAACCTTCCAACCCCCACCTCCCACCACCCCCAAACACAAAAAAGTTTCTCTTTGCAAATTAAAAAGATATAGTGTAGAAATATGGTTTGCATTAAAGCTGATTTTCAGCCTGGAAAATATCCCAGTGAATTATACAGGAAATTATATAATTTAGGTAAAATTAAACCGCTCTGAACAAAAGAGGTAACAGTAGATGTAGGACTGCACTACCAGAAGAGGGGGTGTTGATTCCAAAGCAGGAATTCTTTGGAGGACACTGAAGGACTGCACAGTGTCGTATTCCTTAGCATATCCAGTCCTTTATAAAACTCTGTCTAGGTAGATATGATGTTACAAACCTTTGGCCAATGAATCTTAATTCATATTGTTCTTCAGCTGTTAAATTCTTTCTAAACTCAGCATGTAAAGTTTTAATTCAGCGGTGCTAAAAGTTTTTGAAACCTGTTTATAGATTATAAAGCTAAAATGCTTTTAAGGCTAAAATGAAAGTAAAAAAAAAAAATGAAACAGCTTACGGTGTAAAGCGATAGACATGCTGTATATAAAGCATTCATTGAACAGAACACTGAGCAGTGAATAGAACTGCAATGAATCCATCTGTGATTCTGACAAGAACACATTTTGCATGGAGATTAAATTTGTCCTCCTGCCATGTTCCGGTCAGTTCCATGAAACACCGGGGCTATTTCTCTGCAAGAGTGGCATCCCACATGGATGGTCTGGCTTGGCAAAGGTGGGTGCAAATCTGCTTCTTTTTAATGAATACTCCAGGATGCCCAGGATCATGTTGTCCTCGTGGGGACTCGTATGTTGTGAGATCCTCTTCCATGGTTTAGTGCCAGGTCTGATGGGTTGACTCCTGTCCCAGCAGGGGCCCTCAACTGGATCGATGAGGGGGGGTCAGCTTACATTTAGTCACTATGCCTGTATATAACAGGGTCCCCCTTCTCTTTCTCTTGCTTTCTGTAAAATTTAGGAATTCTAGAAGTTCAATTTGCACTCATGCCAAACAATCTGAAAACTAGGTAGCTGGTGTAATGACGAGTCATCTGGCAGAGCTCTGCTATTTTGGCTGGCATCCATGCCGGCATATATTCAAGGTACTCCAGTGCCATCAAATTTATGCAGTGCAAAAAGTAGATCCTCCACCATGTTGGAGATAATGCCCCCCCTCCCCCCCCAATACGTAAGCAGTCCACATTTCTGCCTACTGTAGATACAGCCCGATTTCTGAGAATTCTACTTTCAGCCACGGCGAGTTGCCAACAGAACAATGACTGACAGGCAGAGGTGGAGCGGAAACAAAAACTTCTCTGGATTTTTTCCAGACCGAGGAGGGGAAAAGACCACAGGTATTTGCAACACCGATTGACATCGAAATCCGTCAACTGAAATGCTGAGTATATTAATCCTGGTGGAACGCTGGTTGTTTTAATAGCAAAGCCAGTCTTCTCTTGTTTTTGCTGGAAAATCTGTTATACATATTTGTTTATTCTGAATGTAACATTTTTTTAACTGTTAATATTAAATGCTGTAAAATGTTTTACGGTGTCCCTCTGGAAAACAGACTGTCCATTACTACAAGTATCAATAGCTGCTTCCTAATGGGTCAGATTGAAATTTATGGGGTAATAATGCCTTTTTCCTAAGTGTAACAGTGTACCGTAAGTTGCAATATGAACTTCTGTCGCAGTTCTTCAGGAGCGGCATGGCAGCTGCTGTTCTGTGGGGTGCTGAAGGGGAGACTTGCTTTTTCATCGCGGCCGATTTCTTACCTGAGCCACAAGATAAGACGGCCGTACCAAATAATCACACACCCAGCCCGAGAGGACAATTAACACTCTGGGAAACAGCTGGACGTCTTTGTCTCCGTAACTAGACTCTGCCTTTTATTTAACATCATATCAAAGAGCCGATCCCCTTCTGAGAGGGAAACATGCTATTTCCATGTCACAAACCCACTATTCTTCCCGAGGGAACACAAAGAACCAAGTGGAGCGGGTGCCAGTGCATTTCTGGGAATCCATTGAGGTTATCACAGTGCTGAGTTACTCATTTGTAGTCCTCCTCTCTGTGATGTGTATTCCTCACTATCAGTTGTGATTGTTCTGTCACAAAGCTTAGGGGATGCAAGAATAAGTATGGTAGTTATATTTAACAAGATTTGTTTTCAGTTATAAATCTGCATTAAGAAACCAAGGGGAAAAAAACATTAGTGTCTAGTACAAAACTAAACAGAAAAGAAGCCTGCAGTGTAAGATGGAACAGAAGAGCAATATGAATCAGAAACATCAAAGAGAATCAGGACCCCATGACCTGATTTCTCGAGTATATCATTCACAAGACCTGTTTAAGCACATCGTTCAGATCTAGCAGCTGCCGTGTGTCCGAACCCAGGATCCGTCAGCTAGCCTGGATCTTCCAAACAGCCAGATGTCTTTCACCAATCATCTTCCACTGCTCATTGAAGCCATCTGTAACTTGTTTTCCCCCCAAATCGTTTAAATCCCCTCATTTTGAGATACTGTAAGCTATTCTGCCTACTGAGTGATTTCCTCTGTTAGGGTGACCTAGGCTTTTTCTGACCCGCTGCCCATCTTTTCGGCTTTGATTTTTGGAATATGATTCATCAGTCATATGATTCATCAGTCATGTGGATCATTCCGCAACTAGAACATCGCATAATCTATTATAATGGCAAACAACGAATAATGTACATTGTACATTGGAAGTTTTCACGTTTGCCATCTTGCTCTTTATTTTTTTAAGACGTACACAAATACACAGTCTGATCACACAGTCTAGGGTCTGATACCAGGGTCACCTATTAATACCGCACCCCTGGAGCATTTTTCAGGGAGGTTAAGGACCTTATGGAAATGTGACCTACTCGGCTGAGTAAAGGATATGCCCCCCCCCACCACATAAATGAGTCAGGCTGCATTAGCCAAGAATCAAACTCAGGTCAACTGTTTGGAAGTCAGCTGTGCTTACCAGTCTACCACCAATGGTTCTGTACATGTAGTGAAAGATAACAGAACACCTCAGAATTGCTAAGATGAGAAAATAATGGGGATGATTTTCCCAGGTTTGATGCATCCTGTTATGAGATAGAGATTGACTCCCTGGAAAGGATGTAGACAATAGTCTCATCTGCAGAGCACATCTCAACAGCAAGCAATTTATGGAGTGCAAGGACAACATAACCTACCTTTGTAATCCTCACAACCACCACCTTGTAATTTAGAGCCAATATAGAACAGGGCTTCCTAACTGACGGTCTACAGCCAGAGGGCTACAGAACGCTGGTGTTTAGAGGAGGGCTTGGTTCATTTCCAAAGATAAGTTGTAAATTTTCAATATTGTCATTTTTTTTTTCAAGCAATGATGTTAACGATATTTTTCTAATAATCGTGCATAATCTTCCTGTCTGTAAAATTCATGCATATGTTGCTTTGCAGTCATCTAGAGGTTGGGAGCCCCTGCAATAGACCATCGGTGGGACAGTCTGGAGCCCCTAAAATAGACCATCGGTGAGACAGTCTGGAGCCCCTGCAATAGACCATCGGTGGGACAGTCTGGAGCCCCTGCAATAGACCATCGGTGGGACAGTGTGGAGCCCTGCTATAGACCATCGGTGGGACAGTCTGGAGATATGTCCATTGCTAATTGCATGTCTAACTGCATACCTATCATTCCGCATGAAGATGATGACCCTTTCGCACAGGTCACTGGCATCATCGTTTTTTTCCCGATGTCTAACTCACATGAATTACCGGTATAGGGCTATGAAATAACCTGAATGCCAACTTTATGCGAAATGACAAACAGATGAAACCAGCGGATGTCATGAACACGCTCATCGATTTGGCGCAATGCAGTGGTTCTGGGAATCTGCTACATTCTTGAGCTGCTGCAGGAAACATTGAGAAATATAACAAGGTGTGTAACACGCATTATTTTTATAATAACTTGGTGACTTTAAGGAGGCCGATTCAGACCAGATGTTGAGTTTACGGAAAAGCCTGAGCTTTGGGAAAACAACGAACTCTGGGGCCAATTTTCATTCTGGGTCTGACTCACCTCTATTGCTTGCTACGTTTGTGTAATGTGGGCAAAAGAGATTACCTAAACAGAAATGGCTTTTATAAGCAATATAAATACCCAGATCGAGCACAAATTAATTTGCCTTTTTTTACTACTTATCCTATTTAGTTTGTTTATCTTGCTTATTGTTGTCAGACACAAACAATGCTCATTTGGTCATTTGTTTGGTTGAGAAAAAACGACCTCATCTGATCTCATCTTCCTCGAGGCCTCAACCTGCTTTTATGAGCTTTCATAAAAAGAGTATGAGAAATGTAAACACAATGTCGACACCCATATCAAACCTCCCGAGGATGAAGCTGAAGGTAACAAGCAGCCTCATTATTTCATGTGGGGCTGCACATTGGACCATTCCCTCCGCAAAAGCCAAAGACTTGTTTGCAGATATTATTAGAGGGGTTACCCACAGAGAAGAAGCCAGCTGTGCCCTCATACCGATCTGCAAATCAGGACACACAGGACCACCACACTGAGGCCATCATATGCATGAATACCACACAGGGCCGTAAAATCAGGACACACAGTGGATTGTCACATGGGACTGTAAAATATGGAGGCTGGGAGGATTACAGCACTGCAGCCCTGACACTGTTGATTATCACACAGGATTGTACATGCAGGATATACAGAAGATCAATACACTGAAAACACCACATGGGTGATTATCACACAGGGGACTACCACAATAAAATTAGGCACGCAAAATTACTATAGGAGGTATAGTATGGATATTGTTTTATATGCTGATATTATGATTATTGAACTTAGAAAGTGACCAATGATTAATCGAGAATATTGGATGAGCAGCATTATGAACAATGCAATGAGGTGAGGTAGGACTTGCCATGGTTTTACTGTTGAGACAAGATGCATGTTTGGTTTTTATAACATGTATCTGTATTTATTATCTTGTCTACACTGAGGATGAGGTGAGTCACACTGCTCCAACACCAGAAGGATCACCCTGCTCCACTGACTTTGGGAGGACTGTCATTGCATGAGACATCCGAGGAGAAAGTTTGAACATATCTACTGTTTCCTTTTGGGGATTCAGTTACAATATTTACTTCAGTTTTCTCACTCCATCAGCATTTGGATAGAGTTTGCATTGGCGGGGGGGTCTTTATACTGGTTTTATTTTGCTGCCTCATTACCCACAGCTGTCTTAGGTTCTCTGAGGTTTTAGCGAAGCCATACCGAGGAGCGCAGTCTTGGCTAATTGCACCTCATCAGAATGCGGGAGTACATTTCTTAGCCTGAAAAAAAAAAAGACACGTCTCTCATAATATTTGGCAGCAATTAAACAAGCCCCAATTACCGAGCAGGGGCTCCTCCGGGAAGGCAGCCTTCCCCCCGCCAAAGGCGTCCCAGATCCCTGGCATCCAGGTTTTACCCCGCCCTCCCCGCATCTTCTGAGCTGTCAGCCGTCGTCGGGGCGGCATGAGGCGCAGGGGCGTGAGGAGAGAGGAGCGGTTCATCCGCACGCTAATGAGGAAGCGAATGTAGACGGGAAAAAGCAATCCGTACATAAATATAAAGTCCTCGCGTCTGGGAGCAGATGCGGGACTCCCTGCACATAAAGAACTCTTCTCGTCTTCGGATGAGCCCCTCCCATCTTCCCTCGATGGGTCATCACACCTGTCTTCCTTTTTAATTTGATCTTTCCTTGTTGCTGCAGCCTCATTGCTGCGGTGCAGACTTCCCAGTGTCTGTAGCAGAATGCTAACGGTGCATTGTGACAGCCAACGGTCAATCTGTCGTTGTTTTATTGATTTGGTTGCACTGTAATGGCTGAGCAGCATGGAGGTTCAGTAGGTAGGACCTTTGTATCACACCACCCGGGATAAGGGTCAAGTCCCGCATTTGCTGCATCTGTGGGGAGTACGCATGTTCTCCTTGCATCGCATGGGTCCAGGTGCGTATGTCCCCTGCACTTGCATTCCATGCAGGGTTTGTCCCCCTCCCCTGAACCCTGACCAGGATAAGTGGTTAGAAGGTGTCTGGATGAACATTGTGACTTTATGTAGCACGTGACAATGGATTCCTAACAATATCATCCTTCAAAATAAATAGGTCACAACATATGTGCTTGTGCATATTTAATAAAGTTGCAGATAAAGGTGTTGCAGGATATAGTTTGTAAGACCTGCTATTATCATTCCAAGTCTAGATTCATCAATTATTTAGGTTCTTCTGCTTCGTAAGAGTATAAGAGAATAATTTATAAGGCCATTTTAAGAATCAATTCACTTTCTTTAAAGGTGGTTAATCAAGCTTCCCTGAAGATAAAAAGATTGTTACAAGCTGTGCCGTTTCAAATAAGATAGAAAATATGTGTGTGTGCATGTGTTTCTCCTACAACAGACAGAAACCGCGTCCTAGTTAGGTTCCCCGAATCATCATGACCCTGCACTAGGTAATCAGCAGTGAGAAATGAAGAGATGTTACTGACCACAGTTAGGTGGGGCATGAAGCCGTTTAGCTCAGAGGTTTTAACATTGATGCTGTCGGCTTGAGAGCCGGAACTGAGCCCTGGGTGTCTTAAGATCCTAACAGTGGTCCTGTTACCTGGCTGGAAAGTTCAGGTAGTTTGGCTGGTATCAACATATGCGCTTAGGTGGGAATGAAAGCTTAGCAGTAAAAGATAATGGTTGAGAAAGCTGCATCACACATTAAGGAACAAGGCCCCACATGTAAAAAAACAAATCCTCATGATTATGTTTAATATATAGATTTCTCATACACTTTCAAACTGGCAACTATCTCCAGAGTAGTATATACACTAAAAATAACAAGATGTTTGAGCTTAAAAATGAAAGACTATAAGCAAAGAGATATAAACTCATTTTGAAGAAAGGGGTGTAACTGAAGATTTAATTAATGTTGCCGTAGTGACCTGGCAAGAATTCAGACTAAATCTGTCATGAGCATCATTTGAGTTTGATATTCATCTCAGGCCTTTGCACAGACATATGCTGCTGATTTTAAACTTTTACACTCTCAGTAGCTTCGCCAAAAAAAAGAACATTAGAGAGAGAGTGACCCTTTAGAAGGTCCTGAATTCCTGTAACATATCTTTCACACTAGCATAGTTGTACAACCTGGAAACGGTTATATAAATAAATTACATATACATAATATCATAGTTTTAAGTATGACTAAAACATTTCATGTATTTTTTATTTAAATACCCAACATCAATATCAAATCACTACTGCTAGATGTTAGATCCCTGGCCAGAATTTTAAAGGTGGAGGTTCTTTAGATGTTAACTAAGCAGCATTGCTAAAAATTAAAATTTAAAGATAAGTTGTAAAAGAATGATGAGGAAGGTACCCCCCATCTATCCCTCCGTGATGAGACTGGGTTCAGTATGGGATACCAGTCCATCATGCGGTACCACAACCATTTATATTGGAATTTACGTTACTTGAAAGTATGCTGTCAAAATATTGTTCTCTCTAGAAAATTAGCATTAGAGGACATTCACGGCATTTGTTTTTGGTTTTGCTGGGAAGAACAGGGTGACATCATGCCGGTCGTGTCTTTGTTGGTTAAAAAGCCGCATCTGGCATCATCTGGGGTAACCAGCCAAGCCGCATCCCAGCCACATTAACAGTGTGGTAGGAAACGTGCTTAGTACTGCTCTCAGGGCCATTATCAGAGGAGCAGCCATCGCTCAGTCCCTAATCAGGCCCTAAACCCTGTCTCATGTGCTCCGGCAAGCCAGTACTGCCTGGTATCACCACTTTCAGATTTCAGATTCAGGTCCCAGAATCTTTATTATCATTGTACAAGTACAACAAAACTGGGGGCAGTCCCTTAGCAAAACTGAATTTCTAGTACAATATAAAACAAATAAATAAATAAATATACATATACATCAACAGTGCATTATGCTGCAACTATGTCAGTTGAGAGATGTTGCACTGTAGTCCATATTGCACATGGAGATGAGTTATTGTATATGCAAAGACAGAAGTACAGTGGAGGTGCAATATTACACATTGAAAATAAATAATAGAGCTCGATAATAGATCTAAACCCAGACATTACGCCTATGTGGTTCCTCAGTGGTGGATGTGCTACCCATCAAGTTTGCAGAACCGCTCTCAACATTTAAGAACGTATGCTTCAGGTTCTATCTGCCTTGCCTGTTCTCAAATGTAATGTAGTCATTTTTTTTAGTCTCCCCGGCAGGAGCTTCAATTGAATTGATGAAATTTTGGACGTATGTTAATCAGACCCTTGCTATTGTCATACATTTGTTAGTAGTGGACTTTGGTTTCATGTGGGTGCTTGAAGGGACCCTGGAGATCAGCGGGATTATAAGATGCATGTCATTTGACCGTCCCCATTTGTAACCGAAAGGAATCCCAACATGAAAAAAGCTACTGGAAAATGTTAATCCTCGAGATGCATGTGTTGTTCTAGTGTCACTCTTTGCCATGTGGGAGGGTTCCTTTGGTCCAATGCAGCAACAAAGGGAGTCAAGTGATTTTTGAGATCAAGCCCTAAGAACATGGTCTGCTCCAAAAGAAGGATATGTAGAGAAGAGCCTGAAGGAGCAGAGGGTATAAAGAGAACCAGAAACACTTTTCTTCTGGTAGATACATAGTAAATTATAATATAGATGATAATGATTCATTACCTACTTCCACCTGCCCATGCAGACACTTCCACCACCAAGATCACATTCCAGACGTTATATTTCCATATCAAAGGTTGAAAAAAAAATGTCCACATCATTACCTAGGAAGCCCCACCCTCTTTAAATCAGCCTTGTGATCTATGCACTCCTCAACTCAGAAATGTCCCAAGCTTCTCAATGTTTCTTACGTAGGTCATTGCAGCTAGTGCTATGAATAAACTCTTTGTGAGCTATAAATGGGAAAATCAAGACTCGTAACTGTTGCGCGATCTTCCACACTCAGCGGTGTTGTTTATTTGTGAGCCTTTTCGCATCTACGCCATGTAGAAAGCACAATACCCACCGTATATATGGAGCCTCGGACATGGAGTCCAGCGATTTACCCGCTTGTGTTTTCAGTGGCTCAGATGGATTCGCCATCATTTACGACATAACATCTTCAGAAAACGGCAAAAAAAGAGAGAGGAAAATGGAGAAGAAAATTCCCAGCATTCCAGAGTGTGGGGCTTCAGATATAAAGGCGGAGAGCTTAGGACCATATTTGTTCACACAATCCGCAGGTCATCCATGACGCCACGAGTGGCTGGAAGATTTCAGTTCCCAGGAACCATTTGATGTGCTGCCACCAAAGATAACCTGGTAATGTAAGCATTTAGGTAAACAAAACAAAGAATAATTATGAGATTATTGATGAGACAAGTGCTGTACAAATGAGCGTGGTTTATGTTCACAGAAGAGCAGATTATCGGTCATTAGGAGTGGAAATTAATAGCATATTGAATTGCTGTTGGCTGTAGGAACTCAATAGCTTAAGTGCATCACAGAAGACTTGCTCATGATGTCTGGTATAAAGATCCTTTTTCACATGAATCCACCTCACCACTGGAGAGAATCATCTTGGCTTTAACCCATTTCTGCTTTCCAGCTCATCCTAAACATGAATCTGACTGAGGCTTGTGACTAGGATGTTCTAGTAACATTTTCTGCAAACCAATATATTTGCATATTTCTCATTCATATTAGAAGGTTATTTTAAATTAAGCAGTCAGCCGATACGCACGTTCTCAGCTTTAATTAAATACGGGCAAGTTGATACTGGCTGCGGATTAGCTTCTTTTAACATCGTCTTCACAAATTTCCTGCTTTGTCGGCTGACACGTCCGGATAAAATAATCCCCAAAATAAGCCCCAAGTTAGAGGGTAGAAAACGGTGGTTTTCACTTCTAAAGAAGCATCCCAGCCATAAACCATTTGTGTCTATTAAAAGCAGTGAGTTCGAAGAATAACTCATATTTACAAAAAAAAAAAAAAAAAGGAATGCAAAATGATGCATCACTGCCTGTTTTTTTTTCCATCCCGAAACACATTTCTTAGCTTTTCTCTCTGGGTTTTCCTGTGGTTTTCACGGGGAGAGCAGCAGCTGAGGTGCCCAGGCACGCAGGCCGTTGGCCTGTCTGGGCTCTGCTGACAGTAGTCAGACGGTCCTGATTCTGCATCCATGGTGTAATTATGTACAATTTCACATTCCTCAAGCACCACTGCACAGCAATGCTGGAGACGGGAGCCTGCTTCCACACCAGTAATAAGGAGATCAGAAAATATGCTATTTCCCTCTTTTGGGGCTTGGGGAGGAGTGTGATATACACTGCAGGAATTCGGGGATATGTGAGCCCCAGGAGGACATGGTTCACCCCTTTTTGATGGACACATCAACAAAATGAAAATATCTGGAGTATTGAATTTAATCTCTGTTACTACTCAGTCTTCCCTATACATTAAGGTGCTCAGTGACTGAACATCCCAGGTACCAGGAGGGCTGTACTGTAACGCCACTGAGCAAAGTATCAACCTGAACTGAATTTTTCTTTGTGCATAACTGGAGGTCACTTTGGCGAAAAGGCATCCGCTAAATGAAAGAACAAGATTTACTCCAAATTGACCCTCTCTGCAATGATCAAAGATTTCCAAATAATTGGGTGGATATGATTATAGGTACATGGGTGAGAACAAAATAACTGAGCAAATATGTTTAAAATATCTTCATTTAAAAGAAACCATTTGAACTTATTGGCTATTGGTGTAACATACAACCAGACCAGTAGGACTTTTTGAGCTTGCGACGTTCAGGTGTGAATGCCAATCTGGCCGTCAACACACCAAGGAGCAGTTTTTCCCGTACACACCCAGTTTACCTGATAACCAGATAGTCGACAAGTGAAAAATGTCCCTGGGGCTGTTTTGAGGCATGATCACAGATATGGTGATAAGGGAAGAGAGACGTGACCAGAAACAGAAACCAGCAGCCAAACCAAGCAGCCTTGAACCATCAACTGCTCATCGTTCCTTGAAACTGGCCAACCGGCACCATCCTCTATTCGAGAATTGCACCGGAGACTGTCTGCATCAAGGGTTCCTGTATAACACAGCAGCAGTGGTCCAAGGTAAACAGTATTACCCAACTTCTTACAGCAGATTGCCGATATGATGATTTTAATTACTTTAATTATGCCACTTTTCTCTTTTCCATCCTGTGCTTCAAAGCGCTGCCTTCATCTGGGGGCCCAAACCTTTGAACGTACTGTAAACCCAGCTGCCCTCTTAGGGACGACCCAACACAAGAACGGAATGAGTTCTGGGAAAAGGGACCAGGAAAGATTAAGTGACTGATCCAATACCTTACAATTAACCAGTTTCCCAGCATCCCTGTTGTTTCATGGGGTATATGTTAAATAGGGTTGCAGGTATACTGTATATATAGTATATGCCAGTGTGGATTATTGTCAGTTATATTATTTCTGCTGGAGTTGGTAAGGTAAGGTAAGCTTAGAGCAGGGGTCTCCAACTCCAGGCCTGGAAAGGTACTATCCAGTAGGTTTTCTATCATACCCAGCTTCTGATAAGCCAAACCTGTTCTCAGGTAAATACCAAGGCCAGGTGTGTCTCATCAGAAGCCAAGTAGAATAGAAAACCTACTGGATAGTAGCTCTCCAGGACCGGAGTTGGAGACCCCTGGCTTAGAGGCAGACTGCAACCTCAAGGAAAATGCTTTTGGTTTTCAGAAAAACAGGGACATAAACTCTGCGCAATCTAGAACAGAGGATGGAAGAAGGCCACGCTGGTTACACGAGAGCAATGAAACATCAAGCAGACCAGAAGACCTGCTGTCAGCAGCGCTGACGAAGAGGATACATCTCAGTGGGCCCAATTCTAATCATAACCATAAATCCTACTTACGTATTATCTCAAATACGTAATGAACATCAACTAAGTTATTTTTCGGTGGTAATACTGCCTAAAGAATGAAAATATACATTGCACATTCATAATCTGTGGTAACTTTGTGGTATTATTTTACTTATTTTACACTAGTTCAGATTTACAGCAACAAAAGACCCACAGATCTTATGATAAAGAAGAAGAACATCTTGGTCATGAGTCAGGGATGAGAAACTTGCATTTAAAAAAGAAGATATTTTGAAAAATAAAAACAGGCAAGATATTGGCATCTAAAAAACTGCCTCTGCATGTGAATGAAGTGCAGGCTGCAAGCCCTATTCATATCCCAGTATGCTTTGGAGGACTGCCTGCTACCCGAAAACCTATTTTTGTTATCTTGAATGTGCTATTTTCTTTCATTAAAATACTGACAAAGTTTGATTTATACCAAATTCATAAAAGAGAGCATTACAAAAGCAAGTGGAAAAAAAATCCATTTTAGGAAAGAAGGAAATTAGATTAAAACAATTTTAAGAATAATAATAAAAAAATATATTTGCCTTGGGGAACGTTGTATAGCCCAGATGTGGTTTGTTGAGGGGCATTCTGAAATAGCCGAGCGCCTGTCAGTCCAGGGTAACAGCCCTGGCCTCTTGTTCCCTTTTTGCACCTTAGACTGTTGGCTGAGCTTCCAGGGAACCCAAAGGTGCCCTCCTGCATGCCTGCACAGGGGAACTCCCCATGGGCTACGTGAATGAGACTAATCCAGGGCTGAATTAAGTCCCAGGCCCGTTCACTGGTGAAGCTCTGTTGAAGCACACGTGCCTCTTCTGCGCCTTACTGTGAACCCAGTGGTTACAAAGGATGCTTTACTGCTCAGAAAAACAAATCTGCCCTCTTTGTCAAAACCGCATCGTTCTATATGTGACTGCTGTTCTGATAGAATCACGAGCTTTGGTCAGAAAGAAATCTGGATTTAGATGTAAGAGCACACTCTGGAACTGGAAGATCCAATCTGGACAAAAGGATAGAAAAACAGCAATAATGAGTAAAGGCACAATTTACCTTTAGAATGGCTTCAGTCCTTGGAATACTGTCATTTTGGGTCTGTTGCCCTTGACACTAATTTTGCTTTTTTTGTGATCGATGCACCTGCAATTCTGGCACAGAATCTATTGCCTCTCTGTGACTCTGTCATTCTGCTTATGTTGCTTTGAAAATTCGCATATCAAAGTGCTGATTGTCAGAAGTCTTTTACAGCTAACAAATGCTGCTAGTGGGCATTAAACTCCGTATGACTTGCCTTTGTAGCTGCATTTTGGATTTAGTTGATTCTGTGTTAATTTAGAACTATATATTTGGATACAGACTGAAGGTAAGCAAATAACAACATCACAGTACAATGATCGTATTTTCAGTAATACATATGTGAAGTTTTTACTGGAATTTCATGCTTTTTCATTTTAAATAATCTTCATTGGCTCTGGATCTTCAAAAGCAGATCAAAACAAGAAAATATGAAAACTAGTACCCCGTTTCATGGGATTTGATGTTAAATGCAATTTTGATTTCCTGTTTTTGGCCTTCAAATGAGATAAAATAAACCATCTGTCTGCCCTGATCCACCTCAGCAATCCAGGGCTTTGTGGTGACTTATTATCATATTAACAAGATTTCCCGCATGTAAACATTGACCATTGTGCAGGCATTAAGTATAGTGTCAGCTATCAGGAAATGAGGCCAGTGGGCTGTAGCCCTACCTCATCTCCAGTTTAGAGTTACTCATCTGCCGACATCATCCTGAGTGACTGATTTTGAATAAGCGGAATCATCAGAGCAGTGCTTTGTCAAGGTGTAAGACACGCACCCCCGATTTTGGCCCCATCTGAGGAATGAAAGTTCTTAACCGACCAGTGTGCTTTGGAGGAACATTAGCAGGAAGGAACATTAGCTGCACTCCAGCCTGTCAGGATCAGAGCTGCACGTCCTGAGCGCCAGACGTCTCACATACATTACTGCGTCCTTCTGGATAGAGAGTCAGTTTTGGTGGAAAGGGTTGATCTCCATAGCTACTGGTTTTTGCTTTTTTCAGCCTCTCTCTGCTTGGGCCTCATTCAGTTTGTCTCATAGCCTTTCAGCAATTAATTTTGATGACCCTGGTGTCAAGCACCTTGATCTAGCCCAGAAATCCACCCTGAAACCTGACACCCTACACAATTATGGAATTACTTCATGTGCCAAGCGGACATTTTTACTCAACACAAGAATCTTTTACAATGACAAATTTCTATGTGGAAATGCAGCACATCAGATTAATTACATTCTCAGGGATACTGAAACAGGACTCCTCCTTGGACTTGAACCTGCGACCTTTTGGCTAGAAGTACCTAACCATTCCTCAGTCCATCCATCTTCCAACTGCTTATGCTGGTCAGGGTCACTGGGGGCCAGAAGCCCCTTCCAGACAAAACAATTGGTGAATCCATCTTCCATCCTCTTACTTAACATATCCACATAAAATAATAGATTCCTTTATGGCGAAAAGGTGCTAATTTTTGAAAAGCATATTTACAGTATCCTGTTGCGTTTTTTTCAGGATGTATACAGTAAGTGTTTTTTTCCCCTAAGAACGTATGCTTGCTAAATATGAACTAAATATGAACTAACTAACTATGAATTATCACAGTCTTTTATCCACAGGGCAATGAAGCTGACACGGTAGGTCAGGAGAACACACATATCTATAGGGTGAACTGAGGAAGCCAACATGATAGAGGCCAGGAGAGACTGAAGCACGTGTGCAGCCAGCTAACCAAGCGGATCTGTCTGAAGCTCAGGACCGGCCGTGAACGGTGTCGATAAAAAAAAAAGAAAAAAAAAACAATTTAATGATGACAAGATGAAACTGATTAAAACCATTCTGAGGTCGTAACTTTTTTTTGCCGCACACATGTTTCTACTTACGCTGTGTTTGGTGTGTTCTGCCGTTCTTAATTGCTACTTCGTCTTCTGCTGCTAATGAAAACAACATAATCGCTGTGAAGATCAAACGTGATGCTAAGCTGTAAAAGGGATGAGCGTCGCAGCATTAAATGTTAGAGGGATGAGACATACTTCTGAAATCTTAGGAAATGGGAAATGTAAAATTAATATTGAAAATTAGATGGTATTTACTCCAAAACCAATAACATCTGTTCTCCACTACCACCTTTAATTTACAATCGGCGATCAATTACCCAGATTATTTTAATATTAAGTTTTCTGTCCTGGACCTGAAAATCTAACATTGCCATGGTAACTAATTGCTTTATTTTTTTGATAGTATTATATTAGTGTCACATTTCACAAAAGTCACGTTTCCTCAAGTTTGCTGAATGTACACAAGGTTCAAACGATTATTCTAATCGTCATACATAATATCATTAAGTGATGATGTTGATTTCTGAGTGAGTATACATATATATTTACAGAAGTATATATGTAAATCCCTTTGGAAATAGGCTTACAGTTTTCTCCTTTGAAGTGCTTATACAAATCCAGAGTATGACATTCTGATTCTAACTAAAACAGATGTTGTTCATGATGGGTGGCTTTTGCATACGGAGCATGTTTGCTTAGACCATGGTTGGTATAACAGTATAGCAGTATTCAGTGCTATACACACAGTGCTGTACATGTGTGTACAGTAAAATGCTAAATCTGTCACCGAACTTTATGCGAGCCTGCTGCCTTTAACAGAAAGCCCTCCTCGCAGATTGGGAGCAGCTGTCTGAGCTGCGATGGCACTTTAATTCACGGTGCGGACTGGCTGGGGATTCTAGTGTCGTGGGCCGACAGTGACGTCTCCCGCACTACAGCCCCTAACTCGGTCCAGACCAATCAGGCTGGCGTATAAATCACAAAGGAAAAACACCATCAATGCGTGATGGATTGAGGGACTTAGGGTCAAAAAGGGCTCACAGCACATTAAACGTAATCCCCTACTCATAAAGCAGAGACATAAATGAAGGAACATAATCTACCGTGTCCCTTTGGGCTGCTCTCCATCCCCGTACGCCCACTTGGGGAGGTATAATTTAAAGACTTCCTGTTTTTAGGAGGCATACCGCCCACAAACCTTTTGATGTCTAAAAATGAGTGGGCGTCTGACCCACAGAGCACGTTCCTCTCACCCGAAGCTATTATTTTTTACCTCCAAAGGTCAGAGAGATTTACCGTGTACAGTACTATGCAAATGTCTTAGGCGCTCAAAGAAAATAATGTTTAAATGACTTTCATGTTGGTGTAAAACTATGATATTATTTCTGTCAAAGTGTGTAAAAGCATAGGTATTTCAAAGACTCTCCTAAAGTCACCATAGTATGTGCAGCAACCCCTGGAGTGGCCCTGAGGAGAGGTTTGGGACCTGAAGCGATGTTCTTCAAGCTGTCTAGCAAGAGATCAGCAACTTTTTGGAGTGCAGAAGAAAATCCTGTTATTGTTTTTCTTAATTTGCATATGTTCTAATATTAAATTGTGTTTTTTGTTCCGAGCACATGGACACTTATTACCCAGACAAACAGCTTTAAACATTTCCTTTCACTGCCTAATACTTTTGCAAATGACTGTAATTTCACTGCATTCATAATGCAAACAGAAAATCAGCAGAGGTTCATTCAAAACTGGCGCGAATGAAAAACAATGAACTACGTGACACACTGATCTTGATGCACCATGATCTTGATGAATAGTTACAGCTTTATGCTTCCAATCTTCTGCAGCAGCCAGCTAACAATTCTCCCGCTTGCTCTTATAGTCAAAGTTTGGGTCTCGGCATATTTTTTAGGTCCAGCTCAGTGCTGAAGTAAATACTGGCAGCTGTCAGCTTTCAGCATGTGAATAACTGCTAAACATCCTGCTGCACTGAGTGATGGTCTTTGTTTGCATTAAATGTTGAGGAGAACATCACCTTACCAGCTTGAAGCCCTGTTAGTGCTTGGAGCCTGAATCATTACAGATCTGAGTCCAGATCTGAGTTTCAGATTTGTGTTGAAATTACACCACTGTTAAAATCATTGTCTTTTTTTTTTTCATTGCGAGCTCCATCCATTCATCCAGCTTCTTGCCATTTATCCTGTCCAGGCAAGCCTGGAGCCAGTCTGAGGAAGCACAGGGCTTAAGGCAGGGGACATACCAAGATGGGATGGCAGTCCATCATGGAGCAGGCTTTCTCACACACACACACACACACACACACACGCGCGCGCACACACACACACACACAAACACACATTATTTTAGTAGTTCAATTATTGCAGTTCAAAGGGCTCTCCAATGGTGTGTTTTTGGAGATGGGGAGGAAACTCACACAATTTGAAGATAACATGGACGCTCCCCATATACACAAACAGAGCAAGGGTCTGCTTCGAGCTCCATACCCTGGAAGAGATGTATAAAACATGAATCTGTAGACAACAACAAATCACACTTTAGAGGTTTCTTGTCGCCTGAGAGTCACTCTGTAGGTGCGCATAATTTATATCACTCTTCTGAACAGTGTAGCTTTTCTGTATGTGCCACCGGACCGAAGATGTCACGTCGGTTTCAGGTAAATTGAGAAAATGGTGCCCTGAACTTATCTCCCTCCCCAGTCCAAATCTTCTCCTTTTGGTGCTGTTAACTTTGCCTGGCACACAAGCTCAGTGACTGTCTTTCAGAACCATCCTTCCCAACACCCGTGACTTTCACTATCCTCCTTGCTTTGGGCATAAATGACAAGAATCAACCCACTTTTGAGAGGTAAGCTGTTGTGTTTCCTGGTTGGTTCCACTGTTGGGGTCAGATGAATGAGATAAAACTGAAAGGGTAACAAAGATACCCTACAGCGGGGGTGTCCAATCTTATCCGCAAAGGGCCGGTGTGTATGCGGGTTTTCGCTCCAACTCCCTAATTAGATTACTAATTAGAGGACTGATTGGCTGAAGAGTCCTCACACCTGGGTTTGAAGGTGTGACCTACAGGTTATCCCAAAAACCTGCATACACACCGGCCCGATGCGGATAAGATTGGACCTACAGGATGGTAACTGGAGAAGAGCTTTCATTTGTTGTCTTGAAGATATCAGACACTGCAAAGTCTAAAATAACACATAAATATGAATAACTCTTCTCAACTGTCAATATTCACTGCATTCCTATGTTTTACATTCTACATCACAGACCATAACAAAGGACTTTTAAGTCTTTTCGGTTTAGCTTGTTCCTTATACACCAACAGCTCAACAAACTTTTGTTCTGAAATTCCATCTGAAATTCCAGCATTTTCTTTGCAACTACATCTCTTGACAAATCCCCTTTGTGTGTGTGTTTTTTATTCCTTTACTATAATAACAAAGTTTTCCTCACCTGGTGGGATTGCCGCAGGTTGCTCTGAAGTCGCTACAGTAATGGACTTCCTGTTCCTTCACGTCAGCTAAATAAAGGAGTCTGGTTACCCACGCAGCCGTTGAGCTTTCAGAAGCCCGACCTTGGGAACAGCACTCTGCAGGCACCTGGTCCCAGGAAAAGACTCACACAGCACGAAACAGATTACGGCTCCGGACGGCAGTGGGAAAGGGCGACTCATAACCAAATATGGTCATGAAATATAGATGGCAGGTGCTGAAAGGCACCTCAATGTCGTCCAATTAGTTTGACCTAAGCATGCCCCTCCCCCACCTCCACCCAGCCTCTGCTCTATGAAAGCGGCGTGGCAGACTAGAGGGTTTGGTGTATAATTAATAGAGGACTTTAAAAGTACCACGGCCCCTTAAGAAATACCATGTATGAATAATTTGTGGGTCTGTGTAAACGTTCAGTCATTAAGCAAACACCGGGAGGACAGGAAGCAACCTGGGGTACCTTCACACGCCGGGGCTAACAGGTCTTCTTTTGACCAGCTTCATCTTTATTTTTTCTCTCAAATTATTCAAAACTTCTTTTAAACTCTGTAGTGGAAACGTTTTAATCTGTGCCCTCACTGACGATTCCATTGTCAGTGGATCTGTAGAAGATAAATCTGAGTGATGTTACGAGGCTAATGAATACCCCTAAAATGCGATTCAATGCATGCATGTCTAATGTATAACCCTTGTATTCCTTGGTCACTTTATTCTCTGTTGCTTATTTATTATATATATAAAGCCATTTTTATTATTCATGTCAATCATGTGACCACTTATCCTGGTCAGGGTTGTGAGCAGGCCGGGAGCGTATCCTGGACAGCACAGACGACAAGACATCCATCTTGAAAGCACTCATCCTAGGGTATGTTTCCTAAAAGCTCCTGTTAGCAACTTACATAGTTGAAACCATTCCATTGTTTGACTCTAACAAACTAAGTTGTTAATGTTGTTAGCAGCTATGCTTTTGGGAAACGTACCCCTGGTGAAGATTGCGGAGGGAGCCCAAAGCACAAGGCAAGGAAGATATTATGACCACAAATGTATTATTTAGATTATTTATATATTTATTTAATAAACTTGGGTGAAAACGCTGAATTTCAGAGACTGTTACTCAGAAGCCCTCACCAAGTTCCTGTTGAAGATGTTGTAGCCAATATGCAAGACAAAGACCTTGTGAGGAACCTTCACAATGTATTATACACTATGGATACCTCTGATAAGGTACCTGGGAAATTGAGGCACCTAGTTTGTGCTTATACTGACAAACCAGCAGGTGGCGTAATACCTGAGCAGCCATATATGTGACTGAAGAGTTCCTGGTCATACAACAGGAGCTGCTAGTGTAGGCATGTACAAGGTTATATAAGAAAAAGAAATCCTCTCACCATATTAACTGGCTGACTAATAGGCAGGTTATAAAAGTCAAGATACTTAAGTGACATTTAATTGGTGGATGTGCTGAGCCAATGGCGGGGCAGCCCGGGCCCATCCAACGCTGCAGTGGTGGCAGGTCTACGAGTAAAATTACAATTTGCAACTTGTTTGCATCAGAGCATCAGGTGAGGTTAGGGAAGTCGTCATGTGGGTGAGAATTCAAGCGATTATGAGCTCAGGGAGAAAGAAGGCGGATACGCTATGAGAGGCAACAGAAAGAGGCCCAGAAAGATGGCGAAGACTCTGAGAGCGACAGTGTTGCTGTTAATGAATCTCCACCATGAGGTGGCATTTTTGCTCCTGAAAGCAAAACCAGGCTTCAGAGAAAAAGCACTCGGCCTGGATTATTTTCAGCAAATACTGTGCTGCAAACATTGGCCAAAATCCAGTCTATGCAAGCTGAAGCCAACCGAGTAATAAAACATGTATTTTTAATCGCATCAGCAGGGAAGGTAGTGCTGTGTCTGCCACTATTGTGTGTAATTAAATATAAATTTAATCTCTGATGTATATTTAAAGCACCAGAATCAGAGTGGGACCCCGTTAACTATTAACAAGAAAGTTTCATTGATAAATTAAATAAAACAGACACCTTTGCAGTAAAAAACTATTTTTTTGTGGGAGTATATTTTATTAATGTGAATTAATTTTTAGTAACTCTTTCACAAACAAGAACATTGCGTGTGTCACTGAAGCAAAAATCCTTTAGTTACACAGCACTGAAGTTTTGCACTGAGGTCCTGGAGTGGAGCGGTATGTGTGGTAATTATCAGCGAATTGTAGGGGAAGGTGGGACGTAGGACAGGGCATTCTTTGTGGAGGTGGAGAAGGGAGGGGCTGCTTGGTGTACGGAGCCCCAGTCAGCCTGTGGACACGTCCATGCCGTGTGATCCGACATAATACAACACCTCCTCCCAGTGCAGAAAATCCAGTGTCTTGCATTATTATATAACATACGCATATTTAACTTGGTGGTAAAACCTCACACAGCAGGGACAACCATGACGGCGGACAGTACTAGTCCACATAACCAGTGTTAAACTCTCAGCTGAGTCAACAGAACAACTGGCCATTATCCAAGGAGACCAAACCTTCGGAGGAGCAGGATTACATGGATATAAAAGCTGCCCAAAACCCTATGGTGCGCATCCATCCATGCCACAACTGCTTACCCAGGACAAGGTCACGGGTGGTTGGGGGCAATGCCAGGTGGGGGGGGTGAACTGGGTAATCACAGGTGGCATGGGGTGCATGGCAGCGGTACACCCTGGAAAGGATGCCAGTGTATTGCAGGGCATGTAGTGACTGAACCTGGGCAATTTAGAAACACCAGTTAGTCTCACTGTGTTTTTGGACTGTAGGTGGAAGCAGACGATTCTGCACCATGAGAACATTAAACTCCACACACACACAGAGCAGGAACTGGATGTGGTCCTCCAGTTCTGTAGGTGTGACAGCGCTGTGATGCCATCATGCCACATCACACCTGAAAGAATCCTCCAGATAGCTAGATCTTAATCATCTGCATCCAACGTGCAAAACTGTTCCCATTTACATTTTCTCACAACAGTATCATCATTTATGTTTTGGCACTATTGAAGGTTAAATATTTAAGTTCTGTTTACATTATTTTCAATAGATGTTTGTCAGTGGTTATGTCTTGTGAACAGTGTTCCTCTTGATTTGTCAGATTCCTCTGTACCTAAGTGCCTGTAGATTCCTCACAAGAGACCATAGGCGATTTGCCGGGAGTGTCAGGGTGAGACTGGGAGTGAGGAGGCCTTAGAACTGGAGATCGGGGTGGCAAAATACGACATCCTGTTGGCACAGCAATCAAGGGAATGAGGACCCCCCCCCCCCAATTGAATTTCAGTGTCCAGGCTTCTCTGCATGTGACAAATGGCAAAAAGTTTCAAATAGGTACCAGAAAGTTGCAGCAGATACTGCAGGCTGCAGAACAATAGGACTGAAGGTCTGTGTTTTCAGTTATAATACAGATACATTTCATTATGTTTTCCTGGCCAGCTCCCTGCACCACGGGTTTCCATCTCCAAACACGAGCTCACAGTGAAATAAAAGAGCTCAAATAAACAGATGTTAGTGTGTTAAATAAAACCTATTCATAATTATAATAGAAACGGCAGAGTTTGTCAAGAAATGTAGGGTGTGGCCTGAGATTTTGCAGCATTTCTGACAGGTTGGAGTAACACCAAAGCCATGAGTGCATTAACCACAAGCACATGGAGATAATACTAACGGAGAATACTGCAGTGGGATTGTATTTTGGGAGCACAAGAGGTGCACAAAACAAATAAATTCTAAATTTTCTGGCATTCCAGGTTGATCTCCATTTCATGGACAAAATAGATGACATATGGTTGTACTCATTTCAACACAAAGAACAGCACAGTATTAGGATCTATTGCCATGTTTTTTGCATGATCTGTTTGGTTAAAGTACCCACTTGAGGAGCAATTGTTTCTAGGCTCAAATTACAGGGGTCCCTCCTGCATCCAGTGAAAATCTGCCACCTTCACCTGAAAACCTGCACTGCATTCAGTGAAAAGCTGCCACCTTCACCTGGAAACATGCACTGCATCCAGGTGCTACATTAAAAACAGGGTGATTGTTCAGCTAGATGCTTTAGCCTAATTAGCTCCAGCAGAACATTGGCTATTTTAGGTTAATAAGAGCATTGGCTAAATAGTTAAAAGTGTAAATTTGACATGTGCTTGAATGTCAAACAGCCGGTGTTCAGCCTGGCCTTGCCTCCATCGAGTAAGAAGCAGGAATGTGGACTGGAGTTTCCACTGGCTGTTCCGTGTGTCACCAGGTCCATGAGAACTGGGGCTCTGCACAGAGGCCCCAGATCCGATAACGATCTAGGCCCAGTGGACTGAGACTGGCGGGAGCAGCAGTTTGCCAGGAAGGTTATTATTTTCATCTTCCTCAGAACAGTTGAGGCACTTGGTGCCAAGAGCGATGGGGATGGACCCCAGCCCCTCCTAAAGATACAATTTCCCCTGATCAGAGTGAGATTTTCTAATGTGTACATGCAAAATGTTTGCCTAACCTCCTTCTGGAGCTGGGTTCCCCGGTTCCGCTCCTGGAGGGCCAGAATTCAACACAGTTTGCAGATTTCCCAGTTCAGACACACCTACTAAACCTGGTAATTAGCTGATTAAGGTGTGTTTGAGCAGGGAAATCTGCAAACTATGTTCTGGCCTCCGGGGCTGGAATTGGGCGCCCTGTTCTAGAGTGATGTTAGTCAAAAGATTTTTTTAAAAGATGTAATGTCAGTCTTATAATGATGAGAAAAATTCCCTCTGAATCACCCAGCAACAAGCAGGTATAAATTAGCCAAAGAGAACAAAGTCAGAGTGCTGCTAATTCTAGAGCACAAACCTGTCAAGAATAATCAACCTCTGATGTTATTGTACAAAAAATTGCTGAATGTACCGCTTAACCTTGAATATCCACTAAGCAACAAAGTCAAATACTCTCAAGGTGTGCTGCAGATTCTCCTATCAGATGGCCGCAGTAGAAGTAGGTCAGTGGTTTCCAAGAGCTTTTGTAATCTCCTCCCCTAGCTAGTGAAGCACTCCATTCTTCACACCTCCAAAGCTGATCTAAGAAACCTTAGCAGTAGAGTCTTACAGTGGGTTACGCCTGATTCAGTCACATCTGATCCCATTTACGTCCAAGGTCCATAGTAACTGATATGCACTGATTTAGAGACACATGAGAGACGATGTAGTGAGATATTAGCAGATGTATCACTTTTTGTTATAAAGTGTTATGATTTTACATTCACATTATTAGTAGCTGTAGAGCTGTAGCTGTGTGTATATTATAGTACTGTATTTAATGTGTTGCCCCCTCACTTTACGTAACTATCGAGATTGACTCGCGTCCTACGGTCCCAGTCGTAAATGCAAATGCAAGTCGATACAAGGCTCCATATGGTGATGAGGAAGCCAAAAAGCTAAAGATTAGCATTATGGTCTTCAAAGATCTGTGTTTTTTCTAAATATTTTCAATATAATGGTGCTTTTCCACTGGCATACAGGAACCAAGCAGTACCCGACCATACTGGGAAGAGAGATAAGTTACAGCACAGTTCCAGCTCACTCCGGTTTTCCACTGCAGAATGGTCGGCTCGGTATAGGTGTGCCGGGGCTTGTAGAGAGACAGTGACGTAAAACCAAAGAGACGCCTCTTTACTGTTCACACGATTTATTATGTGCTAATTTTCCCTGGTACATCTGTGAGAATTGCTGTGTTATGTTACCATCGAATGGTAGTGGAATTAGCATTCTTGTGAAAATTTGCATTATGAATCCATCCCGTTCAGACTTTCTGTAGTACTTTTTAAGGGGGAGATTGGAAATTCACAAGTTACAAGTTATCAGGAGTGCAAAAATACATTGCGATATTTGATACTGCTAATGAGTGAAACATAGAATATGTCCGTTTTTCCCTTCACATTATCCATGCATATCGACACAGATCACTGGTTCTTTCTTGTCCCCATTTGTTTTGACCAATCAGATAGTGGTGACTCAACCAGCTTGACTTAGGCATGCTTTTGGCCCTGCTAGGAAGTACGGCTCACATACTTTACAATAGAAAACTGTCAGTTCATATGGGTGTGGCTTGGTTCCTAGTGCCGGTGGAAAAGCACCATAAGACACCTTAATTTTGGTTTGATTCAAGGGAAACTTCAATGTGGATTTGATCAAGGATCCGTTTGTTTGCAGTCTGTGTATATTCTTACAAGCTTCTGCTAGCAAGTCCAACAGTATCAATGCTGTCTTTCTTGTTCACCATTCATGGCCATCAACCTTCAAGAGTCACGGAAAAGAATATACGCAGAATCGTTCTAATCCATGTCACTTACAGATATGTCAGTGCTTTTGAAAAGCTGGCCTAGGTCCTTCTTCCTAGCTCTGCCAAGTGCCGTTCTATGATATATTTCTGGATATTGTGTCGTTGATAATGCTTTTCCAAGCTGTCTTCACCAATAGCCCTAAAGCTGACCTAAAGCTGCTGACCATATGGTCAAAACATTAAGCATAGTCCCAGCTTTTCATTCAGTTATTCCAATTATTTGTTTTCCAAGTTTATGCTGTACCACTTTTTGATCTCACAACATCCTTCGAAGTTGGTGTGTGGTTCCATTGGTTAGGACTCTACGGCCATGATCAGAAGGTTGCTGGTTTGAGTCCTTTGTCCGACATACTAGTGCTGTTGTTGGGCCCTTGTTCGAGGCCCTTATCCATTATTTTTCCAAGCTAACCCAAATTTTTTTGTGACCATGCACCATTACTCCCAAGTTTGCTCTCCCCTGTGGCATTTCATGGAGAGCACAATAGGTTAGGCGCAAAGAAAAATTTCCCACCAGGATGAATAAAGTATCACTGTTATATTCGAAGTCAGTCGATATTGTACAAAAACACAGACAGCCTTATATCCACACGCGTCCATGGTAAGGTGCAACTCAGCGACCCGGTTTGGGCCAAGCCTCACTGTCCCCTCAGGGGGCTCAGCAGAAACTCCTGTTTATTCCGACATGCCTCTGTCATCGTGCACCAGCTTATCACCACATCCTGCAGTCCTGACATGTCACAGAGACGTCGTGACACTGTTGGAATGACACCTTTCCTCCACACTCTTAGCTCAACCCCGTAGCTATTTTGCATTCTACCAGGTCGCTTCATTCCACCCTCATGTTATTACCTGATGCCTCCGATGGTGTCACAAGATGTTTGGGGGAACGTCACTCACCTTTTCTGGCCTCACCACCATACCTGTCGATAAATCGTCTCATCACTTAAGAATGTTCTGTTGCCCAGCTGCCGGCTCCTAGGCACAAAGAGGGTAAAGAGGGACCCGTCATTATGGGCAGCGGGTGGGAAAATGTCGTCCTCTAGCCTGATGCATTATGGGTATTTTTATTTATTTGTTGGTTTGTTTATTTTACTTCTCTGTTTGATGTCTTTTGTTTGAAGAAGTGGTGTGTCTACTTGTGTTTTGGGGGTTCCAGCTTTATGGAGTCTATATCACATTTCCCTTTGGGGACAATAAAGTATCTATCTATCTATCTATCTATCTATCTATCTATCTATCTATCTATCTATCTATTTATCTATCTGTCTGTCTGTCAGACCAGCATTCACATTTATTTATATAGCAGACATATGTGGGATGTGTATCTGCAAAGCAACATATACACATCCCTTGAACAAGTAGCGTTAAGGGCCTTACTGGAAGCTCAGCAGTGCCGTCACTCAGCCTGCCCCGGGATTTGCACCAGAAACTGTCTGATTACAGGCACAGCACCTTAACCCTGAGCCACACGCTGCCCCCAACAGCCCAGCAATCTGCAGTCACGCCTGCCTACAGCTCACACGGGCTCCCCAGTCCTTATTCACGCAAGAGAACTGGGGCCATCCATCCACTAAACCCCCTGCTGAGGATGATCATTATGATGCAGGAACCGCAGTGTTGCATGGGAGCAGGGACCCGCCAGTGTGTGAGGTGCATGTGCACACGTTGACTGGACAGTGCTGTTAATATGGATGGTATTTAAAAGAAAGAAAGAAAGAAAGAAAGAAAGAAAGAGAAAGAAAGAAAGAAAATAACTCTGCACAGAGGGCTGTGGTGTTGAGTACAGAAATGCGACCCATGGAAGAAATGCGACGGGTGAGCCAAGACCACCTTTACCTCTGCTGACTTGCGCACAGTTGGCAGGCTTTGTTTCTCCGGCTGACTCAGAGCTTGCAGATGGAGCCACATGAAGCCGCGGACCACACAGAGCGATTAGAAAAGCACTCGTTTTCCCCGTTACAATGTGTCTTGGACCTGGACTAGAATTCCTGATTCTAGAATACCATCAGTAACAGGCCTCATTAGGGAATTTCATTCGATTTATTTGTGGCTTTGAAACTAGAGAGGAAGTAGAAAAGTACATGAAGCGATAACAATTCGCATATGGGATGGACTGACAGTTTGGGCCAAAACACACGATCGCAATTGCGGACATTATAATTAAGCCATATCACGGCTTACTGTTACTTAAGCTGCACTCCTGAATGCTGCAGACTGCAGGAACGCACAAATGGCTTTTCATTGAGGGCTTCCCCGAGGCTTTGACCTTGGGGGGTCACATCACTGTCAGACTAACTCCCGTAACCGTCACGTCCAAAGAAAGCCAAAGGGAAGATCCTTTTCTATTTACATAAACTCCAACTTCCACCATCTGGTGCTAATATACATTATTTATATACATACAATGGCATCCGTGTAAATATTAAAATTAAATCACAACATTTTCCAGGAATTTTTTATTTCCTGTCAGGCCATGAAGGAGCCATTTATATTGGCTTTAATTTTGAGTAGTGTTTTTTTTTTTTTTCCTTGTTTTGATTTTCTCTGGAAAATATCTGCACACTCTATTATGAAAAGTGAACTGCATTTGATGTGATTGACTAGAGCAGGTGTTTTTTGGAAGATATTTAACGTGTTTTTTTTTTTTTTTTAAATACAAAATTGAAGTATGAATAACTATAGTTTTAAAAACAGTCTGCTCAGCACACTGGAAAGAAGCAGACTAAATGCTTGTTTGTTAAGTATTAGGAAAAACAGGCACAGGACAGGACACCTCTGTGGCCCTGACAAAATGAGTGCCAGTCTGGTCTGAAGCAGCTGATCTGAGTCTATACCTGCACAGCAACCTTAATGCAGAGTGTTCTTACAATGCATCAGCCACAGTGGGCTTTGGGGAAAGATGACTAGCAGCCATCTCAAATCAGCTGGTTTCAGTATCATCCCCAGTGCATGTATAGGACTGTACCCTGTGCAGAGCCCAATGGAGAAGCAGTAATATAGAGAAAAAAATCTTCATCATAAACACACAGTAGACTTCAATGGACAGAGCGATCATTCTCCAACCTCATAAAGGCACAGCACACGTTACTGGACAGAGCAATGATACTCCAACCTCATAAAGGCACAGCACACGTTACTGGACAGAGCAATGATACTCCAACCTCATAAAGGCAAAGCACACATTACTGGGCAGAAGGACGATACTCCACCCTCATAAATGCACAGTACACTTTACTGGATAGAGCAATACTTTGCATTTTACTCATACCATTTACTTTACTCTGCCATATTTCCTATTCCAGCCATTTCTTCTGTTTATTTCATACCTCTTCCACACACACACATATATATATAAGTGCAGTCCCTAGTTATATGATTACTTTGATGTTTTGCGGGTGCCATTCTTTTGTTCTCTGCTGTCTAATTCTGATGTTACTGACTGGAAGGCATGAGTAAGAATTTATATGTAGTGATGTACAAAATAAAAATAAAGAGTCTTGGAAGACTCTGGAATTGAATCACAAGGCAAACAAAATGAGGAAAATGTGCACAGTCTCCAGTCATGCTCAGGAGACCAGCATCAGAGAGACTCATCTGTGAGAATCATGCTTTTGCTCTCCTCTCATAGACCCGTCATTTTCATTCCTCCGCGGGGGGAGACGTGGGACAGAGAGGAGACGGGAGCAGGGCTGCAAAAATGAAAACAAAAGTAATTACAAACCAAAGCAATCTTCACTGATCCAGCAATCCGTATCACCGACGCTCAGGTACGGATCAGACGCCCTTTGGAAGATTCCAGTCAGGGGGAAGAGGAGATTAGACGCAGCAATTCAACGTATTGGAAATGGCGTGAAAGTTGAGTCAAAGAGACGGTTTGCTTACAGATGAGAGGAAAGATTAGCAAGAAGGCTTTTGGCAAAGGATACCGAGGAGAGAAAACAGCGTCTGATACTGCCGTCTTAAAAAGTTGTGAACGCTTTAGCTCAAATCTGATAATCTTCAGAGCGATGCTAAAATTAAAATGTGTTTACAGTACAAAGATGGTTTTGCCTGTTATGAAGGAAGAAATTCATGAAACCTGATAATTACAGACAGGAACTTGTAGCAGATACTTAGGAAGAAAAGAAGGAGAAAAGACCAACCTATGTTTTTGAGTCTGAAGTGGAACGAGACGGAGGTGAATGGCTGAAAAAAGCGGACATTTTGCAGCTCTGCTTTGAAATTCTGAGGAAATGGCCTGAGGGTGCAGTGGAAACTGTGAGACCCATTAGTGGATGTATGCTGGAGAAACAGCAGTGCTGCTGGACACTGTGAGGGCGGGAGCAAATTCATGCTGGAGCCTCAGATAGAGCAAAGAATTCCCATGTACTCCAGGGATATGCGGTTGAAGTGAATGGCTGACAGAAAATCTCCCTAAGGCTACATGGGTGACTGGGCAGTGAGGCTCTGGGGGGGGGGGGGAGTCCTCCCGGAGTTACCCACAATGCACCTGGGACTGGCCCATCATGAACCATGCTTCACTGCGGAATGCACCGTGACCTCCGGCCAGCAGGGGGACCCTAGAGGCACCCTCTGCCTAAGGCTGTTTGTGATGGTGATCCATGTCAGACTTCAGCCCCAAACACAGGACATCAAATGATGGCAGCAGTTATGGCAGGTGCCCTGAGCACAGTGACTCCAGAATGGGCCAGTCATTGTACTTGTTGTACTAGTGCCATGCTTTTTAAATCTGTAGCCATTTCAGTTTTTTTGGACAAAAACAATGAAACTAAAGCAACGAAACGTGCTGCAGGTTTATCCTGAAGAGTGACGGCTGCCTGTGGAGTCTCTTCTTACCCCCCCCCCCGGCCGCTCAGTTTCCTTACATGCTCTCCTTGTATTTAATTCCTTTCTTTACTCTGCTATTTCTCTGCCCTCCTCTGCTTTCATTTTTTCAACATTCTGTTTTTCCCTTTTTCTTTCTTCCTTTCTTCCCATTCCTCCAATTTCCTTTCTTCTTTCATTCACTCCCTTCTGTCTTTTCCACACTTTCACTGTCAACTTCGGCTCCTGAGCTGGAAGAGAGCAAAGACATGGACCAGCTGGGTGCCCCTGAGCACCAGACTGGGAAACACTGGTGCATACAAACACAGCACCCCCTCCCATTCCGGAATGGAATTGCACTACATCGAAATACCCTGTACCATTTAAAATCTGGATGGAGACACAGAACAGATACCAGTGTCTGATTGGGGTTCTAGATAGGAAACATCCTTATGTTGGGAAGCTTGTGGTAGCCAGAGAGCACTATAGCATGGTAAACCGCACAGAGACATACAGCATGAGCCAATCAAAATTAGCTTGGCCTTAACTTTTTTTTTCATGTGATTTGACATTGCTGCTTGCCCATTTCTTGAAGGCCCCAGGAGGCCCCCAGAAACACAGTCATGTCCTCTCCAGCATGCTGGCTTCCCATTTTCCAGCTCCTGTTCGCTCTGCAAAGCAGGGTGTGCCTCACTCTGAAGACCGGTAGGTGTTACTGCAGAGAGCTGGGAGGCGCGAGTCCTACCTGGAGAGACAGGAGCCAGTTTCCGTTCCCTGGATTTCACACAGATAATGAGCAGGAATCAGACCCAAAAGTGCCACTCCTGGTGAGTATCTGACAGACATATCGGACCCGCTGGGGAACACAGAGCAATTTTCTGTGCACAATGAGTACAGCACCACCCGTAATGGAAAATGTCGTCAAATCCATCCATAAGTGTGGGGGCTCTATCTCCAGCAGCAAACCTGTTCCAGAGCCGGACTCTTCATCCTCGGCGCACGTGCCTTACTTTCCAGCCCATGACGTGTGAAACAGTTCGACGTTCTGAGAAAAGAAATACAACTTAAACAGGTCGCAGGAAATGTGCCGGAGCGTTTGGTGCGTTTTGGGCTCAGAAGCTTTGGCAGAACCCTGGCCCTCTGTTCAACTATGTTCTGCTGAAACTTTGCTTTCCTGCAGAAGTTAATGATGACCTTCAGAAGAATCAAATAAAAGGTATCATGTTTTCAACACTAAGTCTTTTATTGCATTAATGTTTTAATTCTGTAAAAAAAAAAAATACAATATTTTCGAAGGAAATGAGAGCCTTTCATAATAAACTTAAAATTACATCACTACAACACGCAATGTCCAAGTCTTTTATTTATTACCATTGGAAGCCAATTAGTATCAAATATACATTCATAAAATTACCGTAAAATTAATGCAAGGAAAAACTGTATAGTAGGAAAATGACAGGATGCAATAAAAATGTCACCCATCATATATCCTTATAAAGTAGTATGGAGACTTTAGGGGGGTTTTGTTTCTGTTTGTTTTTCTTGGCCGGTGGAGATACCTATGATTGGCTATACCTTCCACTGGTGCCAATAGAACCAAGTCCTTGACCTCTGAATCTCACACCCTCCCCCAAAACACCTGGTGTGATCTTCTGATAAACTCGATCCAGACATGAATAGGCAAAGGTTTAGACCATCCACGTCTGTCAGCACCCAGCAGGACTAAGCTTTCAGGAGGCCCTCAGTCCTGTGCCCTGAGAATTTGGGTGCGACCCCTTGTTTTAAAAACCACAGAGCATGACCTGGCGCTTGGCGCCGTGCCTATGTCATCTGCAGCACAAGGGGGGGGCAGAGCCCTGTCTGCTGAGATCAAAGCCCTCCAGCAGGCACCACCCCCCCCCCCCCACTGCAACACACACACAGAGGAAGCTCTCACCTCCAGTGATGCAGGAGCTAGAGCACGTTACTCAGGAGTGCATGATGTCATCTTGCAGGTGATGACTGATGAGCAAGTCGCCTCGCCCCTGGTGAAAACAGGCTGGTGAGACCCTCCTCTCTCACAAAGAACCATGTCAGACCCATGTTCCGGAATCTGACAGCCCTCCGGCATTTACTGAATCTGTGTTGGCATATTAAATCCTAACCCAAAGTTGAACACTGTAGTTGACTTTTACCCAATCAAAACTTCCGCAACAGTGTAACTAAGAGGAAGTTATGAGCTCCGCAGTCCCTGTTGGGCTGACACCAGAAACTGGTGAGCGTGTACCGACCCGCACTGCTGACACGGTGACGAGCGACAGACCCAGTGTTAGTCGTGGTAAAACATAATCACTTAATGCAGTAATTGGTTTCCTGGGGGAATTTTCTGGTTTTCACTCCTGCTGACATTTGGATTGAACTGTCTTATGAAGCCATACTTGTCTGTGGGCTGAAACGGGACTCAGACCCACACAGGTACGTCTGTCAGGTCAGATCCGACATGGTGCAGAGTGTATATCACAGACTGGGTGCCATTCCAGATGGCAAATAAACGCCTGTTTCCCCAGGAAGTGTTTACGCATCTAAGGAACCGCACATCTACAGAAGTGCTGTTCTCTTAAACTTAAACAGTGGGCTTGCCTTAACTTAATGTCAGCACTCACATTATTATTTGTAGGGCAAGTGATGTCAACTCGCATAAATCAGTCACTAATTGCAAGGTAACTCTGAAAGATGTCTGACTGGCCGCCAAGTCTCTAATTGGGCACTCCCTTCATCCAGTTCATACTTCCTGTATGAGACGTTCAGTGGCACTTTCAGAAACCCACAACGGAGGGGCGGGAGCTGGGTGGGTGCGAACGAATCCTCTGCCAATCAGACCCCAAGTTGTAGCCAATCAGAAGGTTGGCACCACTGGGGTCATGGGGTCAAGCTGCAGCTGCAGTCAGCGTCTCGCAGAGCTGAGAGGTCATCTTCCTCCACTAACAAAAAGGAGTCTTTCATTATGATGCCAGAGTGGGTTGTTATCAGAGAGCAGCACCGCAAGCTCAACACAACCATTCAAGTTAACCTCTGGTCAAGTCAAGGCAGGGATGAATGATATATCCAGCGAGGAGGTGGAGAGCCTTTCTAGGAGTTTGTTGTTCTGGCTGTAACTGGCTCTCCTTCCTACACTAAGAGTGACATCAGGGCTAGATGGCAGCGATACCTTTAATAAGGCCCCTGATAGGGGAAAGTGGGGGCTCAGGGTTGATGGGGAATGGGGTTTATAGATGAAGGGGGGCATGCAGGAAAACAGGCGGGGGCACAACTAGAAACAGACGCCAAGGCAGGGCTAGAAAAACAGACGGATATGAGGACGGAGCCAAGCAGACAGACATACAGACAAAGGGAGGATGCCAGACGGCAAAGCAGGCAGGAGAGGGGGATCGATGCCAAGCAGGCAGACACCGGCAGCAGAGTGACGGCAGATAAGAAACACGGAGGGTACGTGGCTTCCTCGTCACCGTCGTCAGTCATCTCCGTTTGCATCAATGCCTTCAACTCAGACAAAAGGCCCCCTTCTTAACGTGTCCGCATGGCTGGGATGCATCGTGTGCCGCTGGAGCGTGACGCCCGGGGCAGGATGTCTGAGAGGTGACGTTGATGGGAAGCGATGGAGTGAACCGAGCTCCGCACAGGAGAACACCTACTGCTTTCCACTGAGCTGCTTTCTGCGGATCTCTCCAGTCCTGCCTTTGTCCCTTCCACAGATTTTATTGGCGCTCTTTCGGCCTCCAGACGCCCCATTGCCGAAACGCAGTCTATGCTAATAACGTGTAGCCCTCACGTTATTGGCTGAGGGTGCGCCATTTGCCGAAAAGTGAAAGGAGCGGAGGTGTGTGGTGACGCTGCTGGCAGCCAAGATTTCAAGCACCACCAGACCCTCCGAAATGAGCATATCAATAACATTGTCTGGTAGCCCACACTTGTGGGAATGTGAGATGTCCTTCAACACACTCTGTAGTGTGTGCATTCCACAGGGCGTTGTGTGCAAGGCATGCAGCGTGTAGGAAATAGTGTGTACGGCGTTTAGTGCGTTGGATGCTGTGCATAGAGTGTTGTATGGTGTTTTCATTTTTTATTTTGTGTGCCGACCATTGTGTCTTAATCCCAGGGAGACGCCCATTAACCCTGACGGCATCTTTGGTGCAGGGGTCAGACAGGTGATTCCCACAGACGGGGCCGCTGGGTGTCGTCTCTGAGGAAGGACCGTGTAAGGAGCGTCGAGGAACTCAAGTACGGCCGCCCTCGCCGTGTGCGATTGATACGCATCACCGGAGTACGTCGGGCAAAGGGTGGCTGATGCTTGCTGTGCGGAGTCTCTCTCTCTCTCGCTGGGGATTCGTTGGCTCATGGGTGCTTGTTGTTAATTATTTGAAAGAATAAAATAAAAGAGTACAGAAAATAATAAATTTGATGTGCTTGATCGTATGCTTGTTTGCACATCACATCCATCCATTTATCTATTTATTTCTTTATTTATATTGTCTACATGCTTGCCACATCTTTGCACATCTCTGTAAATTACTTTTTTTGCCTTATTCTACTTATTTGTCCTTGTATTTGCTGTCCTAAGTCACATCTTCATGGGCACTGATAAGATTAAGGTTGACTTTATTGATCCCTGGGTGAAATTCAGGTGCATACAGTGGAATGAGCACAGGCGAACATACGTATACCCCCAAACAGAGAACATGCAGAGACAGTGCAAACAGATTTTAAAAGTTCCTAGCACACAAAGGCACAGTATCCTGAAAAACAGAATATTTTAATATTTAACCAATAGTATTGGCTAAAATACAAAGTAAATATACTGTCTGAATGGACTTTCAGATGACAAGGACAATGAGAGGCTCAAGCAATAAGCGGAACAGCAGAACAGAGCAGAGAACCAAGCCCTCGGGGACAGACAGGGACGAGCGCCGCTCAGGTGTCTAATGTTTGTCTAACGTTTATTCATGTACAACCATGGCAAGGACTAGGAGACGAGGGGGCCGGCGCTGCTCTCTAATTACCGGCCCCCACCCACACCTGCCCCAGGCAGCGGAGACGGCAGAGCTTTCGCCCTTTAACTAAGCATCCGAGCATTAGAGCATTAGAGAACTGTGTCATCTGCTGGCAATAGTGGTGAGCTTTAAAGAGAAAGACCTGCACACGCATGTAAACACACATTAACGGCTGTTTATATGCGGCCAGGGCTGCTGGGAGGCACCCGCGCAACTCTCCAGCGCAGCACACTTGTTTTGACGTGAAGATAATTCAGACAATCTACACACCGGCTGCTCGTGTGGCTTAAATGCACAACAGAAACCAAAAAAACCTCGTAAATCAAAGTATAAATCAACGTGACACATGGTAGCACACCGACAGAGATAGATGGCTCGCAGCTATCACTGCTCCTGGCTACAAGAGCGCAACTCTGCCCCTGACCCAGCAGCATGGGAGATTTGTAGGAGGTGTGACAGGTTGCCAGTCCGATGTCGGCCTCGGCTTAGCTGCATGGAATTTGCACATCTGGAAGGTCTATGCTTGAGGCGAGCTCATGACATTGTACCTGCTTTATCATGCTGCATCATCGTGGGTACCACTAAGTAAGCTGTTACCAGAAAAAAATACAGATCCCTCCCCCCTCCATCCACCCCCAGCTAAGACTACCCCAGCAGGTCGATTAGTATTCTCACTCATCCTCATGTTCCCCATCTGCCCATGCCTGGATGCTGCCATAGAGACGCTGCCATATTGGTGGTGGCATCACACCTGCTGCCACTTCCTGCTGTTTAGGTTCCCCCCGAGAATAACCTCTATCTCGCCAGCGAGCGTAAACACGGAGCGGCGTAGACATTCGAGAAACAGAGAGCTCAGCGTAACCCACGTGAAACCACATGCCAACTCTGTACAATTACGTTATTTATGGGAAGGTCGTGCTGTCGTTCTGCTTTTGCTCACACGTTTTGGTTCTGCTAGGGGTGATTCCTGATAATACTTCAAATACCTCAAAAATCACATCCCAGGGAGAGACTGGCCTTTGGAACATAACATCTGAGACCTGAAGAAAGATAACCAATCAGCATTTGCCTTGACTCTAGTTGATTTTTTTAAACAGACGGAAAAACAATTTAAAAAGAACCTTCCACATGCAACATCCCCCACCCTCTTGTACAACCAGACCCCTTGCAAAACATCCCTGGATTGGAGATGCATTTACGCACATCAAAGTCTACAGAAATGTCATCCAGCTCTCTTTGGAGACGTCAGCAGTTCCTATGTTCCCTGCCCATATGACCAAGCCCCATTCATATGCCTAACTAGCCCGGCTTTCCAGTATCAGTACAGTAAGAAACAATTATGACACGGGGGGGGGGGGGGGGGGGGTAAATGTTACCATGATACACTTCTGCATAGTAGCATAAGCTGATGACATCACACCTCCCATAATTCAGGGCTAGATATTACGTTGACCAATGGGACTTTTCAGAACAGCCAGTTTGTGTCGGTATTATTAACAATATACCAGCTAATGGATATAGAGCTGTGAGCACACTTGGCATTTTGCTGGGTTGTTTTAGTTTTGTGTCCAGTTTATTTCTGTTCCGCTTGTGTTTGTGTGCCTAGTCCCTCCTAGTGTTAATGTTTTTTTTCTAATATGTAGGTAATGTTTCCTAGTTTTGGTATCTGTTGAAGTTCCCTAGTTTCTGTTCTTGTTTATTGTTAGTTATGTTTCTCCACCTGTGGCCTGTTTCCCTGTACTGTGCTCACTGGTTGTCTTGATGAGTCACACCTGTCTTTTGCTAGTCCTCGTTATTTGTGCATTTAAGTGCCTGCTTTTGTTCTGGTCCCGCGTCTGCCATTGTGAAAGTAGCCGTGTAGTTGTTCTCTGTTTAGTTTCTAGGTCTGCTTTCTGTGTTACCCAGTTCCCAGTCTCTCCTTAGCTGTTAGTTTCTTGGTTTTTAGTTAATTCAGTTTTTTTCCCCTGTTTGTTTTCTGACCCCTCGCAGTGCTTTTGTCTTGTAGTTCTATCCTGTGTGTTCAGCTTCTTTAATAAACCAACCTTTTTGACTTGGAGCTACCAGTGGATCGTCACCTTTTTTCCCTCCTGCTCCATGAGGCGATCTAGAACATCCGCGCTCCAGCCAAGAAAACGCTGGATAAAACCTAGACCAAGCCAAATTGGTAATATTCAAACAAAGAGAATCACTGACTGAACAAACTAATATAATGTGGTTTTCAGGCTGCAGACAGTTGAGTAGATTTGCTCCTTGTGGTACATGTTTGATAAAGAGGCATGATTAATAAACGTACAGCAATTGTTCAGTCGCGTTCAAGCCGTCCTCTTTATTCTGTTTTATGCATACTTCAAAAAACAGTGTCCCTTCGAGACGACTAATTTAATTCTCTAAGAGAACGTCGCTCTGCCTTAGAGATAATGAAGGGGGAGGAAAGTGGGCTAAGCAGCAGCAAGAATCGGTAAGTTGCCGTCATCGTGTGAGTCATTTGTGACTCCGCCTTAGGAGACTCTACGAAAATGCTATAAAATAAGCATAAAAGCCAATGAGTGGCAATGAGGCTCAAATAAGCCCCAGTGTCTGGGCGAAATGTGGCAATAATGAGTCACGGATTTTAGCAGTAACCTCACGCACGGTGGCCACCTGAAGCAGACAGCATCGCGGATCCTGTTGGCGACATGCTGATTCCTGACGCCTCTTTCTCCTGCTATCCACTAAGGATAACCTTATCCCCTTTGTGGGGAAAAAAAAATCACATTCCCACCCACAAGAAACTATGTACATGGAATGTATTTGAATATTTTATTTATATATGTGCGTGCATTAAACCTTTTTTTTTTGTTTTTTAAAAATCATCTCCACAATTTTGACAAAGAACATGAAAAGGATGCATATTTATAATTTACAAATGTCATGAAATATTTACTCAGGCATTCCTCAATGAAAAACAGCTGGTATAAGTTAAGTACACTTTACTTAAATATTTACTTTGCCAAAATGTTTAAGGGTAAATGTTTAATAATTAATAAGTATTTATTTTTTACACAGTATCTAATTTAGTGTATATTTTAACTTACTCATAACATACTTCCATCTATCAACCGGTTTTTCAGTGCAGGGTAATGGATTTTCAGTACAGGCGACTTTAAAGCAGGATTTTTACAGTGTACTATGCAGTGTAAGTTAATGAAAGTAACAATGGCATATTTATCCCGTGATGGTTTCGCAATCTTCTCCACTGAACCGTCTCACATTTCTTCAGGCTCACTGGGTTTATCAGGCCTGGCATCTGAAACGTCTGATTTCTGGTTCGGAATAAGATCTGGTGACATTTAACCCCGTGGAGCTTTTTTTTTCATATTTCTCCTGTCATCACACAATGGACAAGAGGGGGTCCAAGCCAGTGGGACTAAGTGGCGTCGACTAGGAGTGCAGCATGCTACTGGTAATAGAGCTATCTCTCCCCTGACATCCTTCCTGAGTCCCCCCCACCCCCAGCAAAAAACATCCCATTTACAGGAAAAAGAAACCATTTGGAGATCTGGCTTAATGCTATTTCTGCTCACGTAAGGATCTCTGCAGACAGTCCGAGACTCTCTGCACATTGTCTGTTGCATTTCTTGTCGACGTTGCTTTGAAGATATTGACGCTCACATGCGAAATCTAAAACACGTATGTTTTCAAGAAAGAATTATCTCAGAAAACTGAACGAAGATGGGCAGAGATCACACGTAAAACAGGCGCTCGCTTTAAAAGCGTCCTTTTATTCATACTTGGACGCAGAACTTCTTGATTCCTTTTCACAGCTGGAGTTTCGTTTGAAGTCACTCGACAATCCGGGTGCCTAGCCAAAGGGTAGAATGTGAGCACTTATCCGGGATTTGAACCCATAACCTTCTGATCAAGAGCACAGGTCTGCGGAGTGGCTGAACAAGCCTCCCAGTGTTCCCCAGCACGGTCATGGCCTTAGTAAATGGGTGACACCGTGTGACCTCGTCAGACAGCCCACACACTCTCCTGTCAGCCCCCAGGCTCTGAGCCCTGTCCCGTTCTGACAGCTTTCACCCGAGCCAGCTGATGTTTTGCCTGTGAAGGGGAGGTTCGCATCCATGGGACTCAGTCTGGCAGCTGTTCCAGCACACTGCTTAGTGTGCACCACCACCCTTGGGGACCGGATCCCACACAAGCCCGTGATTGGGCTCTACAACTAAATTTAGCTTTACTGCAGTCTAATATACACAAAGTGAAAGTGACAGCGATGGCTTTCGACGTAAAGTTTACTTTCCGTGGCATTAATTAACGTAGACGAGGAACAGCCCCGATATGGCCGGAGTGATTCATATCTTTTTTTATTATACATTAAGAAAGAACATGAAAAACAGACATATTAAGTACATTTTTAATAAACTGAGATAAGATTAATGGTTCTGTACTGGCCAGTACATCAATTGTGTTCCTGGAAGGGATGTTGTGACCAAAGTGCAGAATTAACGGTTGCAAAAAGTTCTGGATGAAGCCACAGTTGAAGTATGTGTGTTTCACAGCTTGGATCACAACAACGTCAATGTGTTGTTTGTGTAAGGGGGATGCAACTGATTTATAACAAGATGCTGGGAAGGAGTGATGAAACAGACTGTCTAGGCTGATCTCTTTGTTGGATATATGGAAAAATACATGGGAGAGTGACAGAACGACGGTGAACGCAGATTGGGCAGTGAACAGGCAAAGTCTGAACGCTTCTGAAGCAGGTCTGATATAGTCACAGGGAAGGATTTGGCAGCCTGCTCCGAATGGGTAAATTTATATGGAGAAAAATGATGCCTGTGTGTGGAGACATTCATAGGAAAAGGGCATCACTGGGGCACAATAAAAAGTGTGAAATAATCCTTTTGGGCCATGATGATGGATGTGAAATACAGAGCTGGATCTAAGTCTCTGGAAACAGGCAAACCACGGCCCAATTTGTGTCCGACCCAGGGGACGAGAGGTCAGGGACTGAGGGGTGGGTGCTCATGGTGGGGGCTCTTAAGCATGTTGGTGATCTGTGACGCCCCTCCCAGGGCAGACCGTGATTGTGTCCCGCCCTGAGCTCTCCCTCCAGTCTGGGACTGGCCAAAAAGGAATGAAAAACTGGAATCCACCATAAAACAAGACTCTTACCACTTCATTCTTCCCCACATTTCTGCTGCACGCTGTAAATTGGCTCTATATGTATGATAAAAACGAAATATTTCACCTCTGCCCTCTCAGCATCTCTGCGTCACCCGCGGTGGTAGCGTGGTAACTACAGCCCCAGGAGAACTCTTTCTGCTCTGCTTAACAGTAAAATATCCAATATCCATCTGTAAAATCACAGTTTACCATAATTAATGGTAAAGCAAATTAATTCATGTTTCTCTATACATTAGAGAGATGGGGGACCCCGATAAATGTATTCACTGAGCAGACACTATGTGTAATAGATGGTAAATTAAATGCAAGAGGCAAGGACGTTAAGATATCAGATTTGCTTCCTTTAGGATGTGTGATTAAGGCGTCTTACTTCAAAGGCGTGTTTGATGGTACCAGCAGGCAGCCTGTCAGGAAAAAAAGTCTTAATTGGGCAATTTGCTGAGAATAGGCCAAAACTCAAGTATAGTGACTATGGCTGCATCCTTCAAAAACCAGGGATCTGTGACTCTGCTTAGTTGCTGAGCTCTTTGCAATCAGAGTCAGAAGTTAATGGCTCAGCATCACAATGCTGTTGAAACATTGGCATGAAAGCTTGTTGAGACCATCTAGAGCTTAATATATCAGCTTTGGATGAAACTGATACTTACATTCTCTGCCATTTGGGTGGGGAAAGGGTCCTGTCAGCTTATAACAAACGTAGGCCTTTTCCTGGTGCAAACGTAGGCCTTTTCCTGGTACCAGACAGGCATGTTGTCCAAATGGGGATATGTGGTAGAGGTTGGGTTAGCCTGCTCTGCTAGACCTGTAGCATAGTCCTCAGTCACAGTCTTATTGCATCGCTGTAGACCTCACCCAACATGCCCTCACTTAACATCAAAGCGAGGGGTGCCGTGTTTTGGAAATATTCACCAAAGGCACAAGTGTCCAAACAAGAGACACAATTTAGTGAACAGGTCCATGTGTATGCGTAGGTTAGCATCTTCATTAAATTCCCTGCATTTTTGAAATATTTTTGAATTATTCTACTTCATATTACACTTTATGAGTTTTTTTTGTTCAATTTTCATAATCCCCTGAAGCAGATTTTTAAATATCTAGAGACATTAGAGGCTTTGAAAACAGCCGAATTGTTTAATTTAGCGGAATAAAAAAGAAAGAAAAACGTTTCTTAGCTTCACTTTTATCATTTTATTGCATATTTGTTTTAATACAACTTTTAGAAAGAAATATTTAGAAAAACGATTTCATTTGCACTGAGGTTGAAGGTGGAAAAACTATGACGAAAGACTAAGACTGAGACTAAGACTAAGATTAAACAGTCCCCATGGAAACAGCTACCCGGTAACGCTGTGCTGGATAAGCAGCTGGAAGATGGATGGATGGAAACAGATGCAGTCATCGAGAAAGACCGACTAAGAGCCGGGCTGTCTGAGTCACGCCAAGGCGAGTTCCAGTCAGTGCTACAGTGACTAAGACAGCAGGAATTCAAGGCTTCAGTCCCAGTGTGGAAGCTGCTTTTGATTAACAAAACTCCAGATTCCCAAATTGTAAGTTATGATCTACAGTTAAATAAGTTAAATAAATAATGCAATAACATCTACCAACTGTTGACATTAAAAGAAGATTATGTGGAGAGATTACAGTATTAGGACATAGCGAGAGAGAGAGAAAGAGAGAGAGAGAGAGAGAGAGAGAGAGAAGCAGGGTGTTTGTAGGTACAGAGCAAGCAGAACTAGTCAGTAACTCCTGTGACTGTCTGTACCTCCGCACAGGTCAGTGCTGGTAGCAAAGTCTAACAATTCTACCTACATGCCTTCATTTATATCTGCTTTTTAAAGACCTTTAAATGGACCATCACATTTCAAAAATATCTGTGGATCTTTCCGGACATTCTTTTCCAGCCTATGTGGCATTTGCAGGTGTGCGCACAACATTCTATAAGGAACACATTGTGCTTTCCTCAGGGCCAATAGGAAAGGAGTATAGAAGAGGAAATCCGCAACCAGAGAACAACCTCATGGCACGCTGTGTGTTAGCAGCTAGCTAAGCTAGCTCTCCTATTGTATGCCTTATGTGGAATCCGAGCCTGCATTTTCCTAAGCTACTTGCACGACAAATAAGCAGTTGTTCACGTTGCCTGGAAATCCTCCACTTCCGATGGAGGAGTTCCGATCCGAGGAGTCCCGATCTAAGGAGTCCTGATCTTTGAAGTGAGCGGCCAAGTTAAAGGACATACCTTCTACTACCCCCTGGTGCTGTCATCCAATAAAGAACCCAGGAAAGAATCACTATGCATGTTCCTCATGCGCCAGTTGGCAGGACTGCCAGCATTTCAGTACAAAACGAATAGAACCGTATGCTGTGGAACATTACATCTCATTATAGCTGGAGTATGTTTCCTTCTGTTACAGTGCCAAGGAACTAATATCTATTGATCAAAGTACTTTTCCATTCCATGCAGCCAAAAACAGTTAAGTTTGTCCTTTTCCCTAAACTTATATTCTTTCCGTAAACATGCATCTGCTCACATATAGTGCCTTTTATAGCCCAAACCAGAACAAGAGTGAAATTTAAGACTAGGGACCTCCATATAAACCTTCATAATTATAAACAGCATCTGTTATAGCGTTCAATCACCTATGGATCGCCCAACCTGAGAGGTGGTCATAGAAAGTATCTCACTCTCTGCTCCAAGTAATCAAAATTTGCTAAGTAAATGGATGTTTTGGCACAAAGTGTGATTGGTTTTCAGCCATTAAAACACACAAACATTAAGTGCAATCAATCATTCATCCATGCCTAATTTTCATTTAAGTTCACAGTCGCACACCTAATTTACAGAGCCTCTATGTTGCACAAACACACTACTGCATTGCCAACTTGAGGACAGATATTTCTTTGTGAAAAGAAATGACTTACAGATGATCACAGTGGACGACGACCTGGTGCCATGATCGGAAATCACGCAAAACCAGACCGAGAATGTCCGAGATGTGCAGAACATGCTCCGAGGAAGGTAAGGTGTCAAGTGTCCACAGTGACCATAAGCTGTCTGCAAATGCGTATGTTTTAAACCAAGTGAAACACAGAAAGAGATTCCAGGTCACTCAAGCCTGTAGCTGCACTCAGCTTCTGCAAGTAAATATTTCACTTTGTAAATATTTGACAGTGATGGAGTGAATTTTAAAATGCATTCCCTTTTTAAAAACAAAGAAATGTTCGCCTGCAGACAGAGGAGATCTGGCCCCTAGCCACGCCAGCTTGATTTACGCTGCTTGGCCGCTGGATCGTTGCCTGGGGGAACGACGGCCTAATTTCTGGCCCGAATTCTAAGGAGCAGGAAATTCTGCAGCCTGCCTCCTAAACCTGTGGTTTTATTATCGGGGGACTGCTGATGGGGCCTAGTGCATGCTGGGAAGTATCCATGGAGGTTGCCGTGTATCTCAGCGTACCCTGCCCCTACAAAAAAATTTTTAAAAATAAAATAAAATTCATTAGACTTATATGTTGCGTTTTATTCGGCAATGGTGTGCTGAGACCACAATTGTCATGACTCTGGTTCCAGTGCAGACTCCCTCCTGAAAGGATGATTTGTTGACAGAGTTAGCGAGGGGTCTGATGCTACACAACCAACGACATCCCAGGTTCACCAACAGAACCTCATCCCACGGTGTCCTGTGGTTGCAGAAGCGGCACGTTAATTAATCGGCCAGAGCAGCAAAAGGATTCTCATAAAAGTGCCGCGTGGAGCTCAGGGGTGAGGTAATGATCAAAAATGCTCCCTGATATGATTCTCGCAGCATCTCTCAATGGACTGCCCATAAAACATACACTGAACACATGGAACAAAACCTTGAAGGACCTGGGGTTGAACCCAAGGACCAGAGCACCGAGAAGTAGAACATTTTAGTTACCTTCTACCCTAGACAACCAGCTAGGACCAGCTGGCGCTAAAACCTTTATGATTCAAGTGTTCTGATCCCATCAGTTGCCAAGTATGGATTTTATGTTTATCTGTTGGCATTTGGCTTCCAGCCAGACTTTTTTCCTGGGCATGCCAAGCAGGCCAAGCCCTGGGCACTATTGCTGAGAAGAGGTCACTCACCCTTACGCCATCAGCACTGAGCCAACAAACACAGAGGGTATGGAGACAAAAACACTGCTCTCAGTCTTCAGCAGCCAAGTGCTCAGTTGGCTGGTGAGACTGTTTTGAACACATAACTTATTTCCCTTGTCTCCAGAAGAGATTCAAGTCACGTCCCTTGCTTATGGGCGCTGTGGCTTTTTCTCTCTCTCCTGGGGTGGGATTTGAGCTCGCAGCCCCCCTGGGTCATGGATCTACACTTCCAAGTGCTTTGAATGAGTCAAATGAGTCAAGTGGCTTCTTGGTAATGCTACCAATCAGCTGTGATACATGTGTTAAGTATTTAAGGTCCTTATGAACATCAGCCTACAGATATCTGCTCCCAACCATTGCTTCTCTTCTCCATCCTCGACATGACTGCAGATGTGAAGTAGAAGGTGGGAGTTGTCAGGCACTGAACTCACTGCCCACTGACTTGACATGTTTTAACATTTTTTGAACACTCTCTCCCTCCTTTTTTTATTTTCTTCCAATGAATTCTTCCTGGAATGCTATCAGGGGTGCCCATTCCAGTTGGGCGCAGGGTGCTGACAGAGGCCCCCATAAGTTTTGAGCAGGGTTCTGATGACCCACATCACAAGCTCACATCTCCAGGCAGGCGAGGCCTGTTTTGGCAGCAGAAACACATAACAAAGCACAGACTCTGGCTCTTTCTGTGCCTTGTGTGTGTTTCACATTAGGAGCAGTCATATGGCTTTTTTTCACTCTGTCTGCCTACAGATCCTACAGAATTCCTCTATGGCCCCGGCAAGCACAAACAACTAAATGAAATTTGCCATAACTGAGTTTACCTTCAAAAGAAATGAAAGGATTCCACAGCATGTCCTCATATGGGAAGGCGCCAAGCCCAGAAACGCTGGTCGCAGTGTCCTTCAGACCTTTCGAAGAGAAGAGCAGACTACTCCTTTTTGCTTTGCTTTTCGCTTTATTAATTTCCTTCCATCATATGAATCTGTCGTCACCCTTCCGCGATCCAGCACTTCGGATATAATGACACTTCAGCTCGAGTGAAGCGTAAACATTCGGTTCCCTGCGGAGCCTGCAGTTACGTCTTGGCCAGTACCGGGCCGTAAAGCACATAATGGTGGTTTTTCCAAACTGGCGACGACGTCGCTTAGCCAGAAACAGATGTGTGGCAGGTCTCCGCGTTCGCTGTCGGCCCGGACTTGCGTTATCTTTACCAGCATCCCAAGAAGTCATCACCGAGCTTAGCTTTCCTGGCAGGAGTGTTTGTTTACTTTGAAACGTTAACAAAAAGGAAAGTAATACGATGACTTTACCTCCCTGAGAGAAGATTCCAGAAGCTTCCTTGAGGACTACGTTTCTTTTAAGGCGGAAATATGTGTGTGTGTGGGAGGATTAACAATTCCACTCCTGCTTTTCTTAGGAAATCATTTCAGGTGTGAATCTGGCCTTAATTAATTTAACTGTGTTCCTCTGAAGTAATAATGTCACAGGAGCATCTGACATAAACGCCTGTTTTTCCACTGGAAAACCAAACGACAGCTGTGACATGTCTGACCCAGAGTCGGCATCCCAACTTAATGAGTCGTTTTTCAGGCAATCTGTTAAATCTGCTGTCATGCAGCTGTGAGCCAGCAGGTGGGGCTGCTCGTGGCGTTGGGGTGTTTTGGCTGGATGTTTCATCCACTGGAATAAAATGCTTTCTCAGGACATTCCTGTGTTGGTGCAATCTCTTTCAGTGGATATTAGCACATGTGCAGTGCATGGCGAGCGCAGTGCGTATGCCCTAGCATCTTAGGACTCAGCCAGTGTTGGAAATGACCTGTTTTTTTGAGAAGACAGCATCAGCCACACGTTGAGGAACCTTGAGACAACGGCCGCAGAGTCTGGTGATGTTGTTTTCAAGTACGGCAGATAAAATGGGCAGGAATGCGGCTTTTCTTAAGAAACCCTCTAAAACACTCAACGGGATTAGTTTGCGCAAAACCTCCAGAAGTTGCCGCATGTTAAGCATGTGTTCAGCATTATGAGAAGCTCCCTCCCCAGAGCAACTGACACCATGTCCTTTTATGCGATTCCTAAATGCAGAAACACAAACACTTATTTCTGCGCTAACATGGGTACGTTTGCTACTTTAAAGCATCATTTGTAATCGCAGTCACCGATGCTGTGAAAAATACTGACGGTGAAAATTCCGAACAACAAAGGATATTAAAGCCAGACTTTGATTGAGTTTAACAAAATGTAAATATATTCATGCATAATTGAATGATGCATGATTACCGTGCGCCCTGCAATGGATTGGCACCCCAACCAGAGTCCCTTGCTTTGTGATCTGTGGTTCCTGGGATAGACTTCAAGCCCGCGCACCACCAGTCAATAAGTGGCTGTGGATGATGGATGGATGAATGGATAGATGGATGTTTACCATATAGATATACAGAGTTTGTGATATTGTTTGTTTTCACCATTCATGATGTCTCGCTGCTCTGTGAGAGAGAATACATTGTTTCAAAGACACAAACATTGTAGAGAGGATATCTGGAATCTTTTTGAGGTATGTGGCTCGACAAAATCTGGGGCTGAATCCCTATGTAGAAGTTCGTGGGTTTGAACCCCATGGTCAGAAGAGCAAGCAAAGCCCTTAATCCCAACTGCTGCTGGGACGCTGGATGCTGAACTTGAGCTCTTGCACCTGGTTTTCCTTACTAGAGGGTCATTCTGGCCAAAGGTGTCGGTGCAAAAATGAGACCTGACGAATGAGTTTTCGAGATGAGTCATTATCGTGAACTTCTGAGCGATCGTAGGCGTCGCGTTCCTCAGTGAGAATGATACGGGACTGGAGAAGAGCCAGAAAACAGAAAACAGACGAAGGTGATTGTTTGCAAAACGAGTAATGTCGCATGAATCATTAAATTGCTTTTCTTTTTGCGTGCGTGGGGATCGGGTGGCTGGAACAGTGTTCTGAAGGAAAAGGCAGAGAGTAATCAAAGCAGTGAATAATAAATGATCCTGACTGGCTGGGAGCCAGTATTTAGCATATTTCTGGATGGTATCAGCTTAACCTGTGATGGAATACGACCGAGACCATATGGCCACAGAGTCCAGTCATTCCGACTGAGCGTAGCGACCGAGGGCCCGCAGACTCTGGCTACCTGTTTGTAACTGGCAGGACGGAGGAGGAATGTGGAGCACTGGATGATATGGCCCCCCAGGCTGCTGCCATACCTTAAGGCAGTGTTTCCCAATCCGGTCCTCAGGGACCCACAGACGGTCCATGTTTTTGCTCCCTCCCAGCTCCCTGCCAGACAGTCCACATTTTTCTGCTTACCGGAAGCAAAAATGTGAACCGTCTGTGGGCCCCCGAGGACCACATTGGGAAACACTGCCTTAGGGCATTTTACGGTCTAAATAAAACCTGGATAGGCGGAGGCAGCTGGAGCGTGGAGCGGGGAAGCTGGAGCGTGGAGCGGGGAAGCTGGAGCGTGGAGCGGGGAAGCTGGAGCGTGGAGCGGGGCAGGTGTGTAGGGCAACTGGCTTTGAGATCACAGCGCCTATAAATGCTCATTAACTGAGATCTGAGTGGCAGAACTGGCACCCATCCCAATGCTCTGGTGGGGGTGTGTCTATTGTTTTTTTTTTGAAGGGGAGAGGCACGTTCGTAGCTATCTCTCTGTCCAGCTTCGTAATTCCAGAAGCGATCAGAGTTGTTCTTGTAGTGTTCCCTTCCTTCCCCTCATCCCCCAACTTCCGTCATTGCACCCCGAGGCCCCGGGGGATGGGGGGGTTAAAATGGCATGCAGATGGCGCCCACTTACAGCAGGCATTCCTGGGGGAGGGACGCATGAAAAATCCACATTTCTGACATTCCACAACCCTGTGCCTGAGTTGTCATTTTTTCAGATTAATGCTTAAAAAGAACCAAATTCTGGTAGCAAATCATCGGGAGCTGGTTGAGATTAATTGTACAGTTTGTCTTCAGTCTGTATTCAGTGGGGCACCATTTTACTGCACCTGATGTACATCATTCTGAGTGCCAGCCCGCACCGGGACAACCTGTTTGACGGATGAACGAGTTCATGATCGATGCGGCCTGATAAGCCCTTCAGCAGCAGGGTCCTTCCTGGGACTCACAGTCCTAATGCCGCCTGTATTTGTTTAATGAAGCCAGGCTTGTGTTTGTTTGTTTTTTTTCTTATTCATCTTCTTCGCACGGATGCAGGTCCTGGTGTCGTGCCAACCCTTACCCCCTCCCCCTCCCCCCCCACCACCTCACTCCCCAAGGGAGAGCCAGTCCCTACACGTCCCTGCGGAAGACAGGACCAACATGGGGCAGACCAACCGGAGCATGCAGGCCCAGACCAGTCTGCTGTTGTACCTCCACACTGGGCCTCTGTTCTCTCTCCTACTGGATGCATGGGAAGCTTTTTTTTTTTACAAGTGCCATATAGCGAATACCATTGATGCAGGACCGAGTCTTGGATCTCTGGGGTTAATGCAACCAGCTCACTAGAACCTACAGCTGAGACCAGAAATTAGTACTAAGTTGAGCATATAGTACCCAGGCTTGTACTTGCTGAATTAGAAAGAAACGTGACTCCAGATATGTGACTAGTGGAGACTCCCAAATGCTGCACTGCATCTGTCCACAATACTGTAGCTTAAAGGTGAAGCCGAAGTGAGTTCAAGGGTACAACGGTCAATCCGCAGCAGGATTTTATCTTGAAATGAGGGCTCAGCGATGGCGCTCTGCAGGAGCTGGGGGAAATGCCGTTTTCTTCACAGTTTAAAATTAATTACTGATGATTTGCACAACAACCTGCCAGAGTCACCATCATAAAGTCACTGCTAATTAAAATGTGTTAGGAGAAACTCTGCGTTGTACAAATTATGTTAGTTTGTGTGACGGGTTTGTGCAGCATGCTTCAGACAAACATACGACGTTCTAGTGTAATTACTCTAATTATGCCCGATCTGTTCTGACGCACAGGTGCAATAATCCATCTAAGAGGTCAAATGGAGGTTTGTGACGTTCCAGGGCATAAGAGGACCATCCACAACGTCGCGGGACACAAGGCTGTGAACATACCTGTACATTAGGGGTAGATTTGCATCTGAAAGCAGGCTGGGAGATTCAGCATCTTAATAAAGCCACAGCCGCATAAGCCTGAGGCTCCACGAGTTGCCGCAGGCACATAAGCTTTTCCCAGGAGCCGTTTCCCCGTATCGACCGGGAGTCACTGGCTGCAAACACAATCAGACGATGGGCTAATCCCACTGCACAGGCTCCAGCTCTGTGGCCTGCCTGGCTTCCCGGCCGTGTGGCTGAACCCTCTATTCACCAAGCATCTCAACCAGTTCCTTCCCACGGTGACTGCGATACCAGGTACGGCAGCATTCTTCCAGCGATTGACTGAACCTCCTGTGTTGTGATTTTCCTCTCATAACGCACCACAGCATCAAGCAATAAAACATATCCAGACAATCATATAAGCTGATTTGCATATGGACAGTGCAATACCGTTAAAAAAAACACAAGCAGAAAGAAAAATATGCAAAACAATGTTCCCGAGCTTAATCATTACGAAACATCTGTCCTTCAGGACAGTGCAGGTTGAGAAAGTAGCTTATATCATTTATCACTGCTGCATTTTACATGGCTAGATGAGAAATTATTTGCGGAGGTTTAACAGTATTTATCAGTGACTCCTTTTTCAGTTCAGCAGGTACAGTATTTTTGTTAGCGAACATGTACAGCGATATACACCCCCGGTCTGTATGTCTGTAGCCATCTAGCCCATTTAACAAGCCAGAAAGGCAATACTGTACAGCCAATCATGGGGCAGGCAGAAGGCCATCAGTAAAACAACAAAAGACTAAAAATTATTATTCATTTCCTAGTTTCAGGAGGGGATTGTTGTTGGACCCTCATTTACCCAGGAAATAGACATGCAGAGTTCCAGACTGCGTGATCGACGTGACAAACCATTGAACGGACACCGCTGTAGGCATTCCAGTGGGGCGTGGCGGGGGGGGGATTCTGAAGGCTGTCCCACACTGCAATGCACACTGGCGGGGGGGGGTATTGTCTGGTAATAAACAGGACTTACTTAACCAGTTTGCCAATAAGCTGGACAAAAAATTTATGAGATGGGATAATTATCAAAAAAATTATCTAATGTATGCCAGAGCAATGATGTATGAAAACAGATGTCTTTTATTTTATATCAATAACACTACATTTGGCATTTTGCAATAGTAAATCACTATTGTTAATTAGTGACTTATTACCTGCTTATTAGATACTTCAACATATGATTACATATAATGGACTGATTCATTTTAAAATCAGGAATTTTGCACTTCTGAACTGTATTTAATCATCTCCCATATGGCACAGTTGTCATCACTGGGGAAAACCTAGACCAATTACGATGAGTGACACGTGAACAGGAAATGACCTCACGGAGAGCAGACTGACCAATCAGAAACCCATAAGTTCAGTGGCGTAAGCAGGCAGGACGATCCACATGTAAAACATGGCAAGTGGACAAGAGTGATGTTTACCTTTGAATTCATCCTGTTTACATTCACAGTGACAAATTTTTAAGCTAAGAAGACATTATAATTATTGTGAAACTGCTGGGAAGTTTAAATTATATAAAAACAGTTTTAATGTTTTATAAATCAACCCTCAGTAATAAGTAACTTCAGTATCATGTTATTCTTGTATGCTGTTAAAATAAATACCCAAAATGGTCATAAACGACACCTTAAAAATATTTCCTCAACACCAATACGTACAGAAAAACAATTTGTTGTATCCGTTCTGACTTTTCTTTAATACAGCTTTAAATATTTTCCTAAGTAAAACCAAATTAAGCCAAAAGGCTAAAGGACATCGTTCAGTGGGGGGGATTCAGGGCCTTTGGAAAAGGAAATAAATGAATAAAAAGAATCAATCACTCCATGTTTAAACAGAAACACAGACACAGAAACCAAATACTGCAATCACAGTCCAAGCGTGGTGGTTTTCTGCAGACTGGAGAAACCATCTAAACAGCAGATTACAGTCTCAATAATGCCTCATGCATTTCAGCTGTCAGCCCCAGAAGATGAACCATAAACCAACACACACTCCAAACCAGCCGTTTCGTACAAAAGTTGTAATTTTTATTCTCAGAGAAGGCAAGAGTGGAATATACAAACCTTTTTTTCTATAAATATAAAGGATTCTTTAACAGGAACACAAAGAACTGCATAAATGGAAAAAAAAGGTTTCCGTGGTGTAGAAAATGTTTAATAAAAAGCGTAAAGGTTTAAAATGACATTTTACGGGAAGCATGCAGAAAGACTGAAAGGGGGGGGGGGGGGGGCGAAAGTGAAGTAAAAGGCCGCC
>JAODJW010000135.1:9190374-9204158 GCA_026777045.1 Hyperopisus bebe | reverse complement strand
GCAGCAGCGGCCACCCCACGCTGAGGCTGACAAGAAACATATTGGCACCCCCCTGAAATGTCGGTGACCAAGAGAAAGTGAGAGAGATAAAGATGAAAGGTAGAAGGGGAGAAAGGGACAGAAAAGAAGAAGATGGAGAGGGAGAAAAAAAGAAGAGAAAGGCTAAAGAGGACAAAGACAAAGAGAGTGAGGGATGAAATAAGAGAGGGAGAAAAGGAGGGAAGACAGAAGAAAAACAGTCCTGGGGAAAAAAGAACTCCTGTTTTGGTCACATGACCAGGTGAAAGGGGCCCATTGGGGGTGGGGGGCGGGGGGGTCACTCAGTGGCCTGCTGCACTTCCACTGTAGGGCTCCCAGCGGGCTCCTATTAAGAACCCAGAAGTACTTACAAAAATAAAGGGCCAGGTTCTGATTAACGACCCCCACCACTTGGGCGGCTGATGGATAGCTTGCAGTATGGATAGAAGCTCTGCAGAAACAGCCTCCGTCAGCAGGAGCAGAAGAAATGGCCCAGAGAAACTACAGACTACAGTAAGGCGGACTCACCACTGCTTTCCGTCTATCAAGCCCGGCCCTTATTGTGGTCTGCAATTTGGACCTGAGGAGGTCATCAATGCACAGGGCGTGACTCAGCACAGCAGGAACGACAGAGGGGAAAAAAATCAACCAAACCGAAGACCGAAACATTACAGGTTCAACAGGGATCACCTGCTGCAGCCTATGACAGCCCCTCATAGTGACATTAAATATGGGCACATGCAAAATGCTAAGGTATAATTTACTGTGTAAGAAAGGGAAACAACTGCTAAATGACGATGAAAATAATTACACGTTTGCATGGGCTATGTGACAACGTCATCAGCAGAAACTAAATGTGTTTCAATAACCCAGGCAGCAAGATTTACTGTACTCTTCATAACACACATCACACCAATGGTGAGGTTTGGCTACCAAACTAAAAAATTCCTGAAGAGCCATAATCCTTTTCAAATCTGATTCCGTTAGGGAAAAAAAGACAACAGCCAAGAATGAGTGGTACAAACGGCCAGCTTTCATGGTACAAACTCAATGCATGTCTCCTTCATTTTGTGTCATAGTCATTTTATTTTCTTTTGCCTTTCGGGTTAAAACACTTGGCTGATTTACATTTGCCATTCTACGGTTCTGGAAGATTCTAAGAGGCCCGGGATTTGTAGACACCATTCTGGTTCCTCACGGACTCTCTCCTAAGTGTGGGCGGTGCCCATTGTCCAGCCAACCAAATGGCTGCATTCAGACAGCATGTTCCAGGTTCCGACCAATCAGAGGACAGACATCATGGGCAGTATGAGTGCGTGGAAAAAGGTTTATGAGAGACAGCATTGTATAAGAATATTAAAACTCCACACTAAAAAATCTCTAGGCGTAATAATTTGTCTATACTATTCTTACAGTCAAAAAGGATGGAATATTTTTTAGAAAGTACAATATTTACAGGCTTGACCACATTCAGAAGGCAAGTTGTGTAATCAGTGAGATTCTCAGTACAATTGCTTGGCTTCTTCTACATATTTGCTGGCACAAGTTGCTCTTGTGCTTCTCCTTCCAGCTTGCAGACCTGAGGTCATCCTCTGTCTTCCGAGAAACCATCAGGTACCATGAGGATTCCAGGTGGGATCAGTGGCTACAACCTTCAACCTAAAATCCATTTTTTAAAAATGTCCTTGGCTGGCCCTCAGCTGAATTTCAGAACAAAAAGAAGCAGGCATTCTTTTAAAAAAAAAAAGAAAACAGATAATACATTTCCATAAATAATGATATGAACGATGCAGAGGCTTTTCCAGCTCTGTATCCCGAAATTTGTGGGTTTTCAAAATAAATATTAGTCTTTTTAATAAGAGTATTTGTTTAATTCCTTCTGGGTGGTGACGGCACACTCAATTCCAAAACATTTCACAGAAATTTTCAAATTACCAGATAAAATCCACATGTAAAAATATGTAAAAATCCACAGTGAAAACACATGTTGTGATGAACATCCACTGATTCTTTGCGACTTTATAAATAAAAAGAGAGAAGGACTCAAGCTTGTAGAAATGCGTCTCGTTCAAAAGTCCGCAGAAGACCGTCACCTGGGGATCAGTCTTAGCGGCATGTTGTCACGTTTTTTGATTTCCATTCAAGGGGTAATTAGATTCACAGCTGGTATAATAATTACACATTAGAGGAGGCACTTCTGTGCGTTTAAACGTGCGGATGGTGAGTCCACACTGACTGGAAGCTGCTGAAGTGCTTGGAGGCCTTCGCGAGTCAGAGTCGCAAGTCAGAGTCGCGAGTCATTGCGTGGAAAATAACAGGCCAGGAGAGTGAGGAAGTGTGAGAGGAAGAAGCAGTGTATGCAAATGGTCATGTTACACAGTCAGGTGGTTTCAATGGTAAACAACTCATACAGCTCAAGTTAGTTGCACTGAATCAGTGACGCTAGAATCCATGTCCATTGCCCCCCCCCCCCCCCCCAACTACCCCAGGAGCCAAATAAAGGGACCAGATGCACAGGGCCGAGAAATAGAGGGAGAATAGCATGAATGAGGGCAGATGATGAGGGGAAATTTCAGCCACACCACGAGAGCAGAGAGCTTAAGACTCTGACGTCTGAGTCCCAGGTGGACAAAAGCAGCACTAATCAGGCTGAATAGGCCCAGACGCCCAGACCACCCATTACAGACAGAGGACCTCACACGAGAATGTTTGTTTTTCCAGACTGTCGCTTTCCAGATCTCACCACAGGTACGTTTTCTCTTTTAACAGTAACCGCCACCATTACCATTTGGCTGTTGGGTTTCACACAATTTCTTATTGTTCTTCCTATTGGTGGAGCCCAGACTGGTGAAATAATATTTTCATAACATGCCGAGAAATATCAGTGTGAAAAGACAGTTTCCATGCATGGAGACAGCCACGATTATCCGTTTTTTATATATCAAAAATTTGCCCCCACCTCTGTGCAAGACATTTATTACTGTAACAGCGGAGGGGGCTCACGTAAGCGGCGGGAACCGGAGGGGGCTCACGTGAGCGGCGGGAAGCGGAGGGGGGCTCACGTAAGCGGCGGGAAGCGGAGGGGGCTCACGTAAGCAGCAGGAAGCGGAGGGGGCTCGCGTGAGCGGCGGGAAGCGGAGGGGGCTCGCGTGAGTGGCGGGAAGCGGAGGGGATGTTCCTCTCTGGTCCCATTTATCCCTCTGTCCCCCTCCCTTAATTGCTCTGTCATTCTGATCATCTTCCTTCTCTTGATCCAGCCCCTTCTCTCTACTGCCCACCTCTTTCTGACGTGATTGTCCAGCATGATAGTGTGTGTGTGTGTGTGTGTGTGGGGGCAAGCTGTCATTACAAATAAGAAATTGTTCTTAGTGACCTGCCTGGAAAAATAAAGGCAAAATAATAATTAAAAATAAAGTATTCATCTGGTTGGTTGAAACTAAATCTCAGTATGAATTTCAACTTTCCAGACCTGAACAATCCACCTCTGCTAGTTATAGGTCTGCTGAAGACTTTCACAGCCTGCAAGATCTGCTGTTCTATGACCAAAGCTGTAAAATCACATTGTTAGAAGCTCTGATTCATCAGTATTTTCTCTATGTTGCACAGAAAATAACTCAGAGGAGCCCAAAGCAGACTAACAGCTAGGGAAGGGAAGGTCATCATCACCGCCTCGCGGGCCTGACCTCCTCTCGGAGCAGAACAGCCGCTGGGCAAAACAGCACACGCCCACTATCCCTGATAAGTGAGACTCTGTCCATCCAACTCCCCAGTCGATTTACTCAGGCTGTAAATGGCCACCACACAGCCACAGGCGTTGATTGTGACGCCCTGGACAGCAGAAGTGTCGCTCACCAAGAAGGGCATGCAGCAGTGAGCTCAAAGTCAGAGAAAGCAAACCCCGCTGAATGTGTCTGTGGCTGAGCTAAGCTGGCTTTAATTCCACAGCCAGAGTAAATGCTTTCAGATCCTTCAGCGCTGTGTCACATCCCTGGTTAACCAGCGTAATAATAAAACAAACATATGAGTAAAGTAAGTGGACCAAACACTTTCACAAGTAAACATCAACATTTCTCACGACTCTCCCCACTTCACTTTAACAAAAAAATGGAATCCACTGGATTGTCATGGTGAAGCAGAAAGGGGAGGGGCTTCCCTGCAAGGGGGCGGTACCTGGCGTGCTGTGCTGCGTGTCAGTGCTTGCCATTGGACGTCGCTTTCCCCTGTCCGCCGCTTACATCCTCCAGTTCCGGCTGCAGCCGGATGCTTGCTACAGTGAAGATAGAAGACACTGTGCAGAGAGGACAAGAACAAAGGAGAGCAGAGATTCAGCGCAGTCTGTCAAACAACCTCTAGGGGGCGTGTCTATCAGTGATCAATGATAAGCATGGCTCAGCTGATGAGCATGGACCATTGACAAGTCAAGTAGGAATTAAGATTTGAATAAGACTTTCTCCCCATAAAATTTTGCGGAACCCACATCACATTAAAGGATGCAGAATCTGCAACTGGGTAATTTATCATGCAATTAGCAATTAACTCCAGGTGAGGTTAGTTTGCATCCAGAGATGAGATCAAATCCTGCAGGTAGTGTTGTGGAATTCACGTGGAAGCCAGAAGAAGCCCGTAGATCTGGCCCATAAAGATTTAACCTCTTCAGTCATTGTCCTTCTCCTTTTTCCTTGCTATCCCCTGTCTCCTCATCCACATGTTTGTGTGGGTGGACACCATGTGGTCTGTGAATCCATTTTCATATCGAGCTGTAGCCATGGCGATGGTACAATTCTTTCTGTGTCACTTGCATGTAGCGGATGCTTGTTATAAACTGTGCTCTGTATTATTTGAATTGAATTATTTTTCCCCCGTTTCTCAGCAGTGTCAAGGACCTCAAAGTTTCCTCAGTGATCTTTGATCCATCATTGATCTTTAAACAATCTACTGAAGACTTCTTATATCCAGTAATTCACTTAAGCTGGAGTCCCAGATGCAAACTGGTCAGTAAATTGAAGGTACACTTTGGACCACTAACCAAATAACAGTGAGGTTACAGAAACCTCCATCTGTGTTTTGACTCCAGTTCACTTTCGAAAACCTCTTTTGCTGTTGGGTCACGCTGGAACATCCTGCTCTGTTGGTAAACCGGGTTTCTTAAAAATAACAACAGCAATAACTACATCTGGACCTAGTTCCATAATGAAACAGTACAGACCACATTAAAGCACAAAATGCTTCTCTGAATCTCTGAAGCTGGAATGGAGGCCCATGCAGTTTGAAGCGGACACCCCAGCATAGCGAAGCCCCCCTGTCTGACATGAATCTGGGCTGGATTTCTGATTGGATAAACTGTTCGTTTACACATGTTTGCGTCCTGCCGTTTCTGCACGCCTGTGTGTATTTCTTCTGTTTGTGAATGCAGATGCAGATGGGTGTCTGTGTGTGTGCGTCGTGTGGGGGAGTGTGCGGGGGGGGGGGGGGGGGGGGGGGGGGGGGGGGGGGGGGGGGGGGGGGGTAGTGATACTCACTGTCGGACAGTTCCCAGAGCTGAGCTGCCAGATCGCAGAAGTACGGATGGCCGAGGGCGACCTGAGCTGACAGGCGGTTCTTTGGGAAGCACTGGAGGAATCCGGCAGCCAGCTCCTCTGCGTGGTCCACCTGGGCCAACCTGGAGGACAGAACCGTACAACAGTTGAAAGCTGAATTCACAACGCCGGTCCAGGTCACTCCATCGGGCCCGCTGTTCCAGCTGGCAGGCGTGACAGGATCCATCTCCTCTGCGATCAGCGGTATCCCAAGAACATGAAATATGTGGCCTATCACTCCTAAGCCAGATACTTTGGAACCATTTTCAAAGGACATTCTGCATTTATAATTAAAATTCCTGTTTAATTGCTGCTGTGTGTTTTGCTGATCCTCTGAAGCTTGGTACATACCAAGCCGAGGGCAAAAAATTAACACCAACCAAGGCAGGGGAAGATCGGATCCCACTAACTGTGAAAATCGGCACTGGAGCACAGCAGCATAACTAACAGCGCAGCTGGGGACTGACCGTGTCTGACCATGTGACACACTCTGACCTGACAGGTCACAGACTCTCATCGACAGTTTCCGATGGTCGAAAATCAGCCAGATGTGCTCCAGGGTTTAGACCTAAGGCTGGTCCACAGTGCTGGGCCATGGTGCTTAGGCCAGGGCTGGGGAGTAACCTTCAGAGCCCCATTGTGAAGCCCCCCCACAGAGATAAAACACAAAAGTGAAAGGAGTCGGCGTAAGTCTGGGGGTTAAACGACGCGAGGCTGAAGAAGGCTGATCTCCAGCGGAGCTGCCAAATACCGGCCACCGCTGACATCACACATAAACAAACAGGCAAACCAAGAGACGAAAGCAAACGAATGAGGTTCCCGACCACCCTGTCTGTGCGCCGTGAGCGTCATCCACAGCATAATGGGCACATTTGCGGCCATGTTAAAGAGGGTGTAATCAAATTAAACTGATTCCTGTTGACCAACGGAAAATTATCCTGATGTAAAGAGCTCTCTGAACCTGTAATTGTGTGAATCCTAGTGGTTACATGAGTCCCGTTCACTTTCCAGGATCATCTTCCTGTAAATCCCAACGTCTTCACCCAGTGGCAAAGAATGAGATGACTGGCTTGGGGTGGGGTGGGGTGGGGGGGCAGCTCTGTGTCCTTCCCATGAACAGAGTTACATTAGTGGATCACCGGTGGGAAAGACCAGGGTGTTTAATAACTCTGCAATAAAGTGGATTATCATGAGTATGAGTGAGTCACAAACCACCTTCACAAGTCAAATTCAGTCAAATGAAAATGTGTGCGAGACCTGCTCTGCGGGACATGCGCTAAACGTCCGGAATCGGAGTCCAGCAGCTGGACGGTGAAGAAGGCTTTCAGCTGGAGAGGTTTCTCTAAATTTACTGTATGTCATCATCATGGAAAAGCTGGCGCACAATGAAAGGGACGGATGCTGCTGAGGCAGTTAGCATTCCTCTCAGTTCTCTCCTCACATATTTATTTCCTCATCGACTGGACGGTTGCCAGGGATACCAGCCCAGGGCAGGTCAGAGACACACGAGATGGATTCATGACATGCCAAGCGGTCAGTCAAAGAGTGCAAAACAGAATCCCCCCCCAAACCCCAATCTCCTATTCTCTTACTGTTACCCATCTCACATCCAGGGTTCAGTGTTGCCACCCAGAGACGAGGGTATGTTACTGCGGGCTGATCCTCAGTCAGCCGTCTGCTAACCATGGCTGAAACAAGTCAGACACCGTGTTTGAGATCTGGGCTGCTTGGCTGAGCGCATCTGTCTCTACGTCCCGGTGTGTGTGTGCCGCTTCTTTACCTTAAGCTCAGCTCTTTTGTTCTGAAGGAGTTCCTTTAGTTTTACACCACGGCTGCGAATCCAGAAGCCGCTCGCCTGTTCTCTGCAGACAAGGACATAACTGCACTACTGAACGTTTTCATAGACTTGCTTAAAATATGACGCATCTCTTTTTCGGAGAATTACCCATCAGAGTCACTTAACTGGCTTGCATTTCATCAACCGAGGCTCTATCAATAGCTGTCATTGTCTGTCTATCTTCCTGTCCTGTGTGTGTGTGTGTGTGTGTGTGTGTGTGTGTGCGTGTGTGTGTGTGTGTGTACGGGGGGGGCTAAATGGTGAAAGAGAGTTCGAGGCATAAAGTTCTATAAAGGGTTGCTACTGTACACACGACCCCGTGACCTAACAAGACTGTAACCGAACCCCCCCCCCGTTTCAGAAAGTAGGGTGTACTGGCTGAATGAGTGACAGGAACTCCACCAATAATCCTTCCAGTTGCTTTACTGACACTGACAGTCTATCAATCGAAAATAAACGCCAGGCACTAAAATCCAGAGACATGTTTGCACTGCACTGCAAGACTCAGCTGTCGACGTCTGTCTGTTCTGCGGGTTACTGCTCTCATAAAAACCTGACACACATCACCCAACGATTCCATCGCAGCCCCTGAACGATGGGCAGCCCTAGAACTGGTAAAAAGAAAAACAATCTCCTGGTCTCATACTTTCCCCAGGTCCCAGCCAGAGGTGCAGGATCCTGGAAACTGGGAACAGTGGGGAGACTGTCAGGAGCAGGGGCAGAATAAAAATTCAAAAGGCCCTCCGGCAGATCAATTTACCAGATTAGCTTTGGCAGCCCACCGACAGACACAACCACGAAATGCAACTTTAATAACCATAGCAACACTGAAACAGAACAGAAACGTGAGCAGAAAGAACCTCACTGCACCAATGTGTCTCTGTAACGGGCCAAATGAATGACAGGCACTTGGTATTAGGCAGGTTTTGAGAAGCTGACAGTGTTGTATCCTTGGAAAAAAAATGATGTTCAGGTGGTAATTTAAAAGTTAAGGTTTGATAGAAGCTTAGCACTTGATTTAGAAGATCAGGCTCCAATTAGGCCTCTGATAATTGGGTTCACATCCATCCATCCATCCATTCAACCACCTAATGTAAAGATTTAGGAACATTATACTGCCACGTAGTTCACTGATTCTCTCGTATACTTCTGACTGGCTTGGGTCACCTTAGATCTTGCTTCACAGCCCAAAAATTTGACACTCCTGCTCCAGCCAATCAAGGCCAGCAGGCAGCAACAAAGATGTGACCAGAAAGGTCCAGAGAAATATAAGCCACATTTTTGGGGAACATATTGCGGGAAGAATATCAATAAAGCCCAAGAAATAGGATCCAGACTAGCTGTGGCAGACCTGCCTCTACCTGTCAGCACCTGTCAAAGCATAAAGAGAACAAACCAGAAACACTTGGCCTGCTTGAATTGGATGACATTTTCCTGGCTTCTGAGAACCATGGGTACAGTCCAGTGATCCAGTCCAGTAAACAGGCTGTTATCCATCTCATTGTGGAGAAACAAAACAAAGTACAAAAAAAAACAACACTCACTTGTTCCACGCTTGCCGAAGTTTCTTCGGACTGTACATGGAAAATCGGTCTGGGGGGGGGAAAAAAGATTAACTGCAAATTAACACAGGTTATGAGTGTTCTGGACGACATATCAAAGCTTTTAAACAGGACATACAAGACAGTGACATGTGGCTGCATCCTCGAAGAAGGGTTTTACTTAAACCAATATGAAATCATATGTTGGCCTCTGGGTTCTGAACCTTAGAACCACAGTTCCATAAAGTATCGTTCCAGTCCCCCACTATTTGCAGGGGAAATGTTCCAAGACACGTAGCAGATGCCTGAAAGCACAGATTGTAACAAACTATATATATTATGCATTTTCTATACATACATATCTATGGTAAAGTTTAAATCATTATTTAAGCACAATAAGAGATTACCAACAATACCTAACAATTATTTTAAAAAGGGTTACTTCAACACAAGCGCTGCGATGACCGTTAATCTGATTAGTGAGGTGGCTGCTAAATAGCTAAAGGGTGGATGCCGTATACAGTGTGGATACCCTGCACAAAGGGATAGCTAAAGGGCGCATGCCGTATACAGTGTGGATACCCTGCACAAAGGGATAGCTAAAGGGCGGATGCCGTATACAGTGTGGATACCCTGCACAAAGGGATAGCTAAAGGGCGCATGCCGTATACAGTGTGGATACCCTGCACAAAGGGATAGCTAAAGGGCGGATGCCGTATACAGTGTGGATACCCTGCACAAAGGGATGATTCATATCCCGGGCAGGACGCCGTGAGATTTCATCACGCTACTCAGAACAGAGTGCAATCTAATACTTATGACGTGTTTATTTCTGAAATTTTCCATTTAATATTCTCAGACCATGGTTGACTGCAGATAACTGAAACCGTGGAAAGCAAAATTGTGGATAAGTATGGAGCACTGTGTAACTTTCATATAACTCCCCCTTGTGGGCCCACAATGTCCTGCAATGGAATAAAGGCACATGAAGATGATGATGGTGACCTCATGTTCCACTGATATTACCCGTGGTATGGTGGCTCCGTTTATTAGTGTAAGCAACATGATTTAATGTATAATTGTAACATTTGCAGATATACTTTTTTCAAAAGAAGGACCATTATCTATGTATAAAATTCAGTGCAGCAGTGAATAGTGACAGTGACCCCTGCTGTTCAAAAGCTAAAGTGCATCTGTGTTACAAAGTGGTTCTCATTTACATACAGTATGTAAGACTTTATCCATATAATTTACAATTAAGTCATTTACTTTGGCAGAGAAATAAAATATAAAAAAAGAGATTAATTCTATAAATACACCCATACTCGGGTAATATATGACGGTTACACATACATGCCATTTGTCACTGTCACTAAACACCCCCTTTCTCAATCCCCCAAACACGCTGTCCACCCTGTGAGACGTTATCTACCACGGACTGCCTTGCTTTCGCTTTGCAGTCGACTGGATTTAGAAAGTGGAGCTTCCTCCCCCACTTGCCCCACTTTCACCTGAACAAATGAACATTCCGTGTTAATTACCACCAACTGCCGCTGAACTATAATTAACTTGTGACCCTTTAATGACTCATTATTGGTGAACATGCTACATTTCGGCCACCCAGCAGATCAGAGGGCAGGACAAGCGTCCGCAGCAGGGGGCGTACTGGTTAAGGAAGTTCAGCTTAGACTGTGAACCAGCAAAGAACCACGACATGGGGGAATCAGACTGGGGTTTAAATCTGCTAATTAATAACCTGTCTGAGCATAACCACTGTACAGTGCACTGCTAATTAATAAGCTGTGTCAGCATAACCACTGTACAGTGCACTGCTAATAGCTGGCATTTCTGCTGTTCCTTTGTACAAGGCCTGTGTACTTGTGTTTTATTGTAGAAGAGTCCAGAATACAGAACTTTTAAGATGTTAATTCGGAAGTACTGAAACTACACAGAGAGTGAGATGAACATCCGGGAGACGGCCAGCTGTAAGCTAAAAACCCGCCATTTTTTAATGGGAAACGGGGGCTCACCGGGTTTGAAGTGAGGCAGCGAGTGGACGCCAGGCCATGTCTCCTCAGTCGGGGTGCCGAGTACCTGGAAAAGACAGTGAGGCCATCTTAGGGCAGCTAGGCCATCACCACACACACCGAAACACCGCTGCCTGTGACCTGACACTGTAAGGCTGCACAGATTAGCGTAATAACAGCAAAAGGCCATTCAAATATAGAGTCCATTGGCCAGAGAACTGAGAAAAACAGAAGTTTAATATAGCCAGATCCATTAAGGGCAAATAAACTTGTAGTTAATAAGGACCTGGCAATACCATAGTCAAACAGAAAAACATGCTTTTTTAAACGACTGGAGCTCTTTCAGTGGCACTGGCCAACAGATATGAACCTTTATATAACCATATACTTACAGGTCCTATGACTGCACTAAGGATAGATCCCACATTTACCCAACGCCAGTTAGCTACATCTGCAGAACAGACACGGTTTTGCAGATTTTGTGTTTTAGCCTCCTGCTACCAGCGGAGGGCAGTAGAGCCTCGTAAAGCAGCCAGATGCCTCTTGCACTGAGGTTATGGCGCTGCTCCCCGGGCAAGCAGACCTCCGCTCTGACTAACATTCACGGAAATCCGCCCTTTCGAAGTTGCGAGAGAGAACTTGACATGGGAAAGACAGGCTGACAGGTATCACACGCGTGTCTCATTTGCATGAGAGCAGAGAACGTATGGCGGGCAAAGCTGGTCAGGAATTATTCAACGCGAGTGTCGGTCAAAATACCAGCCATGTGTCAGGCAGGCATTTATAACAATAATGCACAGGCCCAAGCCCAGAGGCAGAAGATGACAAGACTATGCACTCTCAATATAGTAATAATAATAATAATAACAATAAAAATAATAATAATAATAATAATGTCCACAAGTGACACAGAAATAGAGCGTTTCACTGAATCATCTTATTATCTTTAAATCCACAGAAGCACAGAGCTGTTTAAGTGGTTAAACTGTCGTGTGTGTAGCTCTGTGTGTGTGTATGTGTGTGTGTGTGTGTGTGTGTGTGTGTGTGTGTGTGTGTGTGTGTGTGTGTGTGTAGGTGGGGGGCTGGATGTCTGAAGCCTGACACAAAGGGTGATTATCCCACCTGCTCCCTCCCGGTTTCCTTCCCGCCCCGGAGGAGGAAAGTGAAATTAGCCCTCTCTGGCAGCACCCTCTCGGTGGGAGGGGTCGGGGGAAGTAGGGGGGGGATCTCTCGCTCTCTTAATTACACTACATATGCTATTGTTCCACCCCCCTCCCCATTCCCGCCACTGTGGGGGGTGATGGAATGCTGTTCCTAACCAGGCCGGCTCCATCCATCATAGAGTGAGGGACATTAGGGTGGGGGGGAGGGGGCATTTCGTATGTCTCTTCAATGACTCAAAGGTGGGTATTACACCTGGGGCCTGGAGCCTCCCCCCACCATCCCGAGCTGTAATTCCTCTGGTAAAAGGGCATTCCTGTCAGAGACTCGGCACCTCGTCCAGCGGGACCGCGAGCTCGAATCAGCAATCTCAGCTCCGCCCAGAGCGGAGTTAGAGAGACGGGAACGCAGGGGGCTCGGTCCGAACGCTCCCCGGAACCTTCCGAGAAAACACTGACCGACTGAGCCGCCGTCACTTAACACAATGGCAGCTACGCTAACGACACGCGGTTAGCATGCTAACGTGACGGTGAGGGCAGTGTGCAGCCGGCGCGCTAAATTACACGGTTCTTCTCCGAGGGGTGGGGGCAGGGGAGGGAGTATGTCCCTTTCAAGGCCCCATTCGCCTCCGTTGGCGGGGGCCCGAACCGGCCAGATTAATAGTGTTTAGTGCAGTCAGTTTAATTACACGGTGCTCGTTTTAAAAATGCCAGTGACAGCCGTGCCGAGGGACAGCTGCACAGCCGCCCGCTATTCGAAAATAAAAGCCAGGCGGCTTTTTCCCCCCATGAAAAGCATTTTGGAACGGAGCCGGGAGGTTACGCCTGGGAAAGCCACGGAGCAGAAGCAAAAGAGCGCGGATACTTGCAGAGATGGAGTTCGAGGACCCCGACGTGGTACCCAATCAGAGACTCGCTCTCCAATGACCGGGGCTTGTTGGCTTGGGGCAAGAAAACGCTCTGTGGCGGGGGGAGGGGGCAGTAAAGATGTGAAACAGGACATCACCTTAGCAGTGAAACAGCTGCAGGGTTTTAGCGGAGACCCAACGACCGAGCGATGAAGGCCAAGCTCCAGCAAGACAGGAAATGAGATCGGGATGGAGAGTGCGGCTGACGAGACAGAGAAATGCAAAGCCAGCCAGGGAGGCTGGAGCCCAGTTTGTGACAGAGATGACCTTGGAGGGGTCGTGTAAACAGACCTCGCGTAGCTGGGTGGTCCGAAGCCTGCGTGGTCCCGTTCGGCCGCACCGAGGCATCCTGGGTAACGGAACCTCAGATGCGGAGGAATTCATGGGCCTCCGAGGCACCAGTACATCAAGTATATCGCTTTTCATGACCCGTTGAATTGGGGTGGGGGGAACGGTAATTAGGACAAGACATTCTGTGGGGGGGGCAGGGAAGCAAGAGGGTGGTTACTGGCCTTCAGTGGCCAATAGGTTTCCGTCCCGACAACATGGTAGGTGACTGAGCTGAGAAGACACAACTCCACACAACTCCAGGAGAGTTCAGGGGAAAGGGCATCTGACTCCGATTAACTGGTCACACTTAAGTAGCCTGGAATCTGGTCAAACAAACCAAAAGCACAGATTCCACGAAGGGGGGGGGGGGGGGGGGGGGGCGGGGGG
>JAODJW010000135.1:9119278-9130782 GCA_026777045.1 Hyperopisus bebe | reverse complement strand
TGGACACGTAGATCTACATGGATTCCCGATGGCCTCCGATACCCCCCCCCCCCCCCCAAGTCAGGCAGGCCTGACTGCACTCCTCCAGCCCCCCACCCTCCTCTTAGATAAGACCTCCACAGACTCTCCCCTCAGACCTGCTGAGGTTCCCATAAAGGCCGGAGGCTCCTCTCTTCCTCCCCTCGCCACGGCACAGAGCTCAATCCTTTGTCTACAATCGTCAGTTTATATCCTCACACAGCAACATTCCGCCTCTTTACTTGAATCGTGAAATATATCTTGAAATGTTTTACACATGATTTCTCTAAAAAAAAAAGTCATTTGTCTATTAAATTTCACCCACTACTGATGTCAGGAAAGGTTCCAAAGGAATGGAAGGTTCATTGAACAAGTGTCAATAAAACAATTAATCACAACTGTATTTTGAAATTTGTTTCATCAACTGCTGTACATATGCAATATAAAAGCAAATAAATGAGAACATTTCAGATGTTTCCATTCACTTCGTTTCCAAGTTTTTTGAACGCGTGCCCTTTGAGGAGAGTCCTCCCTTTCAGAAGTATGTAACCCTTGTAAAGCTGAGTAGATCTTCCACTGGGCCCACAAAGAGACCAACTTGTTCCACAGCTCACCAGCGATGCTTCCCAGAAACTCCGACAGCATCAGTTCCAGTCCTTCAAAAAGCAATCGGAATTCCAGAATGTGCACGTCATTAATTCAGCTACTAACTTGTAATGAAGTTCTGTGGGACATAAGGTCAAGCCAGGACAAAAATAGAGAAGCAGACATTGCTGTGGAGCTCGATGGAGAAAGTTTGCATTGACCTATAAATAAACAATCGAATCTGATAATCTGAATTGTACACAAATATACACACACACGTGCACACACACTCACGCTGGCAAACACACAAACAAAGGTCTCCCCGATAAGAGAAGAGGCAAGACCCTTATGAGTGCAGCATTCTGACGGGGGGGTCTCCCGGATTGCCGCAGTGTCCCCACCCTGACACTTCCTGCTTATCTCAGGCCCCTCACAGGACCCCGACATATTTGTAGCAGTGAATCATTCAAACCCAGGTATCTATTTTAAATGCAATTAGGCTGCCCAGTTGGTTGGCCGGCATTAAAAGACAGCAAGCTGAAGGGATGCCTTACCCCCCCCCCCATCCTTCTGCACCCCACCCCCAGTGACAAAAGGGTCAGGAGGCCACATTCTGTCAGAGGGAAAGCATGGAGTCACTGGGGCTGGTCGGCAACCATAGGGGCTCAATGCTCCGCTGGGGTCTACATTCCTGCCACCCCGCATTGCGGCCAGAGTGTGTGTGTGTGTGTGTGTGTGTGCATGTATGCATGTGTGTGTCTGTGTGTGTGTGTTAGTGTGTGTATGTGTCTGTGTGTGTCTGTGTGTGTGTGTGTATGCATGTGTGTGAGTGTGTGTATGTGTGAGTGTGTGTGTGTGTGTGTGTGTGTGTATGGGGGTGAGGGTTATGTAAAATTACAAAAACTACTTATAGTTTGGGTTCGGGCTGAGCGGGGGTTAAGTTATTGTGATTGTTGGGATTAGAGTTCTGCCCATAGAAATGAATGATGATAGGAACACGTGAACTGTGCATGTGAAGTTAATGCACTGCACTGCAAACTGCGTCCCACCCTGCACTGCAGAGTTCTGCTGCTCTGGGTGTGGGCTTGTTTATTTGTTTGCCTGGCCATGTGGGGATAAAATTTTGCTAACTTGTGAAGTTGTGAAGCTGTGAAAGCAGACGTTACTGGAATGCCAAAACACGTTTTTATCCGCCTTGAATTTCAGTTTTAGGAATTTTCATCAGCTTTTGGAGTTTGTGGCTATGGGCCGTTACTCATATCGAAACGGCAAGTTCCCTCGTGGACAGCCGTGCACTGCACGCACACGTGTGTGCCCACAAGCATGTGTACGCATACCTCGCCCCATGTGACGTGCAGTGAGCGACCCCAGAGGCACCAAACTCAGCCACGCTCTGCTCAAGCCTGATCTGCAAGCTACTTCCTCTACTAGGTGCTTTAGATAGAGAGGAACTGATCGACTATCAGGAGGAGCCCCAGACAAACACTGCAGTCTTACAGTGAGCTTTAAACCACTCACACACTCAGCATATCCCAGCATATCCCAGTGGCCGGTTGTGCAGAGTTGCTCTGGCTGCTGTTTCGTGTTAGTGGGCCCAGAGATGTTCTATCCTGGAGGTGAATTCAGAGAGGGCTCGCCACAAGGTCCAACTGGGGGGAGGAGGAGACTAGGTGCTCTGAGAGCGTGGGACTTGGAGACCACTGAGTGTGGAGTCATTTCCTTCCACACCATCAACACTACTGGGGAGTTCAGGCACTAAGAACCACAGAGGAATCACCCCCTGCCCCCCATTGGAGTTTGGGGTTGGAATATTCCACTGACTCAAGATTCCAAAGCCGCTTCGGTGCCAAAACAGAACTCCTTCGACATCCTACAAGACACCCGGCACAGGAAGCAGTATCGTTCTCCTTGGATTCCTCACATTTTTTCCCCTGCAGCCAACCCCATTTTTAGCAAATTGTCCAAGCCAGTTCCCATGCCTCAGAGATCTTTAAAAGGATCAGCTCCCTTGGTTCCAACAAGGTTTCTGCAACTTAACAGGACATACAGGTTGCGTGCTTGTGGATCAAACGATGGTGCAGGGCAACAGAAGCGCAAGGCATGACGTTTCCCATGAAAGAAGCCCAACACAAAACAGCACCAGAATTATATAATTGCCCTCATCAGCAAGGCTTAACACTTTTAGCAATTAGACGCATATGTGGTGTTTGAAGCCTTTGAAGGTTACAAAACAACAACTATTTTGGCAGCAATGTCAGCAAGCAGGCAGTTTTTTTACGCAGAAAATGGAATCGTTTGAAGGTACAATGCCTCTCCCCTTGCTGGTTTTTCCTGGCGAACAACAAGCACAAGGCCATCTAGCTGTCAGGAACGGTCACAGTTTCATAACGACATACCTGGTCATGGCACATCAAAGCACACTGCAATGGTCAATTTGTTTGCCAGGGGTTCTGAAGGCATCTGGACCATGATCCCCTCATTTACTCTCCAGACCTTTATTTGATTCTAATTTGGAAGAAATTGAAAGAAACTGGAAAGCAATAATAATTACTGCCCCAGTCCCTGATGACAACAGGATGGCCATAAATTGCTTATTTGCAGCAATCAGCAATCGGACACCAGAGCCAACTGCTGATGGGATTGCAGGAGACCATACAATCATGGCCTAAGTAAAATTTCCCAGTGCGTTTTGACAAAACTGAGTAAAATAACGACAATGTGCAGGTGCTTCCACACGCCATTACAGCCACTTATATATGTTATAGGGATTTGCTGCAAGGACTTCACAGTAGATAACAGAGACCCCCCCCCCCAAAAAAAAAAAAAAACAGCATCAGACATCTTTCGTCAGAGATAAGTAATAATGTGAATAAAAAGTGAACATTTTCAATCCCTGTCCATTTTTTCTTGGTCTTTACCTAAACTAATCTACGTCAACTAGTCAGACCCCTGATGCTACCATCCTCCAAACCAGAATTCGCAGCTACAGTTGGTTGTAAAGCTAATAACCATTAAAATCCATTAAAAGCCACCAGGGAGACACACACACACACACACACACACAACTGATTATAACTGTGCTTTTAATTACTCTTTGTGGGTTCCCACAGCACGGGGAATGAGAGATAGGACCAGTAATGAAGGCATGTCAGAAAGGTTTGCACAGCACTTACTTAGCCAAGTGAGAGTCGGATGAGAGGTGTAACACTCATTTAATACCATCTTAAATCCCAGTGAGATTACTGCATGGTGATCTTGCTGGGATTATCTCCTATCTCATAAAAATGCATGTTGCCTCTGACCCCTCCATGGCAGACAAGACGTCCCCCATCCCTGCCCCAAGCAAGCAAGGAGTGTGAAAGCAGGAAGACACTCTCCATTACAGTAAGGAGGAGTCACTATCTGGTATAAACTGACGACATTCACTTCACTCAGACGTGGAAGGTTGTGGAGAACTTCCCAATTAGAGTTTGGAGGTCGGGGAACAGATAAGCCAGAACCTCAATTGGGGCCATGAAATGGTGCTAGTTCCTGGGTCATCTAAACCAGGATCTTTTATACTTCTTTGCCACTTTCATGTGTCACGTTCCCACCAGGCAACAGGATCTGTGATCTTTAAGCTGAATAAACATGGGAGACGCAAACAGATCGTAGGTTAAAAGTAACACGCAAACTCATACGAAACTACGCTACCACTCCGAAACAACTGCCAAAGACAAAGAGCTAAATCAAGCCTTGACCTTTTCATGGGAAAGTCAACTTTAAACTAGAGGAACGCAGAAAGCAGAAGGAGAACAAGAAAGAGACGTCTTGACTTCTCACAGGTTAGCTGGAGGTCGGCCCCCTTAAAAACCTAAAAAATTTGCTGTCTGAGTAAGAAAACGGTAAAGCCCGCTTTCCAAACAGGATAACTGGCTGCAAATGACCCGCCGAAATGACAAACTAACTGGGGTTTGAAGACCAGCTTGTGTTTGACAACAAATCCATTTCCATCATCTGCCCACATTGCTACATCTATCCTGGAATTGGTTGGGAAAATTCCTCATTTACTTTCCTTTTATCTTTCCAGGGGCTAATTCCCGCATGCTGATGAAGAACCCTTGGTTGAAGTCCCCTGCCACAGAGTGACTGGAAGAGATCACACTCTAATGTCTTACAGAATCAGCCTCCTCTGGAGAAGGTAACCAGCAATGAATAACAATCACAGATCGCCATACCTACACAGGCCTAGCCCCCCACATCAAAGACATTTCTTTGCATCTTCCCCATGACACCCCCCCCCCCCACCATCGTATACTTACCTCGTCGAAGCCACTGTCCTCTTTCTTGAAGGCTTGAAAAAGGAAAGAAAAGGACCAAGGTTGCAGTTAAGATCAGCAAAGGATTTGTAAATAAAAACAGAGACGTCCGCTCAGGTACTCCTGTAGCAGCTAAACATCTCCTGACTGTAACCATAAATAATCCATTTGCAGAATTCAAGACCCCCCCACCCCTCCATGTCACAGATCTCAGCGTGAAGGTCTGGAGGCCAGCACATGGTACGTGAAGGATCACGGCGGGGGGGGGGGGGGTGCCAGCTCCGCCAATGACCTTCAAGCCTTCATGTTAGCCAACATTTCCAGCAGCAACATTCGGGAAGGTCAAAGAGGATTTAATTGGAGGGTCGTTATACATTTCCAGAAAAGTGCACAAAATGGAGCAATCACTTCACAGAATTTATTTTTAAGTAATAATTTTACCCTCAAATTGTCACTAGCAATTGTCTCTTGGCTTTCATTGGTCACATGGCTGGTTTCACTGTTTGAAACAAACTCAGTGCAACCAATTCCTGGAACTTGCAAATACCATTTCATAAAGCTAAGCATAAAATGAATGAAATTGCATACAAGTTCATATTACAAAATAAAGACCAATAGTTCGCACAAAGGGCTCAGAAGAAAACTGCAAATCATGTGCCTGCAACTGCCAACAGCAACAGGCAGAGTGCAGAGGTTGACTTACTGCTCAGCTGCGCATTATAACGACTCAGGTGCCCGACAAAGTGATTCTGAATGTGCTGTGCTTGGTCCATATGTGTAACTCAAGCGTCCCCGAAAAAGTTGGTTCCCAGGGATCACAAATCACTTTTTTTGTCACATGATTAGAATGAGTCAACTAGTGAGTGAAAGTGTTGAGTGAGGAGTTTCCCATCAGAAGCGCAGCACATTAAATATACATAAAATAACTCTACAAGAGTTGTTTTACAGTGTCAGGTGGTTACAGAGAATGGTGCAGTAAACAAAAAGACCTCCATTCTGCAACAGTAGTGGGGACAAAAGACCTTGCTAGAGGGCAGAGGTCAGAGGTGAATGACCAGACTAGTTAAGGAGAACAAGACAGTCACAAGTGCATAACAACTCGGTTATGCAAAAAAAGACTTTGCAGAACCCAACAAACTTGTTTATCTTTGATGTGGTTCTGGAAGCAAAAATGGGTCCTACCCAGTACCAGCTAGATGAGCCTCATAAACTGGGCACTGAATGTGTTTTTGACACCACATATCATTACTAAATAATCCAGAAGATGGTTTGTTTTCTCCAAAACTGCTTTTGAAAATGTTATATCTTTGTAATCCCAAACATGAATTCTTTATCATTGCCAAAAGGGCAACGGCCTAGAAGAGGATATTCACAGGTTTTAGTATATGCAGCGATCAAACACATATTATACACATCTCCCTTTTAAAAAGCGTGTAGTTTGTCTGTAACTGCTGTCACGTGACCAGTGTCCACCCCCTTGTGTGAGATTATCTATAATCCGCCTATACGGCGTAATGATTAAGGGATCAGGCAGGTTCGTATCAAAGAAAGCAATCACTCTGTGTCCTTGAGAAAAAAAGACTTAAGGTAAATTGCCTATAAAATACGCCTATCCTGTTGTAGAGATACGTAAAACTTAAAGCGCTAGTAATCACCCACCCACCCACACTAATTACCACTGCATTTAATACAATAAACGGCATTTTAAAAGATGTCAGCAAGGTTTCTTTTCCGTATATTTATGAATCAAAGAAAATGTCAATGATTCAGTCCATATTTTGGAGAACATGATTTTTATTGTTTAAACATGTATTAAGTCTATGCCTGTCTGGCCCCAAGTAACAGCATTTCATCAGGTTATTAATTAAAATTTCGAGGAAAATTCATTATGTCTAACACCATGAAAACCTTTGCCAATGGCGTGAAATTCGTTTGAAAGAAAACTACAAACAATCGTTTGTCATTCTGACATTATAATGAGAAAGTCACTCGCTTTGAGTATAATTCGTTTTTCCAATATCATCTGTGTTTTCCATTAAAGACAAAAAAAACTATTAAAAAGTCAATGTGAAGAAGTAAATTCGTTATAAAAGAGATTTCAACTTTTGAATGACGTGATGGTCTTTGTTTAATGATCCTTTAAGACGAACAGTGACCGAAACTGTGAGCAGCTAGTCCGAAGTGAAACACTCATCCAGGCCGGTAAACGACAAATAATCCGGCAAAACAGCATCCGCTTCCCCGCCTCCTGTAGATACCTACAGTTATGTTTCGCTTCTGTTTTTATAAAATGATATAATCTTTAAAAGTAGCTGTGCAAGATGAGTTTCGTATACTGACAATGGGGTGGGGTCTTACAAATAAAAAGCGGTTCTGCACAGCCTTTTTATCTTAATTTAAGTGTACTTCGGCCGTACACGTTTAACCTTTCCAATATTTGTAAAAAATCATTTGTATTGTAAAACATACAGATGTCGATAATATGAAACTAAAGTGATGTGCCCTTTATCAGCATTTTTACTATTAACACGCAAATGCAGCACATTTATAATCTCACTGACTTCTGTTTTGATATCTAAGTAATAAATCTATTTTAGTCAATTGAACCTTAAAAACCCACATTTATTGACTTCATGCTAAAATTTCTGACCACACGAATACCCCAGGATATCGCAATATATCCTGGTCAATTACTTAATCCATAGGTATCTACAGTGACGCCCAGTGGTTATAATGAACTTCACTGGAAAATTTTGAAATTACAGGTACGCATTTTATAATATTGGAATTCCTTGTTCGGAGATGGTTCCCAAGAGCAGTTTGTCTTTTGCTTAGTGGAAATGCTTCCAGCATCCACTCCCTTCCCATTAACACAGTGAACGCTGCGTTTTACACACCGTGAGCGCCGTTTCACGGATCTGCCGGCGTCCCACAGCAGTCACCAGAACCAGGATCCCCCCCTGTCTTAAAGCGGCTTCACTTACCGATGCGGCTGAAACTCTCCGACAAAGTTCTCCGCAACTTTTTCATTTTACCGATTTTTTCCGTGGGTTGCGAGGCCGGCATCAAGTCGCACATGTCGCCGTGAAAAACCGAAAAGTGAAGGAATCCTTTTGAAAATGACCGACGGTCGCTGTCTGAGACGCGGGGTTTTGTGTTGATATTTTTTCGTCACGCTGTCAAGCACAGGAAACGTGTTCGGCTCCGCTTTCTCACAGGCGCATTTCTATATGATGTTGGGTAACGTGCCCAAGGGCTTCATCTCCGGAGCAAGATCGCTCTCCCGGCGTATTGCACAGTGCAGGAAAAAAAAAACGAAAAACAAGAGGATAAAAGCGTGGCCGTGGATGGAGACTGTGGCCACAGGCTCCGACCGCTTTCTCCCCGATCGCTATGTGGATGTCACTTTTGGGATCCTCTTCTACTGGTGGAGGAGAGAGAAGAAAAAAAAATCCACCCCCCCCCAACAAATCCCACCCCTCGTTGCTCACGGATTGGACGAAGTGAGATAGTCTAGGCGGTGATTAATCGCCGAGCTTTTCTGTCACTTTATGTCGGCCGTTTGCTACGTTTTTGGGCATCTTTCAGATAATGTGCTCACATTATTAGATAGAAAGTTTCCTACTGACCGCTGATTGCGCTTCTGGAGAGGAAATGAGGGGCATTGTATGGGCCTTTGCCCTGTTGTTCAGAATATCCGTAAAACTACTGCTAGGCCTATACTAAATTGGCATAAATTGCATAAAATCACCACTCTTTAATTTACGCATTTTATGCTTAAATACTCATGGTGCGGTTGTATTTAATGGTAGATTTAATGGCAAATAGGCAATGGAGGGAAATTAGGCCTATATGTTAATTATATGGCTGGGTGGACCACCTCCTGACGGATAGCGGGATTTACTGATTGACGGACTGCGTAAAATAAAGCACGTCTCCTGAGTGAATCGTGATTTATGGGTTTAGCGCTCGGGGGCGGCAGAGACGCGCCGGGGAGGGATGGAGGGATGCGCTGCTATCCCATAGAGACCCGGTACTCAGTATAGACTCGGATGTCTAAATTAGCCTATTAAACATACGGCAGCTTAAGAAACACTATATATCATTTCATAACAGCGCGGGTCCTCTCTTTATTTTAATTGTTTTATTAATAAATGTATTTGCGTCAGAACCTGTATAATCGTTTCCGTCAAAACCGGACATTAATGATAAAATCAAAAGAGGAAGTACACTCTGTAAATATATAAATAACACTGAAGGCATAAACACAGCTAGCCTGTTTAATCAAGCTTCATTTAGCTAATCTAGGCCTATAGGCTCCCTGTAGTATTCATGTGGGCTGGTGACCTCCTGAACAACCGGACCTTTTAAATAAGTGGCTTAAGTAACCGTATCGTGTCTGAAAAGTCCCACGGATGAAGCACTCGGGGATTTTCAATCTGCAGAGTTCAGCGTAACTGCAGAGATTACTGATATTATCAATACAATACAGTATTTATTTAGGATAATTTCTGCTTGAGAAACAGCATGTGTGTTTTTGATTTGCAACAATAACGTCGCCAGGCAAAGTACGTGTGGAGGAAGAGCAAAAGGAGAAGTCAAACGTCATGACAGCGAACCGTAGAGATGCATATTTCCAGCATGCGCTATGCCGGACATCAGCTGCACGAAGCAGGCTCGTTATTCAAGATTAACATCGGCATTAAAAATGAATCGCAACCTAGGACGAGCCCAGTTTCACAGTGTTGTGCGGCTACATAGAACCCGTTTAACAAGATAAGCATTGAATTCCAATGTATTCATTGCTGGTTAAAATGAGCTGCAAAGCAAGAGCAGGCAGGCTTAACAATTGGCAAGGAATCCGCCCTATAGTCCATGGATGGTTAGGTTATGCATCTCATAAATTGGCTGAAGTTTCCTATGCACCAGAGGCCGCTTAGAGTCACGCAACAAATGTTTTTTTTTTTTAATGATCGCATGTTGGGCTCTTGCTGTGTATTTCTGTGCAGGACACAGGGAGCCGACGGCAGGTACCGCACTAGGGGAGGGAACCGGACCGCCGCGTTAGCAGATCATGAACTCTGCCGCGGCTTTTAGAACGGTCTGTCTAAACAACTAAGAATTGTGCTGTTATAATCGTATTATAAATGGAATCAAGGAAGAGACAGAGAGCTGGCTGTGGAGATGAGAGTGTTATTAAGCAGCATCGGGGGCACTCACTCACGCGGGACCCGCCCCCAGGGATGCTGGCCCAGACAGGGTCATCCGCTGGTCATCACAGCAACTCACTTTTAGTTACTTCGAAGACATTACAAATAAAAATAATTCATATCGAACGGGTTTATCGATGTTATTGATGATTTCAGAAGTAAAACCCAAGAGCACTTCTCGGGAAGTACGGCCTGTATGGCTTTAACCACACCATCACCAGAATTTTTATATTCCTCGTTTAATTCTTCTGCCGTATGCGTTTTTCATTTGTGATGTGACCCAAATTCCAATGCCAATTAAAAGAAGCAGAGGCTGCAAGGTTGTTGGACAAAAGCGAAGATTATCATGCGTGCTGGAGATGCAGCGTCTGTAAATCCAACTCAGAGTTTTTCTTTTTTATTAAAAATAAGCATTGTAAAACAGCAGATGCTGGAAGAGGTTTATGATCACTCTGAAGCACAATGAGTGAAGCAGAGATGCACGATTTTACGCCATTACACTATGCGTCAATTTGTACAAAAATGCTTTTTTTTTAAACAATGAAACTTGCTGAAAAATCAGTATATGTGGCTACAGTTCTTACAGAACCTGAACGTTCACACACAGATTATGGGGGGGGGCAGTATCACATTAACTACTGAAGAACAAGCCAGGTAGGAGCCTGATCTCTTTACTCGAAGGAACTTTACGGGGTCAATTCTCAACTGCTCTGAAATAGTTTCCCTAACTAATCATGATCATTCCGCATTATGTAGCTTGGTTTGAAGAACATGACATGCACGCTAGGAGGATTCAGCGAGTAACTAAAGTGAGTGAAACATGGCTGAGAATGGACAGAACAGCTTCATCAGAAGGGACAGCGTGGGCTGGGACCGTCTAGTCATTCTCGAACTTGCTGTAGGGGTGGTCAGAGTCGGGGATGAGGCCTGGAAAAAAGAAAAAAAAAATGCATTAGAGTTGGGGGGGGGGGATGAGGAGAGAGAATCCAGAACTCAGGACCATGGACGACTGGCAGGCGGCGAAGTGTTAAACTTGCACAGTCAGTATCATACAGCATGACAACACAACCACAGGGACAGGGCATTGGGGCGGGGGGGGGCGAGTTGTGTGCCTTCTCAGCGCATCGGGCTTCTAAGAAGCGTGAGAGATATCAGCGGGTGACAGAACAGCCCAGGAGGGTGTCAGCGCTGCATGCGGACCCACATCCGGACCACATCCGGGCCACGAGTCACTCACTGAGACTCATTCATCTCCATGCGTGTCCAGCGGGCCTCTGGGGGTCCACGGACAGCACGGGAACACCCTGCACTGCACCAAAGGAAAGGGCACCTTCACACGGAGATGCCGCTGATCGCGGCTGGGGAGGGGGGGGGGCGTGCCTTCCGTATGAGT
>JAODJW010000135.1:9087114-9099169 GCA_026777045.1 Hyperopisus bebe | reverse complement strand
TTAACATCAGTGATCGGGGCCAGTGTGCAGTACGCTTCTTAACATCAGTGATCGGGGCCAGTGTGCAGTACGCTTCTTAACATCAGTGATCGGGGCCAGTGTGCAGTACGCTTCTCCCAGCATGAGGGAACATTTGTGTGACGCCGCGTTCCATTTTCACAAACCTAGAATAATAAAGTTGGTTTCTAACCTTTCAGGAAGTCTCGATCTCCTGACGAGAGGCAGCGAGGCAAGAAGAGCAGGAAGTGAAGTGTCTTTCTGGCCTCGCTTTCATACCCCTGCACACATCCCAACCAGTGAACACGTGCCTCCTGGAATGACCCAGCTGTACCAACTCAGATCTCATATCTCAGCCAGGTTGGAAAATGTTCCACCCTTGACTTTGAACTCCAGGGAGAAGAAAAGCATTGGGATACAGGAGAAGCTGAGTCTGCTCATGAAATTGAACTTTTGTTTCCTCTCAATTTTTTAATTTGGAAGTTTTGGATGGTTCTATAGATATAAAATGTTGACATAAAGGTCCTACGTTGTCAGTTGTCTCTCTGCAGTCACAGTAAGGCCTAAAGAATGGGGATTGTAATGTATGTATTCAGTAACTAGGCTTGGTATCTATTTTTTTCTAATTTTGACAGTATTTTCGAAAGTAATGCTGTTCTCATGTTGAGAAATCTTGCTAATAAAATTTACCCTGTTTGGGGGGAGGTCCCCTCACAGTAAAATTACCAAGCATAACCATTATTTTTGATATCGCATCTTGGAAATTCTGGGAATGAAGCTGTGAAAAAGTGTCAGATAAGTTGTTTCGTATCTCAGAAGTTTCAGTTCTGTTTACAGTCATGTGTTTGAATAAAAAGTCTCACGAGAAGATGACATTACTTAGCACCTCAGTCTGAGTACTAACTGGGGGATTTTGTCACAAAGGGGCTGGTCTCTTGTATGTCTTTTGACCCCATTGTCCCATGTCATGACCCTTTTCCACACTCTGAGCTCTATGTAGAATGTCTGCTACAAGTGTCACAATTGGTGCATTTTTTGCATTCAAGTCAAAGATCATCTTTGATTACATGTAATGCAACGTACGATCGTGGTTTTTTTTTAAATAAAGTAACTATTGTCTGATTTATTGCCTTTCAGCATTTGACATGGAAATTTACATTTTCTTTTCTTACTCTGAAGTGTTCCTTGCTCTGTTCACACTGTTATTGCAGGAAACGGATCCATGGTATACAGCAGCTTATTTTACCAGCTGAGGCTGCCTTCACTACTATGCCACCTATTGTTATGCCCACACACATTAGAATCTCTTTCTGTGCTTGTAATGTGATGCACGCTGGTCTTTGATGCTGTTTTACTTGCTAGGATCTCTTAGGCCGGTGTGTTTTCAGGACCGGAGGGATGATGTGGGCCTCATGTTTTATATGGGCAGTAATCGCGGCCTAATTGTCTGGAGGAACTGGGGGGTGAGCCCTGCGCTTGGGAATAAGAGCGCCTGCCCCCACCAGCCCATTGCTGCACCCTCGTTCTTTGCAGTCCTCCCTTTGAAAGCTTGGGCCTCAGCGTTAATGTTAGCATTAGCCTCTGTGTTTCCAGTCTCCTCTTTGCATTGACGTAGTTTGCCCGTCTCCTTTATCCGCCCGCGTCTCTCTGCATTCATTCCTGCCCGCCCCCCTCCCCTTCTCCATGTCTCCTAGAGTGTTTGCTCTGGACAGGCCCAGGTATTTCTCACTGCACTGCAGAGGGGTGGAGAGGGACCCTCAGAGCGGCTGCCGTGCGGATCTTTGCAGGGACATCAGGGGAGTCCGACGCAGGTTCTTTGGGCGCTGTGGTTTCTGGAAGGCGGGATGATGTAAAGCGGGATTCTCCTGATAAAAGAATTGCTGAGAAATCTGCTCAGGAGGGGGAAAGCCATCGTAGGTACCATCTGCCTGTGGGGCGCATATAGACCAGTACCTCGCCAGACGGTCTGCGCTCTTCTGATTGGTCCGTCCTCAAGGTTGCTGCGCGTTTCTGCAAAGCGTTAGCCTTTCAGACGCCACGTTGTTGGGGAGCCTGCCGCCATGCCGTCGTTCAGGGTGGAGGTAAGCCGCGACTCTGACGCGCCGCTGGGTGATGTGTGAGAGCAGTAGGTCGCTGAAAGGGATCTGCGTGGCGTGACACGGTATGATGGTGTGCTGGCGCCGGCGTGTGCATCTCGTGCCAACAATTCGGCTCTTAACGTTACCGAATGTTGCAGAAAGTGGTCAACTTGTGGGGAATCAAACACTTCTGTATGTATAAAATTACCCATAATTCATCAGTATTGCTGTGGTCGTGCTTGGTTATCTGTGATTTTCAAATTGATTGTGGTGACGTGGATGGATGGTCCTTCGGTTTTGTGAACCATCCAGCTGTATGTGATGAGTCCCCTAGACCAGTGTTACCCAACCCAGTCCTCAGAGACTTCCAGTCCACATGGGCAGTCTGGGGGTCCCCATAGACTGGGTTGGAAAACTTTCTTCTAGAATGAAACCAGGTGTAACTCTAACCAAAGGTTCCACACCATTATATTACAGCTATAGGAGAAAAATGAGTTTCAAAGCATTGAGATGTATTTTAATTATGCAGCCAAACTTCCTTTAAAACAGAATGCCAGAAATGTCGCACTGTCTCACACAAAGGTATTTCTTTTGGACGCTTTCCTTCCTCACATGGGCTAATAGCAAACAAACAAACAAAGATCAGTATTTCCATATAAGACACAACTGAAATGTTTTCCCTCCATTTTGTGTACGCTTGGTTGTTAAGCGTTCCGGACATGTGAACCACACTTGGGTCTCCTGGGAGGTCTGTGGGTCGATGGTGCTCCTTCCCCAGCACCATCCTGCCACCTGGAAGTCCTGCGTTTCATTTCCCACATTCACACGTAGGCGTCTCTCTGCAGAGCATTCTGGGAATTCTCACAGATCTTCCCAGGCCTTGCTTGTTTGAGGGGAGGGGGGGGGGGCTGGGATTTTTTTTCCCTTCCTTCTGAAGACAAACAGGTATTGCACCATGTACAGAATTCTAAACTACTTTTGCATAAGAAACTGAAACAATTAAAACATTTTTTTCAGATGTTGAAACTGAAAAATGTTAATTTATGACAAATATATGGTTAATTTGAATTTGTTACCAGCAACATGCTTCAGAAAAGTTGGGACAGGGCACGTCCACCTCTGTGTTGCATCACCTCTTCTTTTAACAACACTGTACACGTTTGGGAACTGAGGAGACCAGGTGCTGGAGCTTTGAAAGTGAAATGTTGTCTCATTCTTGCCTGATAGAGGATTTCAGCTGCTCAGCACTTTAATATTCCCTTTGCTGTATTTCACGTTTCATGATGCGGCAAAATGTTTTCAGTGGGTGACAGGTCTAGACAGCAGGCAGGCCAATCCAGCTTCCGGACTCTTCTACTATGGAGCCTTGCTGTTGTAATATGTGTAGAATGCAGCTCGTCATCGTCTCGCTGAAATATACATCTGAAAAAAACATTGTCTGAATGTCAGAATATGTTGCTCCAAAACTTGTGTCGTTCAGCATTAATGGTGCCTTCCAAGATGTGCAGGCTACCCAAGCCCATACCATCACGGATGCTGGCTTTTGAACTGTCCGCTTTCTGGATCGTGTTTAGATACGGTTTCTTCTTTGCACGGTAGAGTTCCATCACGCATTTGTGGATGCAGTGATGAACTGTGTTCGCAGACAGGGGTTTTTGGATGTGTTCCTGAGCCCATGCAGTGATTTCCACTGTAGATTCATGTCTGTTTTTAATGCAGTGCTGCCTGAGGACCTGAAGATCATGGCTATCCAGTGTTGCTTTTTGGCCTTGTCCCTTATATACAGAGAATTCTCTGGATTCTCTGAATCTTTTAAAGATACTATGTACTGTAGATGATGAAATTCACAAATTTCTTGTAACATTGCACTGAGGAACATTATTCTTAAATTGTTGCACTGTTTGCCCACACAGAGTTTCACAGAGTGGTGAACCTCTCCCCATCTTCACTGCACCAAGACTCTGGGAAGCTATCTTTATACCCAGTCATTTAACTCACCTGTTGCCAATTAACCTAGTTAGCTGTCAGTTATTCACCCAGGTGTTTTGTTTTTACACAACTTTTCCAGTGTTTTGTTGCCCCTCTCCCAACTTTTTTGAAATGTGTTGCTGGCGTCAAATTTAAATTGAGCATATATTTGTCATAAAACAATAACATTTCTGTTTCAACATTTGATATGTTGTCTTTGTTCTATTTTTTATTAAATATGGGTTTAAATAATTTGCAACTCATTGCATTCTGTTTTTATTTACATTTTCCATAGTGTCCCAACTTTTTTGGAGATGGCTTTGTATTGGGACACACCTCGTAATCGATCGTTGAATTCAGGTGTTTCATTCAAACCCATTGCCTAAGATGTATTAATACAGCACATAGACATATAGTCAGATCTACAAATATTTGTGAAAGAATGGGTAATTCTGAAGAGCTTGGTAAATTCAACCATGGTACTGTCATAGGATGCCACCTTTGCAATAAGTCAGTTGTGAAATTTCTTCCCTGCTAGATATTCTGCTGTCAACTGTAAGTGGGATTATTGCAAAGTGGAAGCATGTAGAAACAACAGAAACTCAGCCACGACGTGTCAGACCACGTAAAGTAACAGATTGGGGGGGGGGTCACCGAGTGCTGAGACACATAGTGCATAAAAGTCAGCAACTTCCTCTGGCATTAACTGCAGCACAAAATCTGTGCACTGGGAGCTTCATGGAATGGGCTTCCACGGCCGAGCAGCTGCATGCAAACCTCACATCACTGCAGTGCAATGCCACGCGTCAGATGGAGAGATGTAAAGCACACTGCCACTGGACTCTGGAGCAGTGGAAACGTGTTCCATGGAGTTTTGAACCATGCTTCTCTGTCTGGCAGTCTGATGGATGATTTTGGGTTTGATGGATGCCAAGGAGAATGTTACCTGCCTGACAGCATTGTGATAAATGTAAAGTTTGGTGGAGGAGGGATAATGGTATGGGGTTATTTTTCTGGGGTTGGACTGGGCCTCTTAGTTCCAGTGACGTTCCACGTTGGACAATTCTATACTTCCAGCTCTGTGGGAACAGTTTGGGGAAGGCAGCCCTTTGCTGTTCCAGCATGACTGTGCCCCAGTGCACAAAGCAAGGTCCATTAAAACATGGTTGGGTGAGTCTGGTATGGAAGAGCTTGATTGGGCTGCACAGAACCATGACCTCAACCCCATCTGACACCATTGGGATGAACTAGAATGGAGATTTTGAGTCAGGCCTTCACATCCAACATCAGTGCCTGACCTCACAAATGCTCTTCTGGATGAATAGGCAAAATTCCCACAAACACATTCCATAAACTTGTGGAAAGCCTTTCCAGAAGAGCGGCAGCTGTTATAGCTGCAAATGGGGGACCAACTGCATATTGATGCCTATGGATTTAGAATGTTATAAAAGTTCCTGTAATTGTAATGACCATGGCGATTAGACCTACATAAGTCCTTGACCCAAAAATATTGTACACAGCAGACCAGCCAACCTGAGGGTCCCACCACGATTGTTATTTGTTCTGGAGTGTCCATCCACAAGCTAAGGTCTTTGATGGTTTGGCATTGCCCTCTTCTGCACAGGTGGAGTTCACTGTGAATTTAAGTGGAATTGATTCACGATGGTCATCCAGCACTGACACAGTGATACATGACTGCTGGCCAGTTTTATACCTTCCTCACCCCAAAAAGGCACTGTACCATGAGAAGGGTCATCACTCAGTGACTGTGTAATCATTACTCTTAATCACGAGACTGGAATCAGAACACAGCCATTAGCATCAAGGCATTGGACAAGGGGATGCTGTCACACCGCGACATATCTGTCACCTGTCACACACGGGGTCTAACAGAAACCTGAGTGTCATTTTTTTTTCTTGGAAAGACAACCCAGCTGAGTGGAATCATGCTGCTCCTGCTGTATGGCCTCCTGGTGTCTGCGCAGAATGATTTATCCGGCTACCAATCAGGTAGGTGAGGGGGGAGGGGCCTACCTTTCTATTGGCAGAAGACTTACTCAACCTAGTCACGTGATCCCCTGTGCAAATTATGTTCAAGCCATGTGGACATCAATTTCCATCATATCTCACCTTAAATATGGCCAACTCAAGTATCGTTGGACTATTTGTGAAGGATTCACATGTAGTATTTTTTTACTTACTTACTTAGTTCATGATTGGTCAAACCAGACAGAAGTATCAGTTTAACCATGACCGGTGTATCGGCGGCTCTGTGGCTGCATGTGCAGGTGACGAGCATGTCCTCGAGGGCTCTGTGGTGGGTGTCTATGAAGAGGAGTCAGGATACCCCTTCCCAGGTATCACAAAACCTTGCAGTAACCTGAACTTCCTGCTCACTCACGTATATTTTTGGGCATTTACATTATTATTTTTTAATATAGTGCAAAGGAGATTTACAATTAAATTTTAGTCATTACATAAAATACTTTTTAATGGTCATTTTTATTCGTCTACTTGCTGTTTAAAGACTTTTTTGCAATCATTCTTTTGAGATGTAACACCTTTCAACCGTTCGTATATTACGGATGTTAGTTTATTTCACATACAGAGAGCTTATTAAGGTACCTGGTGTAGCTACACTTTAGCTTTTAGCTAAGTGAGTGAAACAGGACATGTGACCTCTGCTGTCGCATAGATGAGGTCCAGCTGGAACCAACCACAGGGTACGAAGAGCAGACGGCCTCAGCCTACGACCCCTACCACCCCTACGGCCCCGTCTCCTCTGTCGTCACTATGATAACGGAGGACGCGTATCCCTACGTGGCAACCACATCCCAGTCGTACGACTATGCCAAGGAGGTCCCCACGGTGACCACCCAGGTGCCATACTACGAAAGCGGCATTGCCACCCTAGGGCAGGAGGAAGGGCCCACAGACTGCGACTGCCTACCTGGGGAGCCTGGTTTTGCCGGATTTGCTGGGCCTAAGGTAACACTACCCCCACTTTTAGGATCTGGGGTAAACATACCGTTTATATCATGTATTCATTCAAGTTATTTAATTACATGGCCAAGAGGTTTGGGCACCCAGAGTTATTTCATCTGATTTTTTTTTGCTCACTCTTTTGCACCCCCCCCCCCAATTAAACAGCACCTTAGGTGATCGCCTATGTTGCCTGTAGGGCAGGCCAGACCTGCCTCAGAAGCCTTTTCTTCTTGCGTGAATGTGCATTTCTATAGGTGTATGCAAAGCATGCTAGGTAACCTTTGTTGCAAAAGACACTATATCAAATAAATGGAATACTTTTCTGCATTTCTAGAAGAAATAGAATTGTGACAGCGTAGTTATAGTCATGGCCAGCAGGGCGGCGGTAGCACCTGTCTAAGCATCATGTAATGTCTGGTCGTGTAGGGAGCCAGAGGGGAGCAGGGTAAGGATGGATTCCCTGGAGTGCAAGGACGGGCGGTGAGTATAAGAGCGCCCCCCCAGTGGGCCTGATGGTGCCACATGTCTCTAGCGCTGCAGACAGCCTCTGCTCATGCTAGCTGGAATAAAAGCTCAGTCGTTGTATCATCTTGTTTTCAGGGGTACAAGGGATTCAAAGGGGTGCCAGGAAGAACGGGGGACCCGGGCCCCGAGGTGAGAGCGAGCTCTGTCAACTGACCTCTGACCCTGAGGACCTTCGGCTGTGTCAGCACTGAAGTAAAGGATGGCTAATAGTGAAGCGTGTATACATTCGGAGTTAAGGTGGTATTTGTTAAGAGGGACGGTGTTAATAGCTGACATGCCAATAAAAATCCTTGTAGTAAGAGACCTAGCAAACACAGTGAGACATTAGTAATGACCAATATTTAGGTAAATGACCGTGAAACTGTGCTACCTTAAATGATGGTGCTAAAGGGGATCCTTATTCTGTATCCTTATTATACGACGGCAGTTCTAAGGGCTGATGGCAAACGTTTTTGGTTACACTGGATGTCACATGATCTTTTTCCCTCTCATGTCCAGGGGGAGCCTGGGGAGGACGGAGCTGAGGGGTCGTCCGGCTTCTCTGGAGCCATGGTGAGCAGATTGGTCAAGGGGTTCTCAGCATGTCCAGCTGGGGCAGGTGCTGCTTCGTCAGTGATGGTGTTTGGGCACATTGTGGAGACCAAATACCCCCACGATGTCATTAAGACCCGTTATTCTGATGATGTGGGAACCATTTTTTCAGTCACCACAAGGGGAAATTCAATTTCAGAAAAAATCTGTGCCCGCAATCGAAAAACTAAAAATTCCAAAAGACTTATATTTTGGTTGTTTACTTATGGTTAAGGTTTGGGCTGGGTGGGGGTTAAGGTCATCATGTTGGGATTAAAGTGTTCCTCATAGAAATGAATGGAGAGTCCTCACAAAGATATAATTACAGACCTGTGTGTGTGTGTGTGTGTGTGTGTGTGTGTGTGTCTCCTCACTGGCCCTTATCTCCACAGGGTGAAACTGGGCTCCGTGGGGACAAGGGGGAAGCTGGGGACTTGGGTGCCAAGGTAAAGGCAGAATTGAATCCCACCATTTCACCAGAACAGCATCTACCATAAATGTTTCTAGCAATTTCTAAGTTTTAAAAGTTGAGGTCAGACCTTTCCTGTCACTCAAAGGGTGACATCGGCATGACAGGCCCATGGGGTGGAGTCGGAATCAAGGGCGAGACAGTAAGTAGCATTTCTAGAACTAACTTGTGGAAAACCCAGTTATTATGGTTGGAGGAAAGCAAAGAAACTGATAATTACAGATCAGACAGTCAAGTTCCTGTATCTGACCTCTGACCCGGTGGACGCCAACTCTGTCCACCTCTAGGGACCAGTGGGAGGAGTTGGAAAACCTGGAAAACCTGGAACCAAGGGGATAAAGGTTATCATCATCATCATCATCATCATTGTCGTCATTTTCTTGATAATGGATTTGAACCAACACTTAAAACATACATGCACAGCATAATACACTGGATATTTGCTGAGACAACTGAGTGTAAATTTACTGGCTCATGGGTACAACAGTTACTCCTTTGCTGAGATATGAATGCTCCAGAAATATGGCAGCATGATTGTCACATTGAACAGTAGTCTTACCAGATTAGTGCTACTGCTGATATCACTCAGTGAGACTGGGGCAGAGGCCCTTCGGTCCTGCAGCAGAATAAGTGCTGTTAATGGCAGTGGTTTTGCTCGACAGGGATCGATTGGGAGTCCTGGGAAAATGGGACCAGATGGTGAGATGGGAATAAAGGTAAAACAACCAAACACCAACCTTTCATCTGGTGTGCATGCAAATGAGTAGGTGGGGCTAAAAAAAACAAATTCAATTCAAATTCATTGTCTTTATAGTACACAGAGGTACACTTACAGAGAGATGTGTTTTGTTACTTCTAGAGCAAGTGCAACTAGTTTAAAATAAAATATAGCACATAGATAGAACAACACCCACCACTGAGAGCTCTACGCAAATAACATAGTTATATTATTTTACAAGTATTGTAGCTGAATTACACCGTAAATAGTTTCTGCAGAACCAGTAGACTGTCTCATCATTTTTTGTTATATTATTTAATTTCCTCATTATTGTATTGCATCAGTCTGAAACTCCCCTGGTTAAATGTCAAATAGTTTCTAAAAATGTTAACCAAATATTTTTGTAACAGTGGCAAATGGCAGTTTCATTCCTGACCAAGTGAAGGCCTACATGCCAATGTAATGTATTTACCCATGTTAAATATTTCTCTAAAAAGAGGCATGTTGTCTTACTCACAGGGTCAGATTGGAGCCCCTGGCTTCTCAGGAGACAGAGGAGAGCCAGGTAACACGGTAAGAATTTGTTTGGCTAAATGAGCAAACCATCAGTGCTTTTCTGAAAAATATTTCTGGCCAAATGTGTATCTATTTGTTTCTTGATTGTTTATTTTAGGGGTATTCAGGAATCCCAGGAGGCAGAGGAGAACCTGGACTAAAGGCATGAAGAAGTTCATTTTATTTTGTTGGGAAGTTGATGTTTGGTTATTTCCTATCTCTGGTAGAGCATCCACTAACCCTAGCTTTGAAAACAGTGCCTCTGAAAATGACATTTATTCATTCACTTCCCTTAATGCTTTGGTCAGGGAAACAAAGGCTTAGGGGGGATTCCAGGCAGCGATGGGGAGCCTGGGGAAGATGTAAGTGGGAAAGATGCCAAAAAACTAGTTACCTGGAGATTGTCCAGTGGGGCACAGAGTTGATTTCTCATTTATTATCCAGGGTCCTCTAGGAGTGCCGGGAGTAATTGGAATTCCTGGACCATTCGGCGTTAAGGTATGTCCTAATGTGAAAAATGAACCAGGGCTGCCAATTCTCACGCATCTGGCGTGACGCTCACGTTTTCAGACTCTCTCACACACGCAAGAAATCTCACACCAAATCTATATTACTCCATTATAAACCGAAAATTATCTGCATCAAAAGTACTGGGGGAGTTTGCAAACCCTGCAGACTATTTACAAGGTGATAGAACTTACATACATGTAAATGCGTGTGCATGTGTGTGCAGACTTGTCTCGGATTGAAAATCTCCAGCCAGCCAGTTGACCTAAGTTGGCAATCTGGGATTAAGTGAACGAAATAAAAGAATATTTTGTTGAAATCACTTGGAGAATGTGGCAGGTTTTGATCATGGGGCTTTTACATTGTTTTCAGGGGGACAAAGGGGATCCAGGCCCTAGGGGACCCCAAGGACGAATGGGTGCACAGGTAGGACCCTGAATGAGGAGTCAGCGGTTACGGCGCTCTCAGATCACGTCATCCTGTTCACGTAATCCTATATGAAAAAGCGGGCGAGTACAACCCTTTAAGAGGGACTGTTTTTAAAAAACGCAAGCAGGCTGAAGTGGGTCATATTTAAATAATTTATTTAAATTATTTAACCACTGTACTGATCTATACATCTCGCCAACTATAACTTAATTATTCATAAGTAGGCTACTATGATAAGAAAAATGTTAAACGATCTATGAACATATTATTTAAGTACCATTTTAAAATGTAGTCAGGTACGTAACGGCACACTGGTCATGGGGACAGCTTTCAGTTGTCTGTGTTTTTGTATAGTTCCTATTTCTAAATTTAGGTTGTTTTGGTTTAATTTCAATTGTTCGTGTTCTGAAATGTCTGCGGGCGAACTGGCACCACGTTTAATCGCTCGTCACTTTTGACATTAGAAAGAGGTAGTTGGTGTCGTGGGTAAAGTCCCGTCGACTAGAATAAATGTCACAACCGCCAAATGTAAAATCCAATATGCAGATGATGAGTAAATTTAAAAAAAAGGTACTTATAAGTTGGTTTAGTCATGTATCCGTGTTTACAGGCGATTATTTTGTTTTTAGAATTGGTGGAGAAATATTTATTTTCACATATCACTTTAAGTTTGACCAGTCTCTGTGAGTGTTGTTTTACGTGTGGTAGTTTCTGTTGTTAGGTTTGGTTTCAGTGCGTAAATTTAGGTAGTTGATTGAGCCTAATCAGTCCTACTGCACATGTTTATGTTTCCTGTGTTTTGGGGGAATCCTAAGTATGAGCTGGAAAAAAATCTGTAGTTCCCAACGTGGGAAAACAATGGGTCACAAGGATGGCAGTAAGCATGTTAAGTGATGGATGAGAAGATCAGCCTCTGTGCACATGGTCTTGTTTACTCTGCTCTGTGAAAGGGTCACGTGCGATAAGATGCCGTATGGAAATACCAGGCGAAGCTGACTTGCTGCATCTGTCCATAACTTTGTGCTACAACAACAACAACAACAACAATAACAAATTAATTTTTGTATAGCGCATTATCACAACATTACATCGTCTCAAAGTGCTTTACAGCATCCCCACCCAAAACCCCCAGTGAGTAAGCCATAGGCGACAGTAAGGAAAAACTCTCTAGAAGGAGGAAACCTTGGGAGGGACCAGACTCAAAGGGGGAGCCCATCCTCCAGGGGCTGGCAGGGAGAGTCAAATACAGTAAAA
>JAODJW010000135.1:9068396-9086876 GCA_026777045.1 Hyperopisus bebe | reverse complement strand
ATCACTAAGGTATTCTGGTGCAAGGCCATTCAGTGCTTTATAGGTTAATAGCAGTATTTTATAGTCAATCCGAGACTGGTGATGTAGACCAGACATTTAACAAACAAATAACAAACATTTTGTGAGCATTATATGCAGATTATTTGTTGCTGTACATAACATGAAGGTGGTGCTGCCTGTGGTCTTTGGTGTTTTGTTCAACATCCATCCATCATCTATCTGTCTGTCTGTCTGTCTGTCTCTGTCCAATCATGCATTACATGCATATCACCATAGTTGTTAGGCCTGTAAGTAAAGTGTGTGTGTGATTTGCATTACAGGGACAACCAGGGGAGAGAGGAGACGCCGGCATTCCAGGGAAGCCGGGAACCAGTGGCCTGAAGGGCCAGCCGGTAAGGATAGTGTCTGATAGCAGCCATCTTATATTCAGCTGCAAATTCACTGCTGCCACTGGAACTCACTGGAACAGTCAGCTCAACCAGCTGCAGATTTTCAGTCCCTGTGCATTTGTCATTGTGCTAAACCACATTACAGTACCTCTAAAGCCCTATTCAGAGGGGATTAATTTATCCTACGGTGGTTGGGGACGTAATTTATACAGTGATTTGTCTGGCTCATTCATAGTGGCGATTCATCATGAGTAAGTCCCTTTAGAAGGTGGATGACAACAGAATTCTCATTTTTGGGTGATCTGTCCCTTTAACACAGAAGTAACACAATGTGCGGCAGTTGTGGCTATAAGCGTAGTTTGTCAGTTTTTTATATGGGAAGCTCCAGATAAATGCTGTTCTGGCCTTTGTAGATGTGACCTTATTACCAAGATGACAATTCAAACAGGACTAATGTTACCAAAAGCAGTCCATGTTGGCTGAAATACAGAAGCTAGTTCATTCCTTAATTTTTACTGTGCAGGCTTGTAGTCACTACATTGCGGTTTCAGACTGGATTAAAATTACGCCAGTTGTCGGTAATTGCTTCAGTTGCATTACACCCCCAGGTAAAACTAATGCCATCCAAACAGGGCTTAAGTGTTTGTGTTCATCTCCAGTTCAGTGCAGTTCCTCCGCCCTAGGCACTGTCAGACGGGGTTAAATATAGAAAAGAGGAAGGCGTGCACACTCACAGTGACTAATGGTGACATGTGACTCTCACTCGTGACTTTTGGCCTTTTTCTCTTTAGGGTGCCAAAGGGGAGACTGGAGTGGACGGCGAGAAGGTATAAAGACATCTGCAGTCTCTGGTAGCAAAGGGGAGTCCCCCTCCCCCAGACCAAAACAGAACCGACACCAGTCAGCAAGTCCGACACTTTGCAGAAGTTCCACTTTTCACTTTTCCAACACAACTCTTTTGAGATCACTTATCTGCTGCTGTTGAATCCCCCAAATGCCCAATTTTTAAAAATCCATTTGAACAATGGGGTCATCTCTGCTCCCAGTGCCAATTACTCTGATTGTATCTCAGAGTCCCCACAGGTCAGCTGTATAAATTTTGTGAAGATAATTCTATCTTGTTTTTCTTCTTTCTCCTCAGGGAGCCAGAGGACCACAGGGGTCAAAGGGCACGAAGGGGCAGAAGGTCTCTTTGACAACCTTGCACTATTCCCTCATTATGCTTTTATCAGTTCTTAGAGCTAAAGCAAACCCCTCTGCAGATTTTTCCCTCTTGACAATTGAGCATGCAGCCTTGTGTCCTTATTCCTGCATGTGTTGTTTTCAACTATCTTCATTTTTTAAAAACTTCATTCTGTAACAGGGTAGCGCCGGTTTCCGTGGTGATAAAGGAACGGTAAGTGCCACAGATTCTTTTAATTTCAGCCAAAATGTGATTTCACTGGAGCAGAAATCTTCTTTCCTAAGTATTTTTTTTCGACTCCGCCAAAAGTCTGAAAATTTTTAATATTGAGCATAGAAAGTTTTTCAGAGACTAGGAAATAAAATAAACCTTAGATTTAAAGTGATAATCCACCGCAAGAGAAGCCATAACTCTCTACATTTTCCAGTATGGTGAGAGGGGCTTTGCGGGACCCCATGGCGGTGTTGGCCGTGTGGGCCCCCCAGGAGTGCCCGGTCCACGGGGCAATCCTGGTGCTATGGGCGACGCCGGAGTTAGGGGCATCCCAGGACCCAAAGGAGTACCTGGCCCCCCCGTAAGTAACGTGGCCCACAAACCAGTACAAAAAATACAGTTTAAGGTGTAACATTTGCCATGTTTCAATTCAGAAATTCAATAAAATAAGAGTCAGAGGATACATGCTGTTTCATTTCTGATTGGACATGATATCGATCAGTTTGTTTTAAATTATCCAACTTTTGCAAACAAATATTGAAAATTTATTCCAAACAAATGACTGTTTTTTGCACTAGAAAACCATCTGAAATGAAGCTGATAGTAAAATGTGAACATGAAATTCGGGGGGGAGGGAGGGTTATACTGATGCCATCACATCATGTTTGGTCGGGATTTCTGATTCGCTTCAGTTCTTCCTGTCACTCCTGCTAAGATAATTTTTACTGCAGACACACGCATGCATAGTTAAATCCTCGCTCGTTGTTAATGAACACACTCATTCCTGAGACCTCCAAGGCCATAATTTCCTTTACCGAGACGTTAGAGTCAGCATACTCATGATTCATGACAATTACAGGTCATTGCTTCTTTTCATGATGTATGACATGGCCTGTAAATCGGTGATTAAACAGAACAGCCCCACCTCAGATAAAATGACACGTGTGGGTCCCTGCAGGGTCCAGGACTCTCTGATGAACAGGTCCTTCAGCTCTGCCAGGGTGTGGTGACGGCTCAGATCTCACAGTATGCTGTGTCCATCCGTGCCAAATGTGCCCAGGGCTGCCCCGTCAACCACCGCACCCTAATCGGACCCCCCGGGATCAGGGGCCCACCTGGAGCCTCCGGGAAACCCGTAAGTGCCAGGGAGTGGGGGGAGGGGAGGTGTGTGGGTCCATCCAAGCGACACTTTTCATGGAAAACACACACAGACGTAGATCCAAAGATCTCACAATAATATTGCTGATCTCAGTGTTCGACACTCTGTTAGCTGCCTGGAAGAATTTCTTTCTATAATAGCTAAAGTGACTCGTATAAGTGGTTTGCTGTTTGTTTTGGTTTGGACCCTTTACCGAGCCGCTCTGATCCCGCATGATACCCCCCAGGGGAAACCTGGCAAGTCCGGCTCCAAGGGAGCCAGTGGGCCGAGGGGGGACACGGGATTGCCAGGCCAGGAGGGTGCAGCAGGACCGAGAGGTAGGCCAGGGCCCAGAGCCCTGCTTGCCAGACAGCTGACATCCTCCCCTCCTTCCTCACTCGTCTTTCCTTGTAACCATCAACACGAAACTCCCCATTGGTCTGAAGAATAATCTGATCAGATTTTATGGCAATTTTATGACAATTTATGAACTGTGTCCTTAGCTTCATTTATACTAGTAGTTTATAATTTATTCAGAATTTATTAAAGGATGTAATTATAGGCAGAACTGGCCGCTAATCAAGCGCTAATGTGCCGTTAAGATCCAAATTTGTGATTATAGGTCCCAGTGACGATTAAATTTCTGACTCCCGTTTTACAAGGACAATGCTCTGACCATCGATCTGTGGAGTCTACTTGTTGGCATTTTTTCCTGCGCCACCCCATCAATGATTTAATGCCCCGTCCTCCTCCTAGGCCAGAAGGGCACCAAAGGGGTGCGAGGTGACCCTGGCACAGGGCTGCCAGGAATCGACGGATACCAGGGCCTCAGAGGTGGGGGCAATCGCAGCAGGGTGGGGAGGGTGGTCAGATGAAAAGTGTAGATGGGAGGTGGTATCAAGAAGATCACACAGAGGTGAGGTGCATCAAACCAGGTTAGGGCGCAGCTCTCGGGCACGGAATGTGGGTATTAAACAAGAGGAACCTTGTATTCTGAAGCATGGGACAGGAAACATCAGAGAGATATAGATATCACAGTGATGTGAATGAAATCTAATGACACTATCAGACACAAAGGAATGATGTGAGTGTATTTCAGAAAGTCATACCACTGTGGTAATTCAAATTTATAATATTGTTTCTTTCACAGGCTTTCCGGGACACCCTGGTCAGCCAAAGAATGGGACAGATGGTCCCATGGGACCCCGTGGATACCCAGGCCCAATGGGCCAGTCAGGAGGGGCTGGGCTTGCTGGGGTGCCGGGGGTTTGCGAGGCTCGAGACTGTAGCATCCATGCCCCAGTGATGCGGAAGGAGCAGGGCCTGGTGAAGGGACCACTCAATCCCAACATATAGACACGTCACGGTGGCACAGGGTTGTCCTGAAGCTGTTCATAAGCACAGAACTATACCCATAATCCCCCAGTCTGACCCTATCCATCCTTACCTTACAGTACACTGAACCTACCCACCCACAACCCTACCAATCCATCCAACGTTACCCATACTGCCTTGTTAGCTTTAGTTGCTACACCAGGGGTAGGTAACCCTCAGAGCTGGGAGGAAGCAAAAACCGCAGTCTGTCTGGGGCTCCTCAAGGACCCGTTTAAGAAACACTGCTCTAATCACCCCCAGAGCCCCCAGCATGAAAGAGCCGCCAGTATAAAGTGGATTTCGGGAGAGGAGACTGAAATTATTTTTCCCATCACATAATTCAGTTTTTGATTGATGACTTTTATTTTATTGATGCCCTCATTGAGGAGATGGCTTATTTTATTATTTCGCATTTTTATCAATACAAGGACAAAAATAATGTAAATATTTTTAAAAAATACATAAACATTCATAAACCTTTTCTAATTCGCTTGTCGTAAAAATATCTCTGTGCTGCATTTCAGGAACACGGCTAACTGGGGATTTGAGCAGTTAATTTAAAATACTCTCAATGTTAAGAAGCAGTTTCTGATTCTGCTGCACTTCACACTTTCAGAGCTGCCAAAAACTATTCGTATAAAAATATGCACAAAAAACAAACACTGTTGTGGTTCTGTGCTTTTCAGCATGAGGAACCTCCAGGAAAAGGAGATGTAAACATTCACTTAAGTGCACCTGAATCCACGACCATAACAGTACTTAACAGTGTGTGTTCTACTGCACCACAGTTAGTGCTTCTCCGTGTTTACATTCACTTCCAACACCTTCCTCCCATGACCCAAACACATGGATGCCAAATAGAATGGATATTACAGAGAAGAATAAGATAACAGAGTAAGATCTTGGCAAGAAATTAATGCAGATCTGGATGAAAATAAATGTTGAGATGTTGCATAAACTTGCAGAAACAATGCCCTGACAAATATGCATCATAATTAAAGCTAAGGGTGGTTCAACGAAATATTAAAGTGCAATATAAAATAAAGTGTAATATTTTTTGTCCAGGCACAGTTCATATAATGGAAACATTTACATATAAAAATATATTTGCATAAATAACACAAAAATGTAACAAAAAAAAAAAAACAAGCTTAGGAAAAAGAGAACTATGCTGGAATTTAAGAAAATTTCCAGAAGTGGCATAGAGAGATGTGAAACCAATAGCAGTAGGTTATGAGAGTGGTGAGGAGTCCATCCATCCATCCATCCATCTTCTGAAACTGGTTGTGGTATTCAGGGTCACGGGGGGTCTGGAGGCTACAGGCACAAGGCCAGAAACAACCCAGGATGGGGTACCGACCCATCACAGGGCACAAGGCAGGAAACAACCCAGGATGGGGTGCCAACCCATCACAGGGCACGTGGCGTGGCAGGGCATGCGGCCAGGAGTAGTGACTCATTCAACTGAATGGCATGAGCGTCCCTTTGCTTCTGTACTCACACAGCCCTCCACCCCATAAGCAGCTTAAGCTCCTCCCTTCTTTGCACCGCATGCCCTACCACACCTCATAGCAGCCGCAGGCCTGGCTGGCCGGACCAGGCCTCTCATCCCCCAACGGCATCTGGCCGCTCACTGGGTTTGGGTTGGTCAGTCTACAGTCCCATCTGAGGTGTGCAGCACCATAAATCACATTCACACTCAGCGCTGTGGCTAACAGACTTGTCTTTGAAAGAATTATGTAACTTATATGGGCAACAGCAGAGATAACTATCTGAAAAAAAACAGTTCAATGACAAACTAATCAGACGTCTAAATCATAAAACATTTTGCATCAGGTCCCGCCCACTCAACTAACAGCAGCATACCCTGAACAGCTTGAGGTCTAACCGGTGTGGCCAGAGTTAGGCCCCTTGGCGTCTACGGATAACGGCGACCCGACAAATCACAACGACGACAATCGAGCAGCAGATGACCGCAGTCACGATGAGGCCTGTGTGGGGAGAGGGCGGGACAGCATACCGTCAGGGCGGGACAGGGGAGAAGTGAGGGCAGCTGGAAGTATGTTAACTAAAAAGTATGGAGGGATGTACGTACCCGTGCGCAGGCGAGTACTCTCAGGATGATCTACACAAAACAAGAAAAGGCAAATCAACTCAAATTCCAGTATTTTATTCAACTGCCTTTGTTTATGCTGTTAGGGAGTTCTTCAGGTTCTTCAAATTGGTTACAAAACTACCAGTACAGCAGTGGGTGGTAACTGGCGTATGAACTGCACCGTGCTAACTGAAATCTGACTTATTGGCAACCAGTATGAATCCCTCAGCCCAATCATACATAAAGCTTTAAATGTTCTGATAAGACCTAAAACCAAAGGCCATGCTTCGCTCAGCCTGCGCCTCGCATGGCTGAACTTTATTAAGAAGTGAAATTTTCCTTATTACTACTTGCATGATATTTTTATCTAATGGCACTCTCACTTTTACTCATTTATACTGCTGGATCTTTTGTTATTTTGGTGAAGTACTTTTCCCAAGGGTACAACAGCAAGACCCGACCAAGCAGCGGGAACTTGTAACCAAAGTTTATGTCGTTCACCACGATGCATATTTAAAGGCTTTACCTTGTATAGGGACTGGGGATGATGGATCTTTCTGTCCTACAAAATGAGGGGTAGAAACAGGAAGTTTTATATTTACCTTCAGCTTTGATGGTTAAAGTAAGATCAAAAATGGCGTCATAAAAATGTGAGAAAAGGTGTTTTAGTCACTTAGGTCACTGTCTCTAATATGAACCACATGGATGAGACAGACAAAAACATAATACATTAACCACATCACCAAAGCGCACTGAGGAGGAAGAAAAATGTGTCCGGATGCGACGGCATAAAAAAATCTTGCTAAAACTCCACTCTGATCTGATGGGGTTCCGAAAACCAGCCATTTCAAGGAAAAAGCAGATGAGAACAAATAACCAAACAAATAACTATTCTTTATTTCTCCAGGGGAAATTTGTTTTGGTTCATTTGAATTTATGTGAAAATAAAACAACTTTTCAGTGGATTTCCCTGAGCTGTATTTGTGGTCCCTACAAGACTTCAGGGAATTCAGACATAACAAAAGGCCTTTGTTTAGGGTAAACTTCCATTTAAAAACACACAGCAGTTTCATTGCTAAGCAGAAATGATTTGGAACTGAAACTGAGGAACAAATCCGTCTATCTTCCATGACTGCTTATGCAAACAGGCGTCACGACGACCTCAAGCTGTCATCCAACCCGCATCATTATGCTGCCGCAGGGAAACCAAAATGTGGAAAGAAAACCCAGACAAACATGCGGGGAGCACACAGCGAGAGTCGAACCCACAACCACGTGGAGGTAGGAATAGAATAACCAGATTGTAACTGCCCGTGAGATGCAGAGTGGGGGCATGCAGACTTACCAAGGAAAACGATTCTCTGCTCAGTCAGCACATGCTGTTTATTAAGAGAAAATAAGAATGTAAATGAGGATTTTGATAACTCAAAATTGGGTGGGGGGGGGGGGGGGGGGCAGAACCAGAACTCACGCCCTCACAGGTGATGGGGAGGACAACCCTGACACACTCGCTAAGGGTGATCCTTCCACTGGAGACGTTCACACATGGCGCAGCACACTGGACATCATTATGTTTGTGAATCGCGATGGTCTAAAGGACGGCAAACACACACGTGTTACTGCAGCACCCAGACTTCCAGTCGCCTGTCACCTCCGTCACTTTCACCCAATCAAACAGCTCATAGAGTTACCGTGGACATTCTGATTGAGATGCCTTCCCGCTGCAGCAAAACGCTGGACATATCTACATTTGATTAGCCTAGCAATGCTTTTATTTAAAGATGTACATTTTTTTAAAAAGCCAGTTCAGCCAGTTCCTGGAGCAATTAAGTTAATGGTCAAATCACCCTGCCAACCTTGGGATTTGAACCAATAACCTTGTGACCACACACACAGCAACCTAACCTAGTGGGCCACACACTGTCCGCACTGACACATTCTGATGCAGACGAGTGACTTCAAGACAGCATTACGCTTGAGGGGGTTCAGTCTCACATCCGATAATTTTTTGATAACGATTCATCTATAAAACTGCATTTCATCCTTTTCTTCCATATTTTAACTTTAAAATTAACATTTCTTTCCAATTTGTATCCAATTATACCCCTTCAGCCATCTAAAAAAATATGAATTGCCTACAAGTTAACATCTTCAGAGTCAGACATCAAAGAATTCTGGTCACACAATATATATTTTAATAACTATCTAAAAAAATTGTGCAGACATACAAGAAATGGCTGAAATGGCTGCCGCTGATGTAATACAGAGGAAGCTGAGAATTTAGGGCACATACATGTAGATACTAACACATACTAACATACTAACACAATCAGACTGTACAGACTATCCAGAGGAAACCAGAGTACATGGAAAAAGCCAGCATGACATGTGGAGAACATGCAGAATCCAAACAGGGGGGGGTGGGTCACTGATTGGGGCTTTTACCCACAAACCTCCTCACAGTCACATGACATGACAGACACGATGATCCTCTTAGAGACCTCAGCGTCAGACGGACTTACGCTGTTATGCGTTGCCCATATTTGCTCGCAGGTGAGGACATTTCCAACGTCGTGCTGGATGGTGAACACGGCTTGGCTGGCTGGACATGGGAAGGCCTTGGTGACGCTTCCTGAGCAAGTCCCTGAGAAAGGAAGATGAAGACATGGAGTGTGTCATTCAAGTAATCATTGACTAGCGATTATGGAGATCTTCTCACCCCTGCTCTCCGTGACACATACAAAGCCCTGAACTGGAAATGCTTGTGAAATATTAAACACCCTGAGCAGTAGAAAGTTTAATACTGGACACACACACATGTAGTATGTATCTCTGGAAGGATCGGGGACAAGCAGCCCCCCGCCCCCCTTAACGTTCAGCCTGTGCAAAAGACCTGAAGTTACCCTTTTCCATTTCCACGTGCCAAACCAAGAGAAGCCATGGTCAGTTCCCCCACACCGGACCTGGGGTAACCCTGCCCTACTTCCTCTAAAGATAAAACCCTGAAAGCACACCGATGCTTAACCGAACTGCTATTTCCTTCGCCATTTTATCAGTGACGTCTGATACGCCATTAGAAATCCCCGATCGTGCCACGCCCACCTCGCGCCCGGCGTGCTTTCCAAAAAAAGCCCCCGCGGAAAATACCTTCAATTCCCACTGTATTTTTCGAGATTTTAACCTGAGGAAATCTCCCAAGCTAACATAAGCACACATAACATTAAATCAATTTAAAAATAGGTACAGTAAATCATACTTGTCAACAGTGGATTGTGTAAAAACAATCAAACGTCAGTGTATGATATAGACCATAACGAAGAATGCATCACGAATGGTAACAGAACAACGAACACAATAGAAACCATCGCAAAAAGATAAAAGAAACGAAGTGCGAAATGCTAATAGATCCGCCTCCATTGCGTCGCAGGCACTACGAGCGATGTCGCGTAACAAATACATGATTATTAGTATTATTGTGATAAACCATGCAGTATCAGTACCGAGCTGCACCGTGCTTAGTAAGGGAAGGCATTTAAAATAAACTGGCCGAAGACACGAGACACGTGCAGTAACCTAAAAGTGCACGTTTGCGATTCATACTGTAGCACGTGAGTAAGAGTGCTATTATTGCTTAAAAATAAACCCAAAAAAATGCTTAACTGTATAAAAAGCATACATACACATGAACGCTAAAAACACGACGCACATCAGAGTCGTCTTGCTGTCTTCCATATTTGTTTATGATATCTGAAGGAAATTTACTTCAAGGTAGCACTTTCTCTTTCCGGTCCCGGAGTTTCCCGGATATGTAAAGTACGTTAATCAGGATACATAATGATCTTTGGTTTCTACATATCTTGATTATGCATGGGAGACGCAGGGGGATTTTAAATGTTTAATTACTTTAAATTGCATATATGATAAATATAAAATTGTGATTCATGCAGTTCTGACATAACTGACAATGACATAATGGCACATTCCTTTATGGGATTACAGGAATTTAAAAAAATTAAGGAATTCTGTGTGTGACAATATTTTTCGCAGGGTAGTTATACGTTTGTTTTTACAACCAAAAGCCGAAAAAGGCGATACAAAGGGTTACCACTCAAATATTCAGAGTGATTCATTCTCTAACAACAGATTGCTATTTATATTTAAAGTACCTTGACTCATTTTTTTCTAGTAGCCTAAATAAGATTTGCCACCCAAAATATAAAATACCACACTTGTCATAATATCCAGCCGTCTTTTATCCGTTAATATATTATACAAGGTCGCGGATGATAGAATAGGCTATAACCATCCATCCATCTAACATGCACCCATCCTTTTTATTATATTATTATAATCAGTGCCGTAGGTGTTAAACACAGGTGCCAATACTGCTCTCGTGATTCACCGTAAACGAAACGTAACCTATTAGCGTAGGCTGCATAAAAAGTTCTGCTTTTGCTTTCGATGTGCACTACATATAAGGCGCCTATGACTAAGACGCGGCAGTCCTAACCATGTGTACCATGCTCTCAGCTATCCTCCTGCTCGCACTGGCTGCCTTCCCCGGCCATGCGGACTGCAGCGCGCCGGCGGCCGACTCCACGTGCGGCGAGACAGCGGTCCTAAAGTGCGGGGCTCTGTCGGTGCCCGGCGTCCAGTACAGGCACCTGACATGGTACAAGGTGAGTGTTCTCCCGACCGCTAAGAAGAAAAAGAGCCACCGGTTTATAATTTAGATGTTACCTTTATTTATTTGGAAGGAGATACACTTCCAGCAACGAACAAATAACAGGTGCAAGATAGTTTAGTAAGTAAATGGCTGATAAATGGTTATAGAGGCATTATATGATTTCATGATAAAATTTCATTATAACATATTTCAGAACTTCAGAAATTATAGGCGGGTGGGTTCGGTACATTTTGCAGTACGTTTTTTTTTTTTTTTTTTTTTTGTCTAGCTCCCCTATTAATTGATTCTCCCTTGTTCCTACCGCTTTTCCGTCGCTCTCCCCGGTTCTAAAGGCGATTTGCTCTCATTCTGTTCCTCCAGATTACGGACGATCCGCAGTCATCGCGCGTCGGTCTCATCGGCAAGAACCTCAGGTCCAACTCCACCAAAGCCTACAGCGGGCTGAAGCGGCCCGTGTTTCTCCAAGAAGATTCCTCCGACCTCGTCATTTTTAACACAACCGCGCAAGACAGCGGGCATTACTGCTGCGCCTTAAGTGCCCCTCTGGGACACAAGAATCAGGAGGCCTTTATCCGCCTCAACGTATCCGGTGAGTCCTCTTGACTTGTTATTATAGTGATGATGCTGAAATTCTGCTGAAGCCTGACTATAGTTGCACTTGACATACACTGTAGGACCCTCAGAGTTGGGGTAAGGTCATCCCCTGGCCAAAGAGCAACTCTTTAACTGTGACTGTATGATCTGTCTCCTCCAGGATGCCCAGAAGAACAAGCGGGGTCTGAGGAACTGTGGTTAGAAATTATCCTCTTCCTGGCTGTGGCTCTGTCACTGGTGATATGTTTTATCTGCTGGGTAAGTAAGACCCCCACCAAGGATCAAATCACTTTAAATTAAATAAATGTGTTAGCTACTGTTATGGACTGATACATAAACTGATGAATGTAATGGTTGCTGTGTAGAGAGAACCTCACACAAACATCCTTCAACCCCATGAAATGTAATTTACCCCTGAGTAACACAGTCCAGAGAGTGGAAGATCAGAGTGTTTTCTTTTTCCGGCAGGTATGTTTGAGGAACCTGTCGGTTCTGCGTGAAAGTAGGAAGCAGGGTCCCAGTGAGAAGAAAAACCTGAGGCTGATATACTCCCCCAGCTCAAAAGGCCCCTCCTACCACCACGTGTGCGTGTGATTCCTTCAGAGCCAGTCCTGGGTCTCCACACTGAACGTCCTAAGGGCCGAGTCGGGCTGGCCCAATGAAGAGGACCCATGCAGGGACCCTACAGGATGCTGCGTCTCGTTTGGATTAGTCACACCGTGGTGTAACTGACAGCAGTGAGTTACATGGTGCTAGCAAACAGCATTACAGAACGGAAAATGTGGCAGCATCGCATGAAACTCGACGCTCATCAGAACCATGGCAGATGTTCAAGCTCGTGCTGAAACACTAGGAGATGCAGCCGCTGTACTCTGATAGTGACTCATGCAGGTCTTTTGTATCACTTTTGAATATTAGTTCTCAATTTTTGGATATCTTTATTATTTGTCACTTATTCCTTTTTAAGTCTGCATTGCTTTATCGTGACGATCCCGACGCGGTCGGGTTTGAAAGGGGAGAAGCTGGACCTGTAAAAGTAAACCAGACTACAGACAACATCTAACTGTGTGAGGAATTCAGAGTCATCCACTGAGGAATCACTAAACTCGCCACTTCAAAATTAAACCTGCAGTCCAAATGTGTGACACCATCTTCAGACAATGGGATATTCAACTGTGTTACTGGTACTGAGTAATTCACGACAGAACCATCAACCACGGTCCACTCATCCGTCAAATGACTGGAATATGTAAGAATCCACATGCTATAGTCGCAGTTAAATCTGCAGCCATCCAATGAGGTGGCCTGAGATACAGGGTGTGTACAAACCAAAGACAATGCATCTTAATTTGGAAACCAGATTTATGACTTAAAAGGTACAGCATGGGAAGAATGGACCCGATGAGGATATGGGCCTGAAATGTGAGGCACAGCTGACCACATGGCAGAAGGCTCCATCTGTTTCTGTACGGGGCACTGCTTTGCTATTTCTAGAACATTCTTTGCTCCATTTTGCACCATCAGAATCTTCCCTTCTGTCTGTTCTTGGGCCTAGAGGGTCCTGGAGTGACTCAGAGAAATAACAGAGAACAAGCTGGCGGTACCAGAGGAGAACGTGACCATTCCCCATCAGAGCAGAGACAGGGGTCCAGCCCCTGACCCTGCACGTGCGAGACGATGCTTTCTGCATGTCCTGTCTGCCCTCGGTACCTGCAGGGATTGGTGCCAGAACCCCCATCAGATACCAAAATCCTCGGATTCTCTTGTATGAAATGTAATGGTATTTGCATATAAACTACACTCATCCTCCTGCATACTCTAAATAATCTCCAGATTACTTAAGTACCTAATACACTGTAAGTGCCATGTAAATATCAGTACCACTTTACAATAAGGCTCCTGTTTGCCACTTGTAAATGGTAGTAACTCATTAATAAAAAGAAAAGTGTTATATCTTGTTTAAAATTGTGTATTAATAATTTACAAAGTGTTACAACCTAATAAATCACCAGATTATAAACTGTTCATAAACCCTTTATATTAGTTAGCCTTATTGTAAAGTGACACCAAAATACTTGTTACACTGTGTTCTCTATTGTACATGTTCAGTACAGAGTCTATAGGAGTTTATATCCTACACATTTCATTCATATGGATTCCATGTTGGACTTGGTAAAGCTTCTCTGCTTTTTTGTCCTTTTTTAATTAAATATTTTGGACCCACAGTTGGTTGAATCCTTGGATGTGGATTTTGAGGGCTGATATTTCTGTATTTCTGTCTCGTAACATGTAACCACACACCTTAAGTATGATCAAAACCTGTCCAGTATTCTTATCAATATCAGCTGATGTCGCTTCACAATAACACTGTACCTACCGATGATGTATTGAGTGGATTTCTGTGGTAGCGCATTTCAATCTGAAAAAATGCATCTGCAGAGTGAGTAAAATGTGGCATTTCTGTCTTTGCTGCCTTATTATTGTCTCCAGTGGTAGTTTTTATAAGTTCCTTAAATCCCATGATTGCAAACACACATATGCATACACATAAACAGTCATAATTTATTTATGCGGTATTATTTATAGTATATTTTTGTGGGAGAACATAACTTTGTTGAGGCTCCTTCCTCAGTCATCTCCTGAGCTCATGGACGGCTCTGATTGGACTGGCTTTTGTCTAGATTTTTAATTCTTCATGCTTGCGAGGTGTAGCAGACTGTACCCTGTTTATGAAACTGATTTGTTTTCAGGCCGCTGGACCTCATTACTCTTTGGGGCCTAATCTCGGGTGAGATGTCAGAGGCCTCACAGCATCCTGGGGTTTCCCCTTTGAGTTGAGGGCCAAGATCAGCATCCACTTTGGGGCAAGGATCACTGGGAAGACTTCCAAACACCTGGGATCTGTCAGGGACTCTTTTAGATTGTGGAGAAATGGCCAATGGAAATACAACCAAGCATAAAAACAGCATACAATAACAAAGCATTATGTTAAAATATTATACAAATGGGTCCAAACTTGTATATAAATCACTTGTATAAATCCATCTATCTTCCAGTCGCTTATCCTGGACAATGTCTTGGGGGACTGGGCTGAAGTCTGTCTTGGGCAGCACAGGGCACAAGGCAGTTAAGAACTGGATGGGATGTTAGTCCAACATAATTAGGTACAAACATACAGATGTGCAATGGGCAATTCAGAGACCGCAATTCAAAAAGAAAAAGAAACTTTATTTGCCTTTTCCACAAATGCGTTGGAATGTTCCTTTTTGTATATCCCACCTCATGCTCCTTTGAGACATGCATACACGTACAGGTAAGAGCACAGAACTCGGGCGCCAAATACAGGCTCCGCCACGGCAGCACACACAGAGAGCAGAAGTGTAATACAGGCAGTCCCTGGGTCCCTCGTACTTATGAACGCCTATTACAATGATTCGTCATAACGATCGCACACACTTTGACGCCATTCGCCACGCGGTCCTTCTGGAATCTACCTAAAGTCATGTCTTTGGATCCCAGAACGAAACCTGAGTAAAAATAGACAGAGACAGTACTTGAACCGTCATTCCTGGAGGCACGAGATGACAGCGCTATAGACTAATCTATTAATTAGTCCGATGGTAACTGACGTAATATAAATAAATGATTTTCACATTGCATATGAAATAATGAAATAAAATTGTATCACACTTAAGGCTACGGCCGTATTTTAAGCCATATGAGATTTGACATGGTATTTTTTAATTGGCCAGGGTTAACGGGGACTCAGACAATTATTAGATTCCAGTCAGATCGTATTTCGTTACCAAACTTTGATAATCCCGGAATTCATTAATGTATTTAACTAGCCGCCTAGGATTTAATCTCCACCAAATGTTTTCTTCAGCATTCCTTTGCCGAAACATTTTGCTAGCTTTGTAAAAATAATTGTCTCCTGGGTTCATCCCACAAATTCATTTTTTTCCCTAACTTTGTGACGGTTTACTTATGTTGGCATGCTTGCTGTGAGCAAGCTGAATCAACACGATGGATATTTCGCATTTTATCCTCCTTTATTTTATTATAAAAGCTCCCTCTCTTTTATCAGTTTGCTAAGGTTCGAACATTGGGCAAGAAAATCGATTAATTGGTCCATGCTCAAATATTTTACCAGAGTTTGAGATTTCGTAAACATGCTGTATGACATTTTTGTGGCATTTTAAGGCCAACTGCGCCGAAAGCGACGCCTGTTATTACATATAACCCGTTAGATAGGTAGACTATCTTTTTGGAATCATTATGGACTTCAAGCACTTTATTGTCATTGTGTAGCACAACGTAATTACTTTTATGACAACCCCAATGTGCATTAATAAATACAAAATAGGCAAAATAAATAAATAAATAAATAAATAAAATAATCGTACAAAATATGTCTAAGTATTTGACATACACGATTTGTTTTTAAAACTTGGAACAGATTATGTCTAACGGGTGCAGAACATTATGGCAACAGCGTACAATGCAATTGGCATATCATGCAATTGAAGTCGTCCTAGGAACAATCAAGACTTTGAACGGTATTTAATCAAGCTTATCAGGATTTTGAGGCATTGCATATGTTTGTCGTGAGAGTACTAGATCACACTTGTCAGCGAGAAAAATGTAATTTCAGGCTTGGTTGTTTGCCGAGAAATCGGAGACTGTCGGCCGGGGAGGTGTTGCCGTCGCCCGTATAAAAGCGCCCTAGCTTCTAACGTCCTTATTTCGGACAGAGGGACCCTCCGGAATACCGCTGCTCAGCGCCGAATCCTCCACCTGCCGTAATGGTGAAGTACCTGACGGTTTACTTTAAATTAACGGCATTTCCGATAATTTCCCGTAATGATTTTGCACGCACTAGGCCTATACAATCCTTTTGAAAACTTGCATTTTTTGCAGAGAATTGTAATATGTCGGACAATGAATGCGGCACGTTTACAACGCTGTCATATTATTCATGATATAGATTCCTGGAGCCATTCCCCCATCCTTCCATATATGACTGATAAACTGAAATAATGGACTAAATGTCTTAAATGAACATCCTGGTAAGTGCATTTCTCCTTTCTTTCAGCTGTGGTGCGTGCTGGTCCTTTTTCTTTCGTGGTCAGAAGTGCACTCTTACCAGTTTGAGGAGCTGGCCCAGTACATTGACAGCCATCAGGAGCAATATGTGGAGGCAAGTTCCCTTCCAGGGTGGGAAGATGCATGGTGGGACGATGCTCTTTGGGTGCACAGAATTGAATGGAGCAATTTGTGAGGCTGTAGTACTATATTTTCATCTCTAAAATGTTTCAAAATATAAATGAAATGTATAAATCCACAGTTGGTTTTTGTTTTGTCGAAATCTTTCACACAGAGTTTGTGGTCACTAATTGCCAGTGGCACCAGTCTGATTTGCCCATGTCACTGGGTGTGTCTCTGCATGTGCCTGTCTGTCTGTGTGTCAGACCCTAAGGGAGTGGGTCGCTATTGAGAGCGACTCCAGTGATGTGCAGAGGAGGGCAGATGTACAGCGGATGATGAACGTGACTGCAGAGAAGCTGCGGAAGATGCAGGGGAATGTGGCGATGGTGGACGTTGGTCTCCAACAGGCAAGTGCAGTGGATAACTGGAGGTGTGAGGAATCCTTCGGGGTGTGCCAGTGCCAGTGGCACAAACTGCATACCACTGAGTGTGCGACATCTGTTCCCAACTCAGTGGAAAATGAGCTGACCAGTGACCACTGACTGGTGTGGCCGTTTTGGAAGCAGATTTGTTCTGCTATGATCTGTTGTCATCTGTTTTTGTAGATGTTGTCATTTTTTTTTTGTGTCTGTCAATCTTACGTTTGTATTGATGCTTCTTCATTATGTCCAGCTACCTGATGGTACAACCATCCCGTTACCCAAAGTCGTCACGGCACAGATTGGCAGTGACCCCAGCAAACTCACGGTCTGTGTGTACGGTCATGTGGATGTGCAGCCAGCCAAGAGGGAAGATGGATGGGCCACAGATCCATACAATCTCACCGACATCAATGGCAGGAACCTTCTTCTGAGCCGTCGTTGCCAGATTAATGCGTTGCCATTGCCACTTCTTCTATACTTAGCGATTATTATCTTCTAACTGTATATGAATATCAAAAGTGCATCCTAGGTAGTATATGTTGGTTGAAGATCCTCATGTTTCTCCTGCAGGAAACCTCTATGGGAGGGGAGCTTCGGACAACAAGGCCCCAGTTCTTGCCTGGCTTCATACTGTGGAGGCCTATCAAAACCTCAGCATTGTGAGTAATGAAGTTTCAAATCCCCATGTCAGAATGCAAACAGGACAGAACCCCAAACCCCTTCTAGTTTGGCGCCCCATCCTGAGTTGTTCCCCGCCTTGCGCCCGTAGCCCCCAGGATAGGCTCTGGGCCCCCCCCCCCCCGTCACCCTGAATAGGATAAACAGTTACAGAAAACGGATGTATGGGACTTTTGGCAGGAGACTGATCTATGGCTTAGAAATATGATTCCAGCAACAGTAGTTCACTTTTTTCAACCCCGTAGAATGATGCTGAAAATCACGGTAAACTTGGGTGCAAATTGCTCCAGGTGCTTAATGAATCTGGAAAAACTACAGTGTTTTGGATGGATGGATGGATGGATGGATGGACAGACTGGGATATGTGTGTAGGGAGCAGTGTGAGGCTCAGAGGATTAGAAAGCTATGCCTGTAATTGGAAGGTTGGTTTTACTATTGCCCCCCCCCCCCCACCACCCCCGACTGCTCCAGGGACTGACTGATTCTGCTTTCTCAAAAA
>JAODJW010000135.1:9023417-9051194 GCA_026777045.1 Hyperopisus bebe | reverse complement strand
TTTCACAAAGCAGGATTACTTGCTTAGCCAGATAACTTGCCAGATTTAAGGTAGTCTGGGCTAAATGTAAGTTGATGGAAAAAAAGGTCTATTTAGCCCAGACTGCCTTAAATCTGGCAAGTTATCTGGCTAAGCAAGAAATCCTGCTTTGTGAAACAGGCCCCAGGTGTCTCCCGATTGTGTCTTTGTTGCCGACGGGATCTGTTTTCATCCTCTCCTTCTGAAAGTGTTCAGTCACCTGGTGTAGAAGACGGAGGATGACTGTGTGTAAGGGTTAACGCTAAAGGCATTTACTTTTAGCTGATGGTAAGAGACTGTGGCAGTGCTGCTGTGTGTGTGTGTGTGAGATATTTCAGGACTGATGAGCTCCGTTGATGCCCCGCTGCCGGGGATAGCTCAGAGCGTTTGGACATAAGAGCTTATGTGGACAGATGAGAAGGCGCTTTTCATCTGATAAAAATAGGCTTTTTAGACTAGAAGGTGAGGGCCCAAGGCATCGTACCTGGATGTTACCGTCATCGTCAAATCCCCCACGTAGTGCCTGTACTGCACATTTTTGTCAGCTCAATTGTCTTGCATTTACTCTCCTTTAAATTAAGTTTATCTGTTGCCTTTTGTCTGTTGCCTCGGCTCTCTAAGTGATACCACTTATTTTAGTGTTTTCTGCGGATTAGCCAGGTTATTGGGTGTGGCTGTGTATATGTGAAGGCTGTGCATTAGTGAGAGTCCTAATGGGGGCCCTATGCTCTATTGATTGCTCTGCGAAGGATGTACCTCTTAAAGTGAGACGCCACTTTCTGTTTGCAAGCCCATTATGTACCCATGAGGATCTGAAGTCCAAGTCGTTGTGTCCTTTATATTTCCCGCAGAGTGTGATTTTGTGTGTCTGTGCCCGGCAGTGGACTGGAGTCCTGTCTCTGACGTTCCCTGTGTTACACCCTGTATTTCTGGGTTTAGACTCCAGGTTTGCTGTCATCCTGTATGGAAAATGGAACATAGACGATGCATGGATGTAGGTTTTCTTACTGTCAAACAACCATCACATGTAATTAAATCCAGTAGGTTCATATTTGTATTTAGGAGGGATATGTCTTTCCTGAATTTGCATTGACCTTATTGTTTGAATCGTATCGGTCCACAGGTATCCTGCTACTTTGTAATGAATTACTGTCTCTGTAACTTTACCTTTTAATAGAAGTTAGGCTAATTGATGTATAGGGTGAGGGATTGTTTCTGTGCTGCTCTTCTATGGATTAGTGTTACTTGAGATTTTCCAGTCTGTCTGTGCTATTCCCATCTCTATTGATTTCTAGGATAAAATACAAGAAGCCTGTAACTAATAAGTGTGCTCTGCTTTTAAACAGCCGACTTCTTGTCAATTGCTCTAAATTTGTCTGAAGATTAGCAGAACCCCGTAGTACTTTTGCCTTGGATATTTTCTTGGCTTCTCCCACAACAATGTCTGAAGCAGCCAAGTCCTGGTCATTTGAACATAATGGCTGGTCCTGTTTTTGTGAACAATTATCAACACACTCTAGCACACTTGCTGTTCGTTTATTGGCATTATTTTATCATGGGTATTCCTCATTCCCATTCTCATATAAAATATTAAATTTGCTACTACATGTTAGCATTCATTTTTGAAATACTGTAGTAATGTTGACATAACATATTTTTCTGATATTGTATTCCACCTTCCTTGTCATACTGGAGTTACCATTCATACCCCCATGGTCCCTTTTTCTCTTGCACTATTTAAACAGTTAACGAAGGCGGCTTCCCTGGCAGGAAGGAGTCATTGGTTAATATTATGTGTTCCTGGTGACACACCCCCGCTTAAACAGCCCAGTGTAATTTATGTGCCAATTTTCCTCCCCAGGTGAAGATATCGCTAATAGAATTTTACGACACTGCTGAATGTGGCCTGTTTTTAGTTGTCTAAAATGGACACCCGGGCAAAGATTTTATCTTTCAATTTTACCTCTGTATGACTTGGACCCTACATCAGTTAACCTTTTTGAGTCATTTTCGTCACCCGTGTCTTCATTTTATTTCTCCATATTGTCAAACTAGTCCACTAGATGGTGACAAATGATCATATTGGTTCTTGCTTTGTTGGAAGACATTGTGTAACTCTTGCTCCAGTACTGCAAGTACTTGTACCTAGGTTTTCATTGGATACTCTGCCTAGCCGCACTTTTGCACTTTTTACATAGCATGTATGTTTTGTAATGTGCCACTTGCCTCACTTGTACATTGTTTTGGACAAAAGCATTTGCTAAATAAATGTAATAGCAGTAACTTCAAGGATTTGTATGGCATTACTTTTTTGTAATTACTTTTTTTTAGAAGGCAAGATAAATATGAAGTCTGTGAATCTTATTGGAAAAATTTGAGAATGTTTAAAATTAATTATTTTGTTTTAACAGGTGAAGGACAAAAAAACTATGATTTCATTCATCTGAATATTGGAAATCAATTAGACAATGAAATGGATAACTCAAAGAATAAACGAAAGTTAAGATCAGGAAAGGAAGTAGTTGATGACAAAGTGGTACATGAAGATGAAGAAAATGGCTCAAGTGTCAAACAGGGATGTGATGTCCATTCTGAGGCTAAACGGGCCAGGACTAACAACGTCACTGATGAAGGCAAGACTCCGGGTGAGCCTTGTCCAGCACCGGCGGTGGAAGCAACAGCGACTACAAGAGATGGGCAGCAGGCCGATGGCGGCCCCACATCGGACTGCAGCTGTGAGTGCACCGTTTGTGATTTTGTGGCTAAAACCCCTACAGCTTTGAAAGTGCACACCACAAGAAAACACTCTCGGAAGGGGGCTGCCCTTAGGGGAAATGGCAGTAGGAGAGGAAAAGCAAATCAAAACACTGAACAGGAAGGCCACATCCAAGGCGCTGTATCGTTAGATCCCAGCAACAATGAAAGTAGCCAAGAGTCCTGCTTTAAGGCAAACAATACTAACCAGACAGACAGGCATGTGAAGGAGACCCATCAAGAGAGTCCCAGCGGGGAGATGGAGACGGAGGCGGAGAAAAACGTGACTGTTGAGTTGAGCAAAAACAGTGAGACTGCCCTCCGGGAGAGCCATCATAACGATGGTGATGACCTACCACTCGCAGGGTCCAAAACAGACTGTGGGCCTGAGGGGCCCAGTCCTGCTTCTGGGACAAAGGTGGGCCGTAATAACAAAAGTGAGCCGGATAACAGGGTCAGTCCAACTCGCATGCTGTTAGAAATGGTTGATAATAATGCGGAGAAGACACACGTGGGAAAAGAAGCGGAGAACAAAACCATGGAAGAGTTGGAAAGCATCAAAGCCTCCGACGGAAGTAGCCAAAAGAGAAAGCAGGGTCTTGTCAAAGGTTTGAAGGCAGCAACAGACTCTGAAATTGATGTTGACCCCACTGAGAAAAATACTAATGATGATGTGGCAGGCAGCACACCTGGTAGCATTCAAGCGGGGAAAGAAGCACCCACAGTACCTATAGTACAAGAACAGGTTCACAGCAAAGTTGTTAAAAGAGGGTTAAAACCTAAGACTCAAAACACCTGTAGCTACTGTGGACAGCTATTTCCAGACAGGCCTAGCCTGGCAATTCATGTTAAAAGGCAGCATGCTAAAGAAAGTAACTTCCTTTGCAAAGTTTGTTTGTACTCTTGTGCAACAAAGTGTGAATATGAAAAACACTGCTGCAGCAGCAGGCACAAGAGATTGGTTTCAGAAAAGACTGGGCCTCAGGGTGCCCTGGCACTAGTGGCCAATAGTGCCAAGCAGCAGAATATTCATGAAATTGAGTTTCATGCTCATGGCGAGGGCTCCAAATCTAGTGCTACTCGCCTGGCTGCTGCCCAGCTGTTGAAACGCTCAGCGAATGCCAGGGTGCAGCTGCAGTGCAAGGCCTGTGCATACAAAACATACTCCTCTACTCTTCTGCTGAGGCACGAGAGGCTGAAGCACTCCAAGGAGATCCGCTTCCATTGCAAGCCCTGTGGTTACTATGCATCGACTTCAGAGGGCATGGAGAAACACCTCGCCAGGAAGAAGCACCAGCAGTCAGCCAGGAGAGAGAACCTTGGAGCATCTTTTGAGGAGTGCGTGGAAAAAGTATGCTTGAAGTTGTCAGAAATTCAACCACCTCCTAATGAGATCCCAGATCCGAGCAAGGACCTGACAAATGATGAAGACAACCTTGATGGGCAACCCAATGAAGCCACAGGTGTTGAAGGAAGTGCAGAAGTTATTGACCAGACAAGCCTGCCTAAAAAGAGACGAGGTCGGCCAAAGGGGTCCACTGTTACAACTTGTGACTATTGTGGGCTGATAGCCTCCAATGCTACAAATCTCAGTGTCCACATCCGGCGGAGGCATAGCCACCAGTATAGCTTTGGCTGCAAGTTATGCAGCTACTATTGTGTAACCAAAGGTGACATGGATCGGCACTGTGCCACCAAGAAGCACATGAAGCGAATGGAGGAAGCTAACGCTGATAATCCAGAAGATAATCAGGTAGATCCAAGTAGTGTGGTAGAAGTTCTGAACAATGGACAGCCATCCCAAGCAAAGACTTCTGGGGATTATCCTGGTGAAGGAGAAGCCGTGCAAGCCGCACAGGGGTCTTTGGATGAGGCAGCAATAGCTAGTGGGCAACTTTCTCATTCTGAGGATGGACAAGAATCTGAGTCTGGACAGGTGGTGTCTGTCCTAGGGAATGCATGTCAGGAACTGGATGGCTCAGTTCAGAAAAAAAGCAAATACGACTCAGTCAACTCTTGTGCTCACTGTGATTTTGTTGCCCATTCTTTGCCGTCTCTGGACCTCCACATAAAGCGGAAGCACACCAAGGACTTTGAGTTTGTCTGTAAGGCCTGCAGTTACTATGCGGTCACTCGCCGGGAAATGACACGACACGCCACAACTGAGAAGCACAAGCAGAAGAGCCAGTCCTACCTGGAGTCTCTGAGGAAGAATGAGAGCGTGCTGAGCCAGGCAAGCAAAGAAGTGGAGAATGAAGGAGAGCCCAAACTGGAGAGCAACTATATTGCTTTTACAGAGAGTTCCCAGGTGGACGAAACTGTGTCAAACCAAAAGACAAATGCTGGAAAATGTCAGAGTGGTGAAATGTCAGAAAATGTTGTCTCTGTCCCAAATGTTGCTGGAGAAGCAACTGGCTCAGCAGAATCATACAATATAGATGCTGTTCTGAGTGAGAAGGCTGTAAAAAGTCAAGGAAACCTCGAGGAAACTATCAACAATGAAGGACATACAGGCTTAGATGGGAATTCTAAAGATGTTGAGCTGAGCCGTGGAGAAAGCCCAGCACCATTAAATGACATTCTATTGACTAAACCTGCTGGAGAACCAGTGGAAGACTCTGCTCTAGAGTCAGAGGAACTCCCTGAGGATGACCTCCAAGAGGGAGGAACAGAAACCGAGGATGACTGCTTGGTGGAGAGTCTGTCAGATGCGGATCCAGACTATGCTGACAGAAGAGAAGATGGTTCTTTATCTGTCAAGCAGCTAGTAAGGGCTGTTCCTTTCGATGCATCCATTGTTTCTGCAAAAGCGTTTCTGGAACTGGAGCCCTCTGGGCAGGATGGAACCCATGCTACGAGGACATCATCTGCTGGTAACTCTGCTGGCAATTCAAGTCCTCTGAGTGGCAAGAAAAATAGTGGTCTAAGGTCCAAGGGATCCACAAGCTCACGGATCCGCTGTGAGGACTGTGGCTTCCTGGCTGATGGCCTGAGCGGCCTAAATGTTCACATAGCCATGAAGCACCCGTCAAAGGAGAAGCACTTCCACTGTCTTCTATGCGGCAAGTCCTTCTACACTGAGAGCAACCTGCACCAGCACCTGACTAGTGCTGCCCATCTGCGCAATGAGCAAGCCAGCATCGAGGAGTTGCCCGAAGGCGGAGCCTCCTTCAAATGTGTCAAGTGCACGGAGCCCTTTGAGACGGAGCAGGACCTCTTCATGCACATCAAGGAAAAGCATGAGGAGCTGCTGCGTGAGGTCAACAAGTATGTCTTGGAGGACACTGAGCAAATCAATAAGGAGCGTGAGGAGAACCAGGGCAACGTGTGCAAGTATTGCGGGAAGGTGTGCAAGAGCAGCAACTCTATGGCCTTTCTGGCGCATGTCCGCACGCATACAGGTATGTCTCTGTCCCACCTTTTTTTGAATTTTTTTTCAAGGTTGTGGAGTGTTTAGATGGTCTTGAGTATTCCATTGTTCCATGCAATTTTACAGATCACATTTGATGTATAAGTACCCCAGAAGCCTGACATTAGCGTGGGTAGAAGACATGGTGTGTAAATATTGACTGATTGTTCATTACCTGGTGCTCAGATGAAACGTTAAAGCCCCAACCTCCATCACCACCCCAGTCCCCCTTGGTAGCTTCTGTCCAGACAACGACAGGTCTGTCTGGTACTCATCACCACACCCCCAACAAGATCTTTTGCAGGTCCGTCTTAATACACTGAATGCAGGCCAGACTCCCTACATTCAAAGCAAGAGAGTTTGAGAGCTTGATGTAGATGAGGCTCACTTTCCCTGTGTCTGGACAGGCATGCTGCTTTGAATTAATGTGTCCATTACCTGGATTCTCTTGTAATTACAGTCAATAACTCTTGTTGGATGTGTTAAAGCTCACTAAAAGCATGTGAAATCCAAAACAGAGTTTGGCTAATTCTTTAAAATAATCAATGCAGGCTCTTCAGATCCTAATTTCCCCTGTGTGTGGAGGACTGATCATTCTTAATCCGTTAAGATTAATTTTGCTGTTTACGATGCAAAGCGGGCCTGTACTGATTGCAGGAACGATTGGAGAACATCCAGCAGAGTAAGTGGTAAATTTACTTCTGCGAAGATTAAAAAAAAGAAACTTCGAGAAATATATATTTAAATATTCATAACATTTTTCTCATTAATTAGCTGCTTAGCAGGCGTGACTTAGCGCAGGTGTATATTATAGGCTTATGTTTTCCCATTTATTTGGCTGCCTGTGCTTTTATTCTTGATTCCGGAAGGGCCCAAGCCCAGGATTGGAACCTGCATCATTCTGGCCAGTGGGCTGCATATTTGTAATGGGTTTTAAGATGTGTATGTGGGAGAAAGAAAAGCATCAGCACAAGGCCTGCTTGGTCCTTGGGGTCCCATCATGGTCTCTTCTTTGTTTGAGACCGATGCCTCACAAACGTCGTGACCTAGATTCTTGAGGCCCGACTAGATCTGTTACACACACAAACTGGCAAGACCACATTCCACCTGCTGATCTCGGGTGACACACTGCTCTGGCTCCCTAGCATAAAGTACTCATTAAATGGACGGAAGCTAAATTGATCATGTGTTGTCTTTGCACACTGTGTTAAGTTTGGTACACACCAAACCAACAGCAAAAGACTAGCGCCCACTAAGACCAATGAACGGTCAGCTCCTGTCGACCAACGTTTGCTGCCATCAGCTGCCGTCAATTGTAAAAATTATATTTAAAAAATAAAAATAAAAAAATTGTAAAAATTGTAGACTCGAGGCGATGATTGACATACAGCCCATTCAGAGAGCTCGGTTTTGCCGACTATCTCAGACACCGATTCAACAAGCTGTCGGCCAAAACAGCGCTGATGGTGACCAACCATGTCCAGCCATGCCACACGTTGGCATGACGGACATTCGCTGACTCTCACTGGTGCCCTGATGGCTTCCGATGTCCGAAAATGTGCTGGGTGTGTTCCAGGCTTTAGAGGTAACGTGCTGCAGTTTGTTGATCGTTAAGAACAAGAAAATCTGAAGGTTACTGCTCGCATGCCAAATGGACCCCTGCAGCTGTACCCCTAAGCCAGGTCAAATATCTGTTCATATACACTTCAGACAAAATCATCAATCTGACACATTAAATGTAAATTAAACGTGTGCTAACATGGGACTAATGTAGGTTTTAATACGAAGCTCCTCACTTTTGTCACCATTGTGGTTTTAGGATTCGTCATGGATCCACAGGGCTTGTTTCACCTGCTTCTTCATCTTGGGTCACCTTGCATTTTTTCACTCAGCCCTCTGTTAGGTTGGGTGTTGACTTCAGGGCACAGGGGGGATGAGGGATGGACAGAACACACCGTCGGACACCTTTGCTTTCCAGAAAACGAAGAGGAAGGTTTTATGAAACGAGGCAGTCTTTCCCAGTGTCACCTCCAGTTTGGTCGCCGGTGTTAATTTAACATGACACCACGTTAATGGTCAACTTCCGTCACAGAGAACTCATTTTACCAGAATGGCATTTCTGAATTTGACATGAAGTGACGGTTAATAGATCAAACATCCTTCACAATGCCCATACTTGCTGACCCCTGTGCCTGGCTGCGTGGTAGGAGGAGTTGGAGGGGGGGGAACACGCTCTAACGTCTCCCTTTTTTGCTTCAACCTGAACCCCCCCCCCCACCACCACCAATTCTGCCTCAGTTTATCACCTGGTCACCTTTCAGACTTTGTCGTTTCTCAAGCCTTCCAACATGTAGCTAGTTGACTCTGTTTGCGGCAAGTGAATGCTGCAGTGTGTCCTTAAGTTATGCCAAGATTATTGCACCTAGTCTAGTTTTTGCTGGCAAGGTTTCTTCTGCACATTAGGGGATGCCATTGAGTTCAAATAAAAATGGCATTATTTCTGTTTGCATGTAGGCGTTGGGTTATTCATTGATTATTGATTTTCCAGCCCCGCACACTGTGGCCTTGCGGAAGTCCCGGCCCAAGTGGGCAGTTCTGGGGACTGCCTCCTCCCCCTTAACTACATACCTAGTTTCTTAGCTGCCCGTGGTTCACTAACGACCCTGGGAGTGTGCTGAGCAATGTTGATGGATGGTGTCCTACACCACATACTCCTTCATCCGGACACTTATGACCCCCCCCCCCCACCCCTCCTCAATTTATTAATGACAATAATTAGGAGTAAACCTCCTCTCAAAACCTAGCTAGGTGATTAGCGCTTTGATGATGGAATGACCAGTGAACGTAGGGGATTGATTTACACGTCTCACCTGGCCTCGCTTGGAGGGAGAAGGAGCAGACCTGGGCTTCTCACTGTCCCCTGATTTTCCCTGACTGCTCTCGAATTAAGAGGAGACCAGTTTGTGTCAAAAGCAGAGTTTGTCGGCTGTAAGATCCAGCCAGAGTTACCGATGATTCTCAAAAGGCCAGGATGTTGCACATTTCACATTAAATCGGACATGTTTGCCCCAAAATGGTGATTTCTGTATGGTATATCTGTGACTGTGCTGGGGTAGTGGTTTCAAATACACCCATGATTACACTGGGGTAATGGTTTGCCTCACACCAGTTAATATTTAATTTTCATCAGGGTCGAAGCCTTTCAAGTGCAAGATCTGCAACTTTGCCACCGCTCAGCTTGGAGACGCCCGCAACCACGTGAAGAGGCACCTGGGCATGCGGGAGTACAAGTGCCACGTCTGTGGGTGAGTGCCGTGACGTCGGCGGGTGAGGGACCTTTACAGGAAGAGAACCAGGAGAGAAGGAGGTGGGAGCTTAGAACAAGGTTATGAGCTGCATGATAGAACACCAGTCTGTGATTATTCCTTAGGAATACAGTAAGTCTGACTTTCTGGGCAGCAAAATGAGTAAGATGATGTTGGGTTTGTTATGGGTAGATACACTTAGGTCCTGGCTAATCACTTGCCTACATTCACTGCAGCGTTGTTGCATTTCATGTTGGTATGGTGATCTGCCAATATGGTATCACTGTAACCGGTTCCTCTAACCTGCTTTTAAATGAATTATTCCTCTGCTATTAGTATTATTATTAGTATTAGTATTGTTCTTCCCTTACTTTGTGCTCATTTGCTGCTCCTTGGGATATTTTCTGTGGGTTAGGATAAGTCAATGCAGAGCGCTGGGTTGTAACGGTTTCTTCAGCATGGGGGCTGTGGGCCTTCAGCTGTGAGGAGTGATAGCAAGTCATCTCTCTCGTTCGGCCTCACTCTGAGCCTCCTGGACGCCGCATTCATCTGCTCGCTCGCCATATCGCGAGCTCTTCCTTGAGTACATACACACACGCACAGGCACAAACAAACCGACCAAAGCTGACCTTCACACTGATGGAGCACACAAGAGTCACAGGAACCGTCGAGTGGTATAACCTCTTGCTTCTGTCATAAAGGGCCTCTCTCACGCTTACTAACCACACCGTGTGCAGACATGAAGATGATGTAGTCGTGCCTGTTTGGTTCTTTGCCTCTGACGTCTCCTTGACAGAAGTGGGGAAAGATATCAAAGGCGTCTGTTGTGTTGATGAACAGACAAGACTTAACATCTGCTCCGTGTTTAAGTGGCTGCTCGCAGTAATGGGGGAGCAGATCTCAGAGTATTACCATTCAGCAGCTGCGTTAGCGGGAGCTTGAGCGCCATTACATACATGTCATCTCGATTCGCCTTAATTGCATGACTATTTAGAAAACTACTCCGCTCATGCTAATTGCCTCTTTTCATGAATACCTTCTCTCCATAACTGATCTCCCGTGGTCATTAAAGTACTTCATTTATATTTTGTAGAATAACATAAATACGTTCTAATGAATTAGGCCAGCTCAGGCCAGTGTTATATGGTGTGTATTTATTTTTTCATTGCGTTATGAGATGGAAAATGAATGCTTTAAGTGCACTTTTATTTTTGATCAAAATGAGTGTGCTTTTCTCATTAATGCACCGCTGCCTCTTTGCGGCCCCCACATGCGACACTGGTGTGGGTTCGGCTCCAGAGCTCGTATCACGCTAACAGGCCAGAATCCGACCTTATTTTCCCCAAGCAGGGGTGGGCATGTTTTTGGCGTAGACCGAAGAAAAGGTTGTTGATGCTCGGAAACCGCATTGTGCGTGGCATTTCATTAACAGATGCAAATCAAGGCCACAGCCCAACCGAAACTTTGACCCACCTGCCAGTCAGAAGAGAAACCTGTTTGCTGAGGGACTGCCCTGTCTCTTCATCTCTTCTTTTCCTCACATTCGTGAGTCTAGTCTCTTGACAGAAGACTTGACATCCGGTAATGCGCGGTGAGCAATGAGGTCCGTGTCATGACTTGGGTTGGTCTGGAGCGTTACACGGGTGACGGCATACTGTTGGAGAATAAGGCATGGTGTTGGGGAGACAAGAAGGGGGTGCCCAAGGGATGGGGTGCCCGAGCGATGGCACGTCTTAAGACTTTATCTTTTTATTTATTGAATAAATGATCCATATATCATGTTTAGTCAAGAGACAGGTTAACTGATTCTTGATTACTCTGTGAGTTCAGGCTTTCATAAGCGGCTTGTGCAGCTAGCAGTTCTACACCTTTATGGGTTCATAAAGCTGGAACCTCGAGCAGTCGAAGTTAGGGCTGGACTGGGGTTAAAATTCGTCCCTGAAGTTTCGGGTCCCCCATGATGCATACCCATCGTGATGGCCACTGGGAAAATGCAGAGTATACCAGATGGTCAGTCCACTGTGGTCGAGGTGAAGGACCTTTCTGAAATGTATGGTTAAGGATTCCTGACCATGTACACCCCACACTGCTCCAAGTATGCCAGTTTATGATGTGCCTTGTGCTCTCTCCTGTCCTTTCGCAGAGACAAGCTGTCTTGCAGCCCCAAATATTGTATGCCCGAAAAACATAGTTTCTCAAAGAAGACCACAGTGGGGACAAAGCTTGCCTCAGTGGTGAAATAAAAGAAATGAAACAGGCCGAAGGGCAGTAAATTGGTCCGGAAAAGCATTGGAAACTGCCTATTGACGCCCCAAATAAACTGCCGACAGGGCGAAAATGTATATTGCGATATTCTTCATATTTAATGGAAAAACAAAACAGGGCGGGACCTCTCGAAGGTGAGCGCACAGCAGCCAGAAGAGCCTTAATGAGGGCTTCTGCTGTTCTCCATCACTTTCAGCATGCGGCCCGGATTCAGCATTTTGGCCCCTTGCGCCTGGTCTCCCCGGAGGAGCCCCCCCCCCCCCCCAACTTAGTAAATTATGCATGGGTAGTTTAATAGCTATAACACATGGCCGTAATATCAGGACAGCTAGGTGTTAGCGCAGTGGCCGCGGTCACACTCGCATCCACACCTCTCCGAAAGGAGCTGGGGCTGCGTTTTGCATCGCATTTTAATGCGTTTGTGTTTTATTAATGTTTCGCATTATAGTTACGAGCGGGAAGCACATTCAGGCCAATCCGGCCTTTTAAGTAAATGGCGTCCGTGGGAGCTGATCCGGCCAAATCCGCATGCAACACGGTTCCCTTTAATTGTCCATCATTTATATCGGCGGCCCTGCTGGCCTCTTTGCTTTTCGCTTCTGCGTGGGATTCGTGCTGGATGACCGTCGCATTCCTCCGATCCATTTCGCATGTCGACCGTTGCCCTGCAGGGCTACTTCATGCGTCTGACACGAAACTCTGACCCAAACTCAATCCCACGCTGTTATCCCACCCTCTCCAATATTATATTTTACCATCTCCAAATACAATCTGGTTAACACTCCTTTGGGGGGGCGGGGGGCAAAAACAATTTTTAAATTTAGCTGTAGATGCTAAGCATGCGATGGAACCGCAGTGTCGCTGATTATAATGTCACTGTTCGCCTCTCGTGGCCCGAATAATTGTAAATCATTGTTTCATAATGTGTCAGCGGATGTCGGTAGCAGGCAATTAAACGGCAGCGTATAATGGGGAAAATTACAGCCTGTCAGCCTTTTGAACAACATAGCGTTTGAGTCGTTCTTAATCGCCGTGCGCATTAGCGATCTCGTCGGGTTCCCGTGGAATTCTGGGGCTGAAATGCAGCACAGTATTTAAACTCGGGGCGGCAGAGGAGCCTTGCGATTCATCCGCGTCAGGACTGAAAGGCTCGCTCTGGGCGGGACGGCGGACACGCAAGGGGAGTGTGGGGAAGAACAAAAACAAATAAATAATGGTGGGTCTTTTAACATAAACCGGTGAGGGGTGGGGGGTCAGGAAACCAAACCCTGAACGGGCCCAGTGGAAGGGCTTGGTAGGGCATTAGGGTCTGTGTATGATTACTGAAGGGGGAAAAAATTCAGTCTTACGGGGACTGGTAACAAGAAACAGGTAAACTGAATGAGCAGGCCTGTCACATGACTAACCCCCCGCCCCAACCAGACGAGCATAATGCCACCTTTGTGTGTACCATAAAATCTTTAGCAAGGTATGTGGTTTGATGGTTCAAGACAGCAGTTATATGTGTTTTTCCACGATGAATCACTGTGCTTTTATGTGTTTGTTTTTTTTTTTATTCTCTCTCTCATACTTTGAATACGCAAAATAATTCTGACAAATTCCTCCACTGAAGATAGAGAATTTCTCTTTTGTACAAATGTGTCTGCATGGGAAAATGCTTCTGTTGCTTTTTAAAATCGCGTTTGTTGTAAAGGTCTTTTGACAGGCCCGTGGAGATGAGAATTAATTTGTGTTTGCCTTCCATGTTAGCCTGTTTAATATATTTTGTCGTATTACTTCTCACATTCAGTTCTGAAAAACATTTTTCCCAGATACTTTAACTGAAAGCAGGATCGCATTATCTGGGATGGTATAACCCTAAGCAATAGTAAAGGTCAATTGATAAATAATATTTTTTCTTAAACCTTGAACCATAAAGGTTAAGTATGTGACTGAGCTGTTGTCGGAAACAGTCAGCTAACGGTAATGACACTTTGTCTACATTCAAAGCGCCATTTTAGGTTTTAGAATGGTCTTCAAGCTATTGCTCTCCATGAACGGACAGCTTTATGGTCCGTTAACCTCTGTAATATGATAAAATTGCACATAATGCTTCACTCATCCGTGGCACAAATGAATGTGTACTAGGAAGTGACGTGGAAATCCACGCAGGAAGCTGGCAGACCTCACGGTAAAGACCACAGCACATGACGTCTGAGTGGATGCAGACCAGCGTTGGTCATGTCAGACGCAAGTCCAGTGCAAGAGCCATGGGCCCCCTGAACGGTGGTCTTCACACCAGTCTGTGGCACAGCCGAATTAGCAAGGTGTCGTGAGAAGGGGCAAGACCATCGAACGTGTGTTTCCAGTTGGGGTGGTGTCAGTAATTAGGGGGTGTGCTGCCATGAAATGAATTGCTATTTGGATAAATATGCACCAGGCAGATGGTCATTTGCTCGTAACGGTTCCTTCGTGGTGAGGTTGCTTTTTAGCTTCTTGGTTAATGGCCGTCCATGTCGGGATATGCAGGAGATAGACTGCGCAATGGCTACGGTGTCATGTGACCCTGAAGAGCCCCACAAACCAGAAGGTGTACAGGCAGTGAGTATAGAGGGTTAGCGCTGTTTTAGCATTGGCGGAGCTACGCTTTTATAAACACACACACATACATGCTCACAAACAGACACAAAATACCCCCTCAGCACCAGGAAGGACCTGCCTTCCATTATCTGAAGAAAGATCCTTCTGTTGCTTTTGAGAAGCAAAGGTGCTATACGGTGGATTTTAATGGAATTAAAATTCTGTAATGTATGATGGGTGAACGTAAAACGGAAGTGGCCAGAAATGGTGAGCTATGCTGAGTCAACCGGGGCCCGGTTTTCTCGCAAATGCAACAGCTGTCCATCCGACCCCCCCCACCCCCCCAGAGGTATCGTAACGTATTTAACCCAGGATGAGCAGCAGAGGCAGCAACATGGTCGTCCTCGTCTTGGCATCGATTTGGCCTTATGCTCCCTTGGAGCAGCCTCTCCCATTAAATGGCGTTTAAGTACGAGAATAGTGACCTCATTAATTTACGGCTGAACATCTGCATTGCTAATGAAAGACTTTGCTCTGTCTCTTGCTTCTGCCTCTCCTGTGCAATTTCCTTTGCTCTTGTCAGTCACGGGCCTCCTTAATAGTGTCGCGTCTCTCTGGGAGCTCAGATAAGCACTGACTTGTGCTTGCAACCTGCCAAAATTGGTGCATTTGAAATGAAACTTTGTTATCTGGCATTCTTAGGAGACGAGGGGAAGGACGTCTGGTCAGATGTGCGGTATCTGGAGGTGTCCAGAGCCATTTCCAAATAAGCAGATTCTCTTCTCTGATCTCAGAGCCATTGAGCCGCATTTAACTGCACTAACCACAGAACACAGAAGCATACTGTGCCTGTGATCAGAAGGTCGTCTGTTCCTATCCCAAGGTCGGCAAAGTGGTTTTACTGCTGGGCTACTGAGCAAGACCACAAATTAAAGCTGTAAGGTCACCTACCAGAGCATCCTGGAGTTTTCCTGGGTATTTTCCTGGGCATTCCAGTGCTTTTTGGGGAATTTGGTAGTTTGGTTGGTTAAAGAGTGACTAGTCAATGCCGACCAGATGTGTTTGTGAACCTTAATAGTAGTGAGGGATGGGTGTATATGCGTATTTCCGATTTAAAAAAAAAATAAATAAAGCAACCCATAATTGAAATGCTTCTCTTTTGAATGGTCCTTGAATTGCTACTGTGTTTCCTTGACTGACATCTATGGGTAACAAGCAGCTTCCTGACACAACTGGTTGTTCTCAACTGAGGAGTTATTGAAAATTTGAGGGGTATTTTGCACGGTGCTTGTCCAGTTTCTTGATGTTTTTTTTCGCGTTGTGTGTCCGTCCACAATCCGGGCTGTCGTCGGTAAATGGGCGCTTAAAGTTACCTTCCGCCATTTCCGTGTCGGCAGCAAGCCGGGTGTGCTGGCTAAGGGGAGGCCAGAGGACTGTGTGTTTAGAGGAACGGGGTCTGTGGCAGAGCACGTTACAGCTGAGAGAGACAGTAAGGAGACAAATCAAGCCAAATAGCATCATGGGCCCCAAGGAGAAATAAAGAGACGGAAACATGAAAAACTTGTGTGATGAAGGTCAGAGCGAATAAAATGTCACTGCTGCAGACAGTGAATGTCTCCAATTATCCAGTGAACATCAGTTCAACTTGGCCATTTAAAAAATATATCACTGTTGGTGTTGTTCTTGTATTGCCTGTGTTGCTGTTTTTCTTCTTGGTCTGGCATCATTGGTTCCTTGGCTTTGGAGGATCTCTGAGCGCTCCCCCCCCCCCCCATGCTCATGACGAGGACTTTTCCAGGTGTATAGATCTGGATGAGTTTTTTTTTTTTCAGCAGGGAATTGGAATCTCTGTTCAACTAGTTTTTGTTCTGGCATGAATTCAGTGCCTCCTCTGGGTTTAAACATGGGGCGGGGGGGAGGAGAGTTAGTGTGGCTGGATCGTAGTTTTTTGGAGTCCATCAGCGCTGTGTTTAGTGTTGCAGTAAAGCACAATTACAGGAAGCCCTTTATGGCGCTCCGAATGATTTCCATCTGGAGAGATTTGCACACATCATTTCATGGAGGTAATGATTAAAATCCATTTATTGGTATCCTCCCAGAACAACTGAAAAAATACTCTTGTTTGTGCAAATGACAGTCGTAAGAAAAGATAAAATTGCACGTTGGAGATGAGGAGTGCTTTAATTTATTTGAGAGACGCATGGTGGGAGATTTAGGAGTTGCACACTAAAGGGGAAGGAAGTTAATGAGTAATTAACAGCGGTGATTAAAAGATGAGGGAAAAGGTATGTCATTACAGTAGCGTTCCTCAATTTGTCAAATGCTTGTGTCATGAGCTGCGTAGCCCTGAAAAGAAGAATGGGGAGGGAGAAGCAGCATTTAGCCTCAGCTCTGGGGGTGGGGGGTGGGGGGGGTGATAATTAGGCTACAGCTGAGCACACTGAGGAGCACCTCTGGTCTAGAGAAGTGGAATGGTTGAGTGGGAGTTAAAGGTGGAGAAGAATAACTTGCGTATTCAGTCTGAGGTAGTGGGCTTTTAAAGCTGCCCTTGACTGGGGGGAAGATGAGCTGGTCTGTTAATGGACAGGTACCCGAGGAGAGCGTGCGGTTTGCTGAGCCCTAGAGCACTAAACCATTTGTTAGTCCCTGCTAACAAATTGGGACGTCACTGTGTCCGGGTGGCCCTGGTGTGGATGCAGGGACCTCGAAAGGCAGCCGTCACAAGGCTTTCTCTGACTCACTGGCGTTAGTAATCTAACATCCCCCCCCCCCCCCCAACCGCCACACACACACACACACACACACACACACACACACACACCACAACCACTACCACTTGTCCACTTCCCCCCACAGCTGAAAATTTGACGGCGAGAGAGCAATTGCTCATTGCCGTATCAGATGACGAGGGTGGCCAGGTTGAGGGGACTCTGTCCTGAGTGAAGGGTATCGATCTGTGGATGCCAGGCTTTCACACGTCTGTCACTCATTGTTACTCACACTACTCGCATGAATCTCAGACAAGTGGAACTGTACCTTTATTTGTGTTAATGTACGTGATGCATGGTGGGTTACGTAGGAGCTGCGGACGAAAGGGAAAAGACCGATTCAGATATGATGCAAAAAGCAGATACCATCCTCAGAGGATAGTTAATTCTTGCTTTCATACTACCTTTCAAATGTAAACATCTCTGGAAGCCTTGAGTTCTTTTTATCAGCTGTAATGGAAGGATAAACTGCGACATGACTAGATGCTTTTGCAGTGTGAGCTTAACATTCTTTATGTGCCTTATTGTTCATTATTTTCAAATGTACAGTGCAGCATTTTAAAAATTGGTTACCTGCTTTACGCCTAACCTTGAACTGCACAGAACCCTCCACCCAGAATCCACTGCCTGCTTTAAAAACCTTGGTCAGATCTGGCCTCCAGACACCCGAAGTGTGAGACTGTGTCGGGTGAGAGATGCCTGCCATGTCTTTGTTTGCCTAAGTGACACTGCAACATCTCACAGCATCCAAGTGACACTGCAACATCTCACATTCAGGCAGAGCCAGCCCTGGGCTCCCCAAGGCCAAATCCATCAGTCCGGCTTACCGATGCTTCATGGACACACCGTTTAAGAGGGCGGTGGGTGGGGCAGGGGGTCTCAGAAGATGTATAAATGAGAAATTGGGATATGGGCTGTTTTCCGAAGAGGTACAGTTGGTGAAGCGAAATGTGACAGAAAAACCAGTGCAGATAAAGTGTAAGAAACCTCAGTGGCGCAGTGGTTACATTAAGCCTGAGGAGCTGAGGGCTCTCGGGAGCCCTCCCAAGGAACTTACATTCCTTTACTGTGGTAATTTGTTTACTTTTGGGGTCACAAAGCATTTTCATTTATTGCGCTGTGGATGAATGTATGCGTGGGCTGGTTTGTTTCCTGATTTCGGTATACACCTCATTCTGCCAGTGGAGAGAGTGTGTGGGGCGAGTGTCTTTTTAGGGGACTGAATGATGACCGTGGGTACATACACATCTCTCCGAGCACATCCAGAGTGAGAAGACAGAACTCAGAAGGACTAATTGAGTCACCGGATGGGGTTGTAAAAGGGTCATGGTCTGTAACTGCGGCACGGATGAATATAACCCTTCGGATTTTATGGTGCACCAGGATTCTCCTCTTGGGTGTTAAAGGAGGATGGAAGAGTCATTGCCAGCAACAAGAGTGTCGGGTGACTCTACTGACAAATTGATCACACGGGAAAAGTAGCGGTAGACTAAATGCAGCAATAACATGTAAATAATGTGTATAGATGTCACTCATTTTTGTGTATATCGGCACTTTCTCCCCTTTGATGTCTCTCCTGCAAAAAGGTCAATGTAAAAACAAGTTTGAAATATTCGACAGCAGGTGTCTGTTATGCCCTAACCATCGTGTTAAACATAACCGGAGAAGGGCCTCAGGACGGCTCACGTAAAAGAAATGTTCGTCTGTATTTTTGTTCCAAGGGTAGGTAACACCATTTTGTTAAGGCTCAGAGGCAACAAATTCAAATAGTAAAAAAAAAAAACATCATTATGTGTTGTATTAACAGGTAGAATTACAGTCTTTAAATAGTATTTCTTTTAAGCACATTCCTTCAAAGCCATGTTGAAGGTTTCAGCGATAGTGAAAATGAACCCGTGGAAACACAAATGGCAGCCATTTTGTTTGTTAACAGAAACCGTAAAACAAAATTATGGTAGCGCTGGAATGAAGGCTCTTCCTGAGAAATGTTTAGTTCATACCAGATTATTTCTTTGAAATACACCTTCTAATATTGGCTGTGAGAGATTCATTGCTATTGTCACTTAGTTTTAAGTGAATGAATATTATGCAGTTTTGTTAGTATCCAGTAGTTTCTACTGTGGGTTTAATATTTATTTTTCCTGCATTTATTTTCTGTGGTCAGCTGCATTGCCGTAATGGAATCAGTTGCAGTGCATTCAAAAGAGACAATTTCATACTCAAAGTTTTTCCTGAGTCTGATATAGAAATAATTGGCCTTTTTGTCTCTCTTGTGCATTTTGAGGTTTTTTAACTATCAAAATGAAACTTGTATAGTTTATATTGCAGAATCTACCTTGGAATAAAAATTGTTAATATTATTATATTAATATATTGTAAAATGTAAAACGCTCCTTTTAGAAATACGAGACATTATCATTACAAGAACGGTTTCATTCCGTTTTTATTGTGTTGCTATGTCAATTTTCTGTCAGTAGGTGGGGCCAGGTCACTTTTTTCACGCAGCAAAATAGAGTCGTCAGATGAGTATTTCTGAACGATGAACGCGTTAGGTTGTTCAACGTATTTGATGCTTGTAGATGTTTCTATAGCGCTGAATTAAGAAAAGTGCTTTGTTTCAATAATTTGACTAATAGCCTTTAAAATATTTCAAAATGACAAGAAATACTGTTAAATGTAAATAGTGTAATAACTTAATCACTGGAACAACAATTAATAACGCAAACTCCGTAAATCTGGGGGACATAAAACACTGAATTTTCAGGTTCAGCGCAAAAGAAAATTATAAGCCCACAAATCTTGCCAGGGACTCATGCTAATAGATCGCATGCACGTGTTTTATTACCGCACACATAACACGCGCGTTGCGGGGTGTGTATCTGTTTGTTTAGCATGGTTTCTGCTTAAGCAGTGCGGGCCAAACAAAGCCCGCTTAATGGAAGCTGGAACCCCGCGAATTCGGATCCCGCCGCGTTTTCCGCTCCGCTCCTCTCAGCTCCCTAATGAAGTGATTAAGGAACAGTTTTTTTTTTTCGTTAAAAAAGCGCCAGGCTCCGATGTTGTGAGGCTGTCCCTCCCGGTGTGTCTTTAACTAGGACACGTCGGCGGTACCGGGGGGCCTTGAAGGGAGGCTGCGGGTCCCCGGGGGGGCCCATGCCGGTGCTCGGAGACTGTTTGGCGCAGAGGGCAATTACTGCAAGGACAAAGACCGCGCGGTAATAAGTCCCCGCAGCACCGCAATGAAAATGAACGGAGAGGGGTGAAATTAACATGGCTGTTAATGAGGGACTGCGTGTGCACACGCGTACGCTTTTTCATACAATACCCTGCAAGTTCACAAATCGCTACCCTCCAAAAATTACAAGGTCAGTTTTGTGATTTTTATTTTTCTGATCGCGAATCATTATTCAGTAAGGTGGCGTCGGGGACATTTTTTCTTCCCATTCACTGATTTTCCAATTTTCAAATGTTCATGACTATTTGTCTTTAATTGTAGTGAGTTTCTAACTTACAAAATACATCAGATAAGCATGATGATTCCCAATAAATGTTCCCTTATAAAATATCTATGGAGTATATTATGCTTAAAATGTATCATGGAAAGTTGGTATTTTTTTGTCTTTGATGCTAAAGTCTGACAACTTTTCATTCCTTAATTCCGACTGGGAAGCGTATTTTTATGGCCTGTAACGTTCATAACGTTGCCTTTTCAACCAGGATGCCACGACATGGTACAGCGGGTTTATTTTTATGCTGTTTGTGTAGCACTTAGCTACAGAAAAGGTCAGCGGTGTGAGGAGAGAAAAGCGGGCCGCATGACGAGATGTAGAATGAAGTGGGAAATAAATACTATTGGATATACATTATGAGAATTGCTGGAGTGTTTGGGTGCGCTCTGGACCTCACAGGGATCCACATCTGATCTCAGTGACATCCTACTGTCAGCAACAAGGTTCGAGGGACACAAATAAGAGCCCTTTCTTTTTATGAAGACGGCATTTTCTTGGTATGCCGTTTCGCACAATTAGATAGGGGGCAAGGGGGCCGTTTTAATGTCGGGTGCGTGCAGCTCTGGGCAGGAGAATGGAGAATGGTTAAGAAAAGGGCAAATAAGTAAAGTGTAACATTAAAGTCTAGTATCATGCTGAATTAAATGCGCTTGTTGCAAACTGACTTTACAGGTAAAATTTAAAATATGCTTTACATATATTTTACAATAGACACTGTTTAAGTGAAAGTCCTGTGTTTTCGCACAGAAAAATCAAAGTAGCATTGTCCGCAAAATCCGATTAATAAGCGAGCATTTCTGAACGTAAAATTTAATATATAGGTCTAAATTAAAGAGGAGGGAGACATAAGGAGAGTTGAAATATGAGTGCGGCGTGGGACTGATGAGGGCTTCCGGGGCGTTCTGCGGCGGAGAGCGGGGTTCACGCCTTTGGGAGAGCGCGCTCTCAGTTAATACGCTTGGCAAGTGTGTTACAGTCTGCCACCTTGTTGGTCTCAGTGCATTTAACCTGAAGTGCGTTTTCCTTGAGGGAGACGTACAGGCTTTGTGCTATGTGTAATGCACAATTATTATTTGATAAAATACTGTTTTATTACTATTCACGTTGTTATTGTCATTGAGGGCTGGTTATTTAATCTAGTTAATAATAATAATAATAATAATAATAATAATAATGCTGTCTTAATTATTCATGTCACAAAAATGAAACGTCAGATTACTATGTTTTTCGCTCAGGCTGGGTGTTTTGTCCTATTTTGTTGCGTTTTGTATTTATGATGGAAAAGTTTGAGTAAATATGATTGTGAACAGTGGTGATTCTCTGTATCAACTGTCATACTCACTTGTCTCAATTACAGTAATAACTCGCCTTTTTCATGTGAAAGTTTTAAATACCGTCATTATTTATAGGCCTAGTGTAAGACTCCAGACGAAGACGTTATGCATGGTGTTTTCGTGGCTATTTTTAGTCTTTGTCTATATTCAGTTGAAAAATTCAGCTGGGGTATTTTTCACACCCGGAAAAAATAAAATATAACAATTTTAACCTAATTTTAATCAGCCTGGTCGTCTTTTCTATTTTTTTTTTATTGTTCTGAAAGCATGATTAAATTCAACTGGCAATAATTATGTCCTTCAATATTAAGTAATACTTTTAAAAGGAATGGAGTTAATCTCACAATTTATTTCATTGTAAACTGTTACATACGTGAGCTTATAATGAATATAGAAAATTCCTGAATGTGGTAATTAGCTGTATGTGGTTAATAGCGGCGTAGCTAATTCCAAGTTATTATATATGCTAAAAACATTAATTCACAGGTCTCAATGTATCTTTATAATTTGCAGGCTACATATTAGTTAGCAATTATTACTGGTCGTGCGCCCCTTAGGTGTGTCCTATATGGCAGTATATGGTTTGCACTATTTTTCTGGAAAGTTTCCCCACCGTCACGTAATGGGGGGAGTCGCCAACGCGTCTGACGACTGTTATGCCAGAGCAGACGGCCCCAGCGCCGGTGGATTACACGATTACGGCTCCTGATGCCTTTCATACGGGCGCACATAAATTGTGACAACTCCAATAAAGAGATGTTGGCTTAAAAGGATGGCAGGGATTTTGAGGGGGGGGGGGAGAGCTTTGCATTTTGAGCAGAAGTCTTGTGAAATGTGATTGAATTTGTCGTGAAAGTGTGTCAGAATGAATAAAGTTTCTAAGTGCGAAAGATTGGTAGTTTTTATAATAACAACAACAACAATAATTATTATTATTATAATTATTATTATTTATTTCCTTTAGACCCAGGACTGGTTGACAAACAAAGCAATTTCCCGTGGACTGAAAGCAGGCAGCAAAGGGCGAAACACACAGCGCTGTTACAGCGGCATTTCACACTCCTGGGGCCTTTTTCCTGAGGAGGCCTCGGCGAGAACAACGATGCTTTGAGGACATAATTAAAGATACTGTTCAAAGAAGAACTTTTTGCATATTTGAATTATTACTGTCGTTAGAGCCATACAAATATGGAAATATGACTGCCAGAAGCATATAAATCAATGATCAGCGAGGCCTCGGAATCCAATAAATATGGGTAGTTAAATACTTTAAAATGCAAATCACATGGTCACATTTGCATACTGTGGAATTCAAAGGAGATGCTCTTCTGTGAGAATCTGTGTAGGTGGTAGTGGTGGGGGTGTCCTGGGCAAATGGACACTTTTTTTTATTTGTTATTCATCATTGGTCAAGTTGCAAGATTTGATAAATGACAGCAGACTCAAGGGGCACAATAGCGACAACTGCATTCTTTGTGGACTCAGAATGTGCCTTGAAGTCATGTGAATAATTAAGACTTAATTATTCTTCATCCATCTAAATCAAAATGGGACAGATTGAGGGAAGGAATTCATAATTTTTTCTTGCCCTGTGTCCTGTCTTGTCTTAATGTGATAAACCAAAGTGACTTTGAATAATACCCACTGACCTTACAGTAATTATGTCTCATAAAACATTTTTGTTGCAATTTTTAAAAATTGAGTTTATTGATTTGCGAGGAAATTCATTAAAAATGCATATGTTTGATGGCTGGGATGAAAACAACTTTTTCCATATTTTTAATGTATAATTAATTATTATTCTAAATTAAATTAGCAGTGAGTGTATGGAGTAGAGGCAGGGAAGTTACGGTTTTTGTTTTATCTCTTGTCTCAGGTACGCGTGCAATTAGAGGGGTATTAATTAATGGGTTTGCTCTGCTTTGTTGCTGCAATAATAATAAAATCAGTTTTTAATTCTTGCTTGATGGGGGGGGACAAGCAGCTGTTGCACCTGACTTTGTCCACTTAAGCCAAAGCGGGTTTTCGCTTTCAGGGTTTCGGTCTCAGGTTTTGAGAATCTTGACCAAACGCTTTGCGATTGCAGGACCGAACGGTGAGATGCACCCGTCATGGATCCCGGCAGGCGGAGAGGCCTCTTAAAAGCCGGGTCACGGTTTTTTGGGGGGCTTTTTGCACCGAGTTCGACCGGCTGGGGTTAGGGAACATTCCAGAAAGGCATTAATGTGGGCCCCAAAATAGGAGGAGGGCAGCAACTGTCAAGGCCTCACTCTCCCCATGTGAGGGGTCTCTCTGCGCTTGTAAGGCCTTCTGTGGGAGTTCATAGCCGTGTGTCTGCACCCCCACCCCATTTCCGCAGCTGTATGGCTTTTTGGTGGCATGGGGGGGCCCCTCATGCATCTTCTCACCTTTTTGTGTTTCACTGGAACTTTTAAGCACATTTACGCATTTGGCTTCCTCACACACATAGATTGACACACACACACATTCTTACATACACAAATACATACATGCACACATACATACACGCACACATACACACATGCATACACACATACTTTAGTAATCCCGAAATTTAGGATTGTGAGATGAACTAAAGTTTATTTTTATTATTTTTATTTATTGATTTATTTATTCAGGTGGCTGCTCTTTTTTTATTTTGGCTTTTTTTATCATTAATAGTTGTTACAGTTGTTAGTTGAAATGGTCAGTGCTGTCACTGTGGCCTCGTGTTTGCCCGTCCAACCACGGTGAGCTAACCCCCACCCAACCGAGAGCTCCCACAGGTCTGTGTCGCGATAATGACGTGCCGGAAAACTCGCGCGTAAATCCCGAAGACCTCACCGCACCCCGAATGACTCCCTTTTCCCATAATCCCCCACCCTTGGTGCCGACCCGGCCGTCTGATCCCCTGGGGAGCCTGGGAGTCGATACAGTGAGATCGGACCTTGTGTACAGTAACTTCATGCACAATAAGGATCAATAGATATGAAGGCACATACATATTTCAGTAATTACTGAAGGAATTAAACTCCTCTCCTGTGATTAAAAAGCCCTTTCATGGTCGATTTCATCAAATTACTTTGGACAGTCTGGTTCCAGTCCCGGTCCATTCCCTGCTGACCTCCTGTCAGATAATCATTTCCAACAACTATGTACATTTTCTGCTCAGCCGCTGAAGTCTGAAGGAGGAACTGCGGGAGAGAGGTGGCAAGTTTACGGTTACGGCGTGCAGCAACGGATCACAGGGAGAGTGTGACTTTTACCACTTGCAGATACGATGTGTCTATAAACACCTTCACTGTACTGCATGTGTGGATGAAAACAGTATCCAAGGAAGGCCTGGTTCTGCACGTCTCTGTCTTCATAAATAAAGCAAAATAAATTAAGCTTTTGACCAACGGCTGGTTCAGTTAAAATTTGTTTTATAAGTTATCTGATATGTAAGATGATAAATCGAGAAAAAAGAAAACTTGAAGGGGAAAAACCAACATTTGTAGAACAAATATTTAAAGACCATCATTTCAATCGTAAATAATTAGTGTTACACGTTTGTGATTGTGTGTGTGTGTGTGTGTATATATACACACATATGTATATATGTATGAAACCTGATGTATGATATAGGAATATAACAGAAATTAGTGTATGTGTGTATATATATGTGTGTATACATGTAGTACATACTATATATGCATATAAAAAGAATATGAAATGCAGTTGCTTGCATTAACATACTTTTAAAATGTACAAAAGCCGTTTATACTAGATTTAGAAATTTCAATGGACTATTCCCTTTAATAGTAATTTTTTTTATTCCTAAAAATGAAACCCTCATTTTAAGTTTAATCTATTCCCTCCCTGGGCTTAATTAGTGTGCTTAGCTGTAGGCGGGGTGATTATGACACAGATGAGTTTCTGCAGAACCCCACATCAGTTAAAAGCATAGGATTTTTATTTTATTTTCTGCGTTGTCAGTCACGTTACTTAAATAATTTCTGAAAGAGCTGCTTGTAAATTAACTGCTTTTAATGATGAGCAAATAGTTGCAGTGGAATTAATATATGTTTGTGTGACGGGCAGGATTCATGGCTGAGGAGTAGCGGGCGTTAAAAATAAAATGAAATAAAATGCAGATAAACGCAGGGCTGCTTTCTGCACGGTGCCTATCCCTGGGTCCTGTAACTGACTACAGCCGCTTCTCACACACCCTGTAACTGACTACACCCGCTTCTCACACACCCTGTAACTGACTACACCCGCTTCTCACACACCCTGTAACTGACTACACCCGCTTCTCACACACCCTGTAACTGACTACAGCCGCTTCTCACACACGTAAGCACAAACACATGTTTGCCTTTTTCATATTTAAACTTGTGTAACTCTGTGGCAAAACAGCTGTTTTTGTGATGTTTTATTTATTTTTTTGTTACTTGCCATTTAAAAAACAGTGTACACAGAATGTTCAAATATATAAATTGTGGTTTCAAACCATAAAAAATGTTTTAGACATTTTTACTAATGCAGATGTAAAATATTACAGGAAATTAAGCTGGTAATATCATTGCATGCCCCCCCCCTCCCAATAATGCAAACTAGACCAGCTAAATGTGTGTCACCAGTTATACTTGGTGCTTTCTTGGTTATTTTGTTGTAATAAAATTTGCTGGCAATGTGTTCAACCCAAATTTGTGGGATTGTTAGGAGGCAAGATGAAGCAGAACGATGTGACCCAGTGCTGATTAATGTGGGAATTACCGGTCAAAGGGCACGGTTTTGCAAATACAGAGGAGCTGAACATTGAGTGCCTGTCACTTGTTGTCGCATCTGCCTCCTGTAGGAGGCGCTGACAGTCACTGTTAAACTAAAACCCAAATTGCTTTTGCGTCCATAGTATTTCCCTGTCTGACGTTCCTGCTTCACTCGCTGCATGCACGTTAAAGATATAATCAGCTGATTATGCCATAGGAAACATTAAAATTAATAAAGGCTTTGATTTTTTGCACTTCTTCTCAGTAGTTTTTAGAAAGAGGTACGGCAATCTGCACGCTCTTCTCCATAGCGGAAAATGGAGAATTATATGTGAAATTTTTAGCCGAGAGTGCCCAATTTCAGCGGTATGTGAGGGTGGAGGCGGAATTGGGGTGGGGGGGTAGAAATTAAAAATGGAAATAACCTGAATGAATTCGTAGCCGTGGAGCAGCTCCTGGTTTCAGGCAGTGGTGCAGCATTGCTCTGTCAGCGCTTCTTGGTTCCTGAATTCAGATTCAGGTTCTGAGGGCGAGTTTTAATTTTTTAAGTTCCTTATTCTAGCTGAAGGGGCCTGTAGCTCTGGGCATCACGCTGTTACCCTTCCAAGGGCCACGGACTTTCAGCAGCGCCCCCCCCCCCCCCCCGGAGGCCGGAGTGTGGGGGGAGAGGAAAACAGGCTGAGACGTCCAGGCAGATGACAGATACAAGAGGCGGTGGGTCGATATCTGCGTTATGACACCCGTCTGTGGGGAGCCGTAGACAAATACAATTAGGGCTGTGGGGCGGGGGCCAATGTCCCAGGTGAGGAGCCCCTCCCTACCTGATGCACCGACACTGGCTGTCTCGCTTTCCTCTCCAGGCAGCATCCCGCCTAATCACCATCCAACCAGAGGAACACCCCATTCACATGGTGTCCAAAGGCGTTCCCCTTGGATTCGTGGGTGGCACAGACTGGGATGTGTGTGTGTGATTGGGGGGGGGGACTGGATCGGAGCAAGGTGGCTGCCAGAACCGGCATCCGGATCTGAGGCCGGCCTCGCACGGTTTGTGGGTTTCGATCCCATGCCGATTGATCCGGTTAGAGGCGGTGTAGGAGTCGGG
>JAODJW010000135.1:8930543-8945711 GCA_026777045.1 Hyperopisus bebe | reverse complement strand
CGACCCAATAGGATAAAGCGGGTTGGAAAATGGATGGATGGATGGATGGCTATAAATCATACAGACCGAGATCGATATGCCAGGAAGGGGGCTTTCAGTGGCACAATGAGCGCTGGCGGCACAAAGGCGCGTGGTCACATGACCGCCGTGCGCTGCAGGCCCAGCAGCAGAAGGCAGCGAATGCGTGCTGGCACCGTGCGTTGGATTAGAGTCCCTCACATGAATGGAGGCCGGAGGAGGGAGAGGGCCTCCGCTGAAATCCCCTTTTTTTCACGCCGTAATGGTAGCCTGTAATTTACGACGCCAAATCCCCATCCGTCCCTGACAGCCAATCTGTTTCATCTGGCTGTGAAACGCTACCTATTCCCTGCATCACCCTCCCCCACCCCAGAAACCCCCTCATCTCCTGCCCGCTGTCCTCCCTCCACACTCACTCACACCCTCCCTGAAACTGTCATTTACTGTGATCAAAATAACAGGGTGTACCACTGCCATGTGCCCTCACTGACTGGGACAGAATCCAGCCACCCCCCACCATCCCTGACCATGATAAGTGGTTAAGAGAGAGATGGATGGATGGAAAATAACAACACAGAGTACCATGGAACACAGTATGTATGTGTGTGTGCGTGGGGGGGTGTCTTTGTGTGGACCTTGGCACGTGGTTGTGAGCGTGTCTGTGTTTCGGTATAGGTGTGTGTCTCCGTCCATGTATCTGTGACCGGTGTGTGTGAGTGGAAGAGAGAAACATTCTAGACATGTGTGAGGTTCTAGGTATGTGTGTGATAGGTTCTAGGTATGTGTGTGTGGATTTAAGCGTGCGTGTGTGTAGGTGCCTGTCTGCATGCCTTTCCGTGTGGCTGTGTGTGCGTGAGTGAGCATGCGGCGCGTGTGTCCGCCCATGTTGTTTCTGAATCACTTCCTAATCAGAGATGGTGGGGGGGGGGGGCTGCGTTATTAGCCACAGCAGGCAACCCGGCTGACATGTGAGGGGAAAAAATTAGCAGCTGCCGCCATCGCTGCGTGATGAGTTAATTTCCTGACAGGCCTGGCACCGGTGAGAGTCTTGGGGTGCAGACACGGCTGATGGAAACCTGGAACGGGTCTATACCCAGAGAGGATGCAGGGAATCAGGAGGCAGCAGGGGGAAAGGCAGAGAACCACCCCTACCCCACCCTCCCAGATTACCAGCAGTGCAATAAGGCCTTGGTGGGAGTCATAACCCCTCCCACTGCCATTTACCGCACTCTGATGTACAGCTTTTACTTCACTCATGGGAGATTTTACAGCTGGACCAGCAGGTGGCAAAGCACTTAGGGAACTGGGCTTGTGACCAACAGTGTTCATGGTTTAGGTGTCTGGGTTTGCTGTGGTGCCCTTAAACGCGAGCGTAACTGAGGGGTAAAAGCACCTCTGCGGTGGAACACTGCGTATCCCAAAACCGCCATCTCTGGAAGATAACGGACAGGATGGCCTCACAGCCCTGTACTCCAGCCCGATCCAACTAATCACCCTTACCGAACTCACCCTGGTCTTTTCCAAGGGATCGAGAGTTGGAAAATCTGTCTGGTCCTCAAGACTGGAATTTTAAGCAGCGTGGCTCCCAATCCCTAGAGCGGCTGAAGCGAGTTCAGGGTGGCTGATCCCAGAATCTGTTACACAAGGGCGACCCAGTCTGTCCAGGCCAAGGGCTGCATCTGGGCTCCAGGTTACTCATCAAGGTGCTTCTTGGAAATGCACATCAGTGGTTTTAAAAAAATCATCTTTAATACTTATGAATGTTTGGATTTACTAATTTTCATTTTGAATATAACTATCATGCATCTGCAACACTTGCACCATGTGGGGTGCAGAGAGCAGCTGGTGTGAACCCCAACAGTTCACATTCTAGCCAATCAGGTTTCTTGTGGCGAATCACATGGCCACACCTAACGGGATGATTGGAGGAATGAAGCGACTTCCCCTTCTCTTGCCAGCCTGTAAATACCGAAGGAATCGGCCTGTCCTGCAGATGCTCGAGACGTCACAACCTCCTGGTTTATGTGCTGGACAGGCTTCCCCCATGTTAGTGACCCACCCACTCTGCCTGTTTCCATCTCTTCAGTCAGGAAAACCGAAAATCCGGAGGAGAATGACATGAGGGGAACAGCAGGTCCGGGGCAACAGTCCTCCAGTGGGAAGAACTGGAACTGGGAAAAGATGAAAGACAGGCAGCAGCAGCTATGATTAATGTCCATGGATATTCTGAACCTGGCCGACTGCCACGGTGCCGTTACCCCAGCCAGTATCACACTCCCTTTTTTCTTGGGCTGTTCTGCCCTCATGTTAAGTGAATAACTCCTTCCAAAGACCCCCCCCCCCCCCAACCCCATCACCCTGCCCGCCTCGCTTGTAACCCTCAGCAGGCTTGCCACTACCTGATCATAACAACCACCTTGCGAACAGCTTCTCGCGTCCTGTGGCTCCAATTAGAAAGTCGTTATGGAAAGGGGAGTGTTTATTCCCGCTGTGTGAAGGTCACGGTAGTCACGGAGACCTGGGCCTTGATGGGGGGAAGAAGACGTCAGCGTGACAAACCCAGTAAACATCCTGAGAGAGAGGGAGAAAGAGAGAGACAAATAGGACACATCCACACTTTCACGGTCCCAGAAGGAACATTCCAGAAGTTATTTTAGAGCACTTAAGAAGTTCTTGTTTTCCATGGTTTGTTTTAGGCAGTTTATTGTACCTCAGAGAAAAGCCATTTTTTATTCTATTTAATATTTTTTGTATTTTTGGGAAAGTCAAACACGGAGCTGTGAGGTCTGCTGTCCATATGCATGCTGCGATTACTGGTCACCCCTGTCGAGCTTTGGTATGTCCCATGCATTGCTGTGCTGTCTACACCATTGTGGAACTGACCATTTTTATTGTGTGGGGGGACCTGGCTCTGACCAGCATTTGTTTTGATGGATTGCAATGTCAAAGATGTCTTTCAGGAACACACAAGTGGCTCGGTGGGCTTTCCTCCTCCTATGGAGTCATCACTCAAAGAATGGATGGTTCCTGTCCTTCGTTTAACAGCAGAAAGCTCAACTCAGCACAGCACGTTTTGTAAGACCTGCAGATAACACACAGTGTAAACTGGTCCATTTCGGCCATGCGCATGACCTCATCTGGGCCTGTTCCACCAGGAACATGATGCTTAATATGAGGAAATTCTCCATATCTTTTTTTTTTTGCAGTTTCTTCCATGCAAAATGAACAATCGTTACAATGACTTAAATTACTGTAAAGAGTTTCGCAAACCTGTTTTATTACCACCGTTTAAATATTTCACGGTTTTATTAATTTTTGATGCACATAAAGGTTCCTCGTACTCCAGGCATAAAATGAAGCCACAATGAAAATCTGCATCGTTATTCACTTCACGAGGTTGGGGGGGGGGGGTGCGTTACGTCCCCTGGATCCTTCACGTCGGTCACCGCACAGCTGTCTCTCCGTCTGCAGGGCGACGTGCGAACGGCTTGGAAGGCAGCCAAGATGTTCAAAATGACAAGTCAATAACGACTCGCACAAACTTCCCGTCCTCAGCATGTCTGGGTGAGCACAAGTCAATCGCGTGCGATTAGGTGCGGGGGCTCGGGCGAACAGCTGCGTCCTCTGACAGCGTGCCCGCCTGTCCTACACCCCCGATAGCTACGGGCCCGTTTTCCTCACACGGCTGTCAGTCGCCCCCCCGCCCCAGGCTCCCTTTAAACAACCGTGTGATGCGTTCTGACCCACGGCGGGCCAGCGAGGGCCCCCCCCACCTGTCCGGGAGTCTCATTCCTTTAATTAGCTTAGCGGACGGTCTTATATACCGAAGCAGCACAGGTGAGGTGGCTCACTGGATGGCAAGGGGTCGGTGCCCAGAGCCCTTGCTGCTGATTGACTGGCGCTGCCGCTTCACCACGCCCACTGCCACGGGGAGGCCGGCTGAAACACCAGGCCGATTAATAGCATTGCACGTTAGCTCAGCAAGTGCGTTCACCCGAAACCACATGCATCGTCTCACATTTTGCAGTCCCGCTAACTTATGCACCAGCGTATTCGCTGGGGGAATCAAGGCCAGGTTCCCGTTTCGGCTATGAATGACACAGCTGAAAGTCATCCGCACTCAGTATCTCTTTGAAAACAAGTCAAGTTTGTCCCTGCTGGGCTCTAACTGTTTTTCCTTGGTTTTCCTTGTCCAATGGAGAGGCTTTAAAATTAGTAGTGTATAAGATTTTTTCAATATATTGAAAAATAAGCATCCTATCATATATTTGAATCACATACAGGATTTCTACACCGAGTTTCATACAATTTCCTGCAGACATCCCACCTCTACCCAAAATTCCAGGAGTCTCCCGCAAAAAGACAACAGGTCCCTGAAAGAGAGATGCTCAGTGTATCAGAAATCTATCCACAGAAAGTTAAAAACGACGGCCACAGATAATCTGCCTACCCCATAGATAGTGACCCCCAGTTCTCCCATCTCCACCTCCTTGGGATGCCTGTCATTGGGGTCATTAAAACAATGTATAGCTACAATATTTGTAAATGCTCCATTTCTATGGATTTGTATAATTCCGTGTAAACTGAGCGACTTTCACGGGTTGGATTTTTGTCTCTCATAGCAAAGTGGGACATTCTGTTGGGACTGTCCAGCCAGGGACTGCTGAGTTCTTACAGGACCCTGTGATCTGACATCTGCGGCATTTCACGGCCCCCGCATCGACACCCCCAGTGTCCTCTGGCTCCCTCGACGTGGCAACTTGCTCTAATATCCATAGTATGCATCCCCCCCCCCACCGGGATAGGGTGCACTTCAAGCTGGGAGAGAATGTGTCGCTGCCCCTCCCAGCACAGACACGGCCAACCAGAGCCCCGCCCCCCCGACCCCCCACCACTGCCTGCTCGCCTCGCTCGGTGGCGGTGGCGGGGGGGGGCGTCTCTGATCACGCCGTATGGCTCCATGGGAGCGATAAGAGTGAATGGAGCGAATGAGCTGTCAGAGGCATATTTGTTGGACCTTATTGTTCATATTTAGATGGGGGAACAATGCAGAGGTGTCAGGCCCACATGGTCGGTAATCTGCTGATGCTGACCAACTGTCAGTTTGATCCATGAGCGGGAGGCAGAATTGGCCCCGGCTCCGAAATCCTTAAGCAATCCCTGCAGGAATGTCACCGGGGAAAATACAAATGGGACAGCATCTACAGGACTATAGATGGATACATTTAGAAAAGGAAAAGGAGAAAGAGGCGGCGGAGTAAAGGAGAGCTAGTCGGGCAAATAAAAGAGGGAGGAAAGGAGGAATGAAGGCAGCCACAGAGAGGGAGAACAGGACGTCTGGGGAGAAGGCACGTTAAAATCTGTGAATTAAAAGCAGGGATTCTCCATTGGGTAGCGTTAGCTGCGAGTGCTTTCGGGTGGGGGGGGGCAGAAGGGAACCGGGCTCAGTGCACTGGGCAAAGAAAGCCGGAGAGTTATGAAGGAGAGAGACGGAGGACAGGGAGGAGAAACGACAGCTGTGAGGGGGCGCAGAATGGGCTGCGGATCGAAGCGGGGGTGGCGGGGGAGGCCCTGCTCGCTAATCCGCCTCAATAGGCCTTGATTCAAGTGCTGGGGGGGGGGGGGGGTTAAAGAGCCTGTAGCCACAGAATGGGAAGGAGGGAAACCCAACAGCTTCCAGAGAAGCTAAGCCTGCGCTTATAATGCGAAGGCCTGACGTGCGGCGATGGTGCAGAAGCTCACCGGCCGTCACACAAAGACACGTCCTGCCCATGTAGCTGGATAAGCTGTAATAATTATTAACATGAAGAGGGACCTCTGGCAGAGAGCTGAACGTCCAGTGTGTGTTTATATTTTAGCACGACGCTCTACATAACTGCCACAACCGTGATCCGCCTTCTGCTGGATGGTCTGCCACCAGACTAATTACCTGTACGGGACTCGGCTAATTCATAGCATCGCTTGTTCTGGCATGACAATCGGCAGGTACCAGCAGGACCCGGCAGGGTGGGGTAAAGTTGACCCCCACCTCCCCTCCAGGAAGTCTCCCCTGCATGCCTCTATTCCTGTTCTGGCTGCATCACTGGTCTGTGAACAAAACCCCCTCGTCAGACGACTGGGTCAATGAACCATCCAGGTTGGGTCATGATCTGTGGGTTGGCTGTCTATGAGAGCGGTGCTGCTTCATGAGTTCGGCCAGAGTCCGGCTGAACCTCTGAACTCTCGTATTAGAGTTTATGCCAGGTAGGTGCCTTAATCTCAGCACCGTCCTGGAAACTTTCCAGCAATGACAATACGAATCCATTTATTGCGTTAGTCCAATTTCTCATTAATTACGTTCTACAGATGAGAAACTTTCAGCTTTCGAAAGCAGTGGCTTCCTGTGCTGCTAGTTGCATGCATTTTGAACCTCTTCTCTTGGTCTGGGATGAGGCTTTCCGAAACACAGTCACCAAAGACAATGGGTGTCATGCAAAAGGAGGCCAAAGCAAACAGGAGGCACAAGCCCCGCCCCACCCTGCCCCGCCCCAGACCCACAGGGTCATGTGATGGACACTGACTCCACACTCTGCAGCGTTTGCGTCACATGGGTGTCCCCAGGTTCCCCATTAGGACGCTCAGTGGCTCTGCCATGGTTGGCACAGGTCATTAGACGAGGCCTCCCCAAAGGGGGGGGGGGACAAGGGGCAGGTAATGAGGTCACCGGCAGCCGTAAGTGAAGGACTCGGGCTGGATGGCTCCAAGGAACCTCACCACTTTTACGTCCCGTCGCCCTTCCTGTCCTGCGCCTCTCTCCAGCATCATGTGTTTACCTTGACTTTAGTGGTTGGCAAAATGGGAGGATTTTGTGTTTTTTTTGTTTTTTTTTTCGTAACAGAGATAAACTCATTTTGCAAAGTGACAAATTAAATTTCGGAACTTGTTTCGCGGTCTTGCGTTTTGCTCTCACTAGTGCTGCTTCAAGAGTGTGTGCTGCTTCAAGCTTCACCGCTGCCCCTCCCCCCCCCCACCATCAAACTTCAGCGGCCAATTTCACTCTGCTCCTGATTATCTGCTTTGGGGGTGGTGGTACCAGTGGATTGATGACCTCATGTCCCCTCTGAAGATGGTGTGCCAGGCGGCTGCCCATGTCACCTAATGGGCCTCTGTCAGTAATGTTAATGCCGACGGAGAAGCGCTCAGTGCCTGCATGTGCGTGACGAAACGTGGCGGCTGGTGTGACCCCGCAGAGATCAGGGAACGGGAGTCAGGTCCCGGATCCACGTGCCAGATCACCTCCGCTGAGCGAGGCCTTTACAGGATTCGGGTCTGGGACTGAAACGCGCTGCGGTATCTGTCATTCACTCCAGGGGTTTCGGACGTTTACAGGGTGCAAATCTGCCAATTAGCCGCAACACGGAGCTGGACGTGTCGTGCGAGTGAGAGGAGCAGAACCGGTAGTGACGTGACATGCAGTGGAGCCCTACGGGAAGCCAGCAGGATCTGACCACCCGCCAAAAATACCGCCGTTCCGTCCCGCTCGCAGGTGATCCGCACGGCCCATGAAGGCCAGACGTAAAGAGATGTAATGAGTCAGCACCGGCGGTACGCGGGAGTCTGGCAGGTGTCCGTACGCCAACGCACGTTCCCACGTGGATTATTAAAAATGTTTGCCGTTAGCCACCAAACTGATAAGAACGGAATCACTGGATTGGGGAATGCAGAACCGCCAGTGGAGAACTGGATCGGGCCGGGGGAGGGCAGATGGGAATAAAGTGAAAAATAAAGCAGATTATTAGTTCGGACTGGCGAGGCCCCCGTGGGCCTGTGATCTCACGACGCCGCTTCCTCCGTGTTAATTATTTCCGATTATACTGATCCAAGTGCAACCTGCCACCCCCCGCAAGTTCAAGCATGTTTATCAGGAAAATGCCCCCAACCCCCCCGGACCGCCCTCATTTATGCGCGACAGGTGAGGAGGGAGCTTGGGAAATGGCCTCTCTCATGTCAGGAGGACCTTTGGGAGCTGAGGGAGCTTAGCTGAGAGCAGGAAAACGAGGCGAGGAACGCCACTGCCTCCGAAATGAGGCGGCCTCGCTTTCCAGCATTGGCCTAATTAATGCCGTATTTTGCCGGTGTGTGATTACCACGCTGGCCACACTCCTCCCAGCTCCCGGGAGGTGTGGTCGTGCAGGCGGCCCCTCTGCCTCCATCTTTCCACGCGATTTATTACACCAGTGGAGCAGAGGGGATGGAATCCTCCCAGTGTAAGCCTATCTGTCATCTCCGTGTTATCACTGTTACACACTGCCTACTGTATTGTGCTACGAGGGCTTTGGCAAATTGCTATTTTTATGGGACGTGATAAAGAAAATGCAACCTTACGTTCAAATATTTTACTGTCTGGGTGCTGGGGGGGGGGGGGGGGTATAAGGCCTTGACTGGGTATCTAGGGTTTGTGTGTGTCCCCGTGTGTGTGTGTGTGTGTGTGTGTGTGTGTTCCCATATATACATATGTATGCTCCTGTTACTGAGAACTTATTTTTTTATCTTTTAATATTCTTTTCTGCCTTGGAGCCATAGAGGGGAAGAGAAGAAAATGTTTTTTGCCGGTGTTGGGAATGAATATATTTAGTGATAAAGGAAGGCATGAATTGATAAGCTTGCTTGTGTAGGGGAGGTGGGGGGGGGGTTGTAGGATTTGAGAACCTGTTACAATGAAGCCCTAGAAGTGAGGGAATGTTCTCCAGGCATACCTTTACCCTCGGAGACCTCTTTCCTTCCGGCACATTCCGTGGCTCTGAGGTAACAAACCAATAAACAAGAAAGCACTGAACAATAACAAAAAACAATATGAGATAAGGGGGTGTCAGAAATCGTGGCTTGCTGTCCTCACTGGATGGGTGTGGATGTGGTGTCTGTCCTCTCTCTGAGTCCTGTGTGCCTGACGAATGCCACAGACCCCAAACTGACAGCCCCCACCCCCCCCCCAAACTCCAGTGAGGAAGCCCAGCATTAATTAAGTCATTGTTGGACTGTAATTTCCTTGAGAAGTTAAAAAAAAAAAAATCTCACACAAGAAAAGGTTACTGAGACCTTTTCTGTGTCAAAATTACCATGTGTCATGAATATTAATGTTCTTAATGAAGACAACCTTTGCTTCATCTGGAACGTTCCGGAGCAGGTGCCAAGCTGATAGACTCACTCAGTGTTTTTTTTTTTGTGGAGAAATGGGCACATGGAGATTTACTGCCCTTGCCCTGTAATCTGGTTGTTCTTTTTTTAAAATTTCATCTGAATTTTCCCTTTGGCTTTTTAGGAATACATCTTGTGTTCCATGTTGCCAAAAAGAGAGCTCAGTTTGCGCTTCCTACGTGCGTCTGTGAATGTTCGATCGACACCCCAGGCAAAGACTCCCACCACAGTCGGAAAGGACTTTTAGACATATATGGCCATCACTGACATTTCTGCAGCAGATCACGATTATTCAATTTCCCGAGTCGCGGGGAGCTACCTGCAAGGTCTACGACGTGTTTTGCTGGATTTATTTAATGATAAAAAAAACCTACTTCTGTATTGGTCTCATCGTTGCTGCCATGGAAACAGGACAGCTGGCGGGATGGGTGTCAATCAGTCAGCTGGTGGGAAGTCACAGATGGGTCGTGTCAGGGACTCTGAGGGATCCCCGCCTTAGCCAGAGAGAGAAGGACCATTTTGTGGCTCCTCATGCTGCTCTCATATGCTGCTGATTGTGTCTCGTTGACCCAGTTAGTCGGTTTGAGTTAGTTGGGTCATACCAGGGTTTAGCTGTGGAAGGGAAATTTATAAGGGGTCGGGTTATATTTTACAGTGACCAGATGCACTCAGTGGTCCTGAAATTCCACTGGAGAACTTTTGAGGACAACTGTAGGAGCCAAATCCTGCACTGTGATCATCAGGTCTCTCATACCCCTATGTTACCCTGGCCTGACAACAGATACATTATCACCTGTGTGTTTTCCATAGGGGCAGGGGGGGTGTTTGACAGGTGTGGACCAGCTCCAGTAAGCCATGCTGCTGAACATCTCACCTCTTCCAGAAGCTTCATCGCTTATTACTAATTCACAGAAAAAAATCATGTAAATAAACTCTGTTCCAACATCTGTAGTGAGACACAAGTATGCTGAACCTGAGACACATAGCCTTGACCCCATCTCTGGCTCTGGCCCCCCAAGCAGGATAGAGGTTCACCTCCCGGCCTCCCTCTCCTCCCCACTCCTCACCCAGCGCCTTGGAGCCCCCCGCTCCTGTTAGATGATGTCCTCATTAATAACAGGTTGCTGCAGCACCACGCCAGACAAACACCATGGTAAAGTATCTCTCGAGTGTCACCCGCTCATTGCTGGACGACTCGTCTGCTCTTTGTGCTAAATAGCAGCAATAGCATTTAGGGGAGAGCTATTGGACTGTGTGACTCATTGCATTTTGTCTGCTTCTCCTTCATTGAGGTTATGGCACCTGTGTGGAATCATGGACTGTGTGAGGCTCTTGAGAACCTGCAGGTGGCCCATCCTGGATGTCTAGAACATATGTGGGAACGCCCGTACACCCCCACCTGTGGCGTCTGGCAAGTGTTTGGCCACCTGCTACCCTCACAGGAACTTTTCCCATTGCTCAGTTTTGTGGAAGACCGGTTGGCTTCCTGACAGAACCCTTTTGCTCTCTAACCCAAAACGTGGAGTAATTTATTGCAAACTGATGGAATTGTGGCTCGGCCTGTAGCGCCCTGCCCTGTGATGGACTGGCGTCCCGTCCAGGGTGTCCCCCTGCCCTGCCCCCTGTGATGCACTGGCATCCCGTCCTGGGTGTCCCCTGTCTTTTGTCGTGGGCTCACTATGCCCTTACCGATGACGGCTAATGAATGCATAACATGTTTCTCAGACCTCTTGCTCTAATTTAATTTATAATTTTTGTTGGGTTCATTCAAGCCCTTAATAAGCAAAGGTGAACGTTTAAAATAAGCTTCAAAGACCATATTTTATATTGGGTGTTAGAATAAAGACCTTTTTTTGACGTCTCATTCCCTGCGACTCCTCCTGGCCCACAACCTGAGCAGAACCGTGTGTAAATGTCCAGCACCCTAAGCCCAATGAAAACCATGACAGGAATTCTGTGTTAAAACAAGAAAAAGAGAACCCCCCCACCCCCTTTGCATCATTTACTATTTATATTTTAACAGAGCCACACCTCTGTCTGTACAAAAATAGCTGGATTGTATACAGTGATGTAATCTCTGCATCGCTTCATTGAGGCGTCACATGAACGTGGTGAAATGATGTGGAAATCAGATAACAACCACGGTTTTGCTGCAGATAATGACGAGGAAAAATGATTGATGTGATAACGACTCCTGCATGCATGTAATATAGCATCATGGGGACTTACACTGGGCAGCAGCGGGCAAAAGGACCCCCCAGAGGGATGGCCAATCCAACACTGGGCACCGTCACGCAGCACAGACAACCTACAAACATCAGTTCACCTAACTGCCTATTTTTGATTGTGGGAGGAACACCGAGAGTAAATAATTAGTGAGTGAAATCCGCCGAACTGAAAACACCCAAAACACCCCTTAGAAGGCTTATGTGCTGAAAGAAGACCATAAAATGTAGAGTTCTAGAATAAAAAAGAAAGATTTTGATGTTTATAATAAGGACATAACACGTTGTCCTACTGATTCCTAAGGTGTTTGCCGTAGTTTGTCTTATGACACTAGAGGAGCAGAATAGAGGGTGGGGTAAATGGAAGACTTGGGGGGGGTGGATTGAGCAATGCTGAGGGTATAATCAACAGAATGATACACAACCTTGTGACCTTGACCAGAATAAGCAGGTAGAAGATGGATAAAAAGATGATCTGTGGCTTTGGTCTGTCGTCACTCAGTCCATCTCAGCAGTGACGCCCCTCACTGTGTTATCTGACAGTCAGACGCCAGTCTGGATGCGTTCTGTTAAACCTGCAGGACCTCTGCCGTCCGAGGAGCAGGGACACTCCTGAAGCACAGGAGATACAGTCAGCACCTCCTCAGCCAATCCTGGCTCACCACTCCTGCCCCCACCTGCTGCCATAGGAAGAAGCAAGTGATGTCTTTTGTCTATCTGAGGTAGGGAAGGATGAAAGTACATTTGTTAGGTGTGATGTGCTGGGAGCTTCATCAGAAATCAGGGCCGTCTTCTCTGATGCTGGCCTGCAGTGATTCGTTCCCTATTTTTTCGATAAGTTAGGGGGGAGAGAAAACACAGAGCAGACTGAGCGGATCTGTGTCCTTTTTAACAGGTACTGGTCTGGCCTTTCTCTTCCCAGGCCGCGACAGTGACCACAAGGCCATCTGTCTGCGTTCCTTTTAAAATTGTGATGATCAGTATTCTCTGGGGGCTGGAAGGTGGGGAGATGGGATTGAGTTGATGTTGTGGTGATAGTGCCTTGGGGTGGGGTGGGGGGGATCCATGATCAAGAAACTGCACAGAGACAGTGGCCTGACAAAGAGGCCCCTCAGCTAACCTTTAGATGAAGGAGAAAGAGACAGACAGACAGACAAAGACAGACAGACAAACAGGCAGGCAGGGGGACACAGACAGACAGACACAGACAGACAAACAGGCAGGCAGGGAGACACAGAAAGACAGACACAGACAGACAAACAGGCAGGCAGGGAGACACAGACAGACAGGCAGACAGAGGGACAGAAGACTAGAGAACACTGTCTGATAAGGCATTACTTTACTTGTCGCTTGTGGTTCTGGTCATATTTCCTCATTATTCCTTCCTGCTTTTAAGGAAACATAAGTACTGAAAAAAAATCATTAGTAGTAGCAATATTGTATTGACATTTGAATCAACATTATTATGGTTTTTTAAACAAAATACTGTCGTATGCAAACAATTCTTTGGCTGTTCCAAATTTGGGACTCAATCCATCTGCAACGGAGAAGGAAAAAGACACACAGATGCAGACAGCCAGGCGGGTTTCTGGCACACGGCAAGACTCCGCCCCCTGACGGACCACCTGATGTCAGAGGCAAACCTGAAAATTAACCAGGACTGAGAAGGACGGGTCAGGTTGAGACAGAGCCAGAATGAATCGCGTATGTGCAAGGAAAGTACTGAGGAAAATAAAATGAATGCGCTGTTCCTTTATGGGCATCATAAAGAATTATACTGTTGTGCTTAAATTTCTTAATTGAGTGACAGAGGCGATTTATTAATACTGGCATATGTTGATAGTGTTGTGAGGTGATGTGACACCCAAAAACTCGGAAAGGCCGATTCGATGCGCGTGGTGCCGCATCTTAAAGGTCAATGATGTTTTTATAATATCTCTCTAATGGTCTTTTACCTCCACGTTTAAATCGAACTGGGGGGAGGACAGACTCAATAAAGGTGAGACTGCGAGGGAGAGAAAGAATGAGGGAGCAAAGAAATGAAGGTCATTTCTCAACTTTAGGTGTTTAAGGAGAAGCTGAGGGGAAGAAAACATAAAGACATAAAGGGAAATGGGGATGAAGATGAGGACGACGATGGTGAATAGCGTGAAGGATTCACCGAGTCGTGTATAGAATTTGAGTGAAAATGTATTTAATATCCATTCATTGTACGTTGATTTATGCCGGAGAGACCCAAGCTGATGGAATGAGTCAAACTCTCTCTGTGATCTGCAGAAACAGCTGGTAACTGCTGGGCGTACTCTGTGTCCCGTACGCAAGTCCCCGCGTCGTCGCTTAGGGGTTAGTCAAACACAGACGTGTGTCACCCTCAGAGCTGCTGTGTCACTCTCTGCTACCGCAGCCTGTTCCTATTTTACGCTGTGCTTTTAAAACCAAAGCCAGATTTTGATCTTTTTTTCCACTTATAGTGGGATTTCTGGATTTATCAGTGGATGGAATCTTTGCCGCCACCTCACAATGATTTCGATCCTGTGTCGTTTCTTGGGTGTCTGCGTGTGTTTGTCTGTGCGTGGGTCGCAGTGAGGGGCAGCCCATTGGATGACTTCTCCCTTTTCTCTTCTTGCCCGGTGAAACGTACATCGCATATATCATAGATAGACAAAACCCTGTCACAGCCCTTATATTAACGCTAATTTCTTTATTTTAAGAATGTTCGTCTCCAGTCTGATTTACTGTGGTACTGGGTTTCTCAGCCCTTCCAAGCAATACGGCCTGGTTAGTCGTCATTTATCAAGTCGCCCGCTTGTCAGTGGGGTGCGTCTCCCACAGAAATATCGCCAACCCATCAGTAAATTCCCTGACCCACTGGTATATTCCGCAAATTTTCCTGGGCACCGATCAGGTTTGTATCTGTGGGGCGGCGGATTACGGACTGGATCTTCCCTGTCGCAGTTCAGTGGTCCCAGTTGTTCAGCAACCCGGCTCGATGCATTATAGGTGTGACACTTTTACCCACTTGACATACAGAGACCTGGGTGTGACTAATGGCTGCCCGCGCTCATGCCACAGAAGCGCTAACATATTTTCCGCTGAAACGTCAGCTATCTTGGAGCCTGGCCAATCATTTCTACCAAAGCAGGTTTTGTAGGGTGGGCCGAAGATGAAAAACAGCTGGTAATAACCAGCGGAATATAGCGGTGCGTCTTAAAGGCTCGTTGTAAGCCAGCATATGCCGTCTGTGCGCTCTGAGGTGATGCCTGTGGGACGTAGACACACCGCAGTATATACAGCTCAAGGCCTTCTCCAACTGGCCAGCCACAAAAGATGTTACACTCTGTCCGATGCATCCTGCTAGAGACGCTGACGGTGATTGGCAGGCTCTATCGACAGAAATGTGGGCATGGTCCACCATTAGCAGGAATCTACATTAGGCATGTGAAAACAAGAATCCAGCCGAGGCCAAGCAAACAGCTGGTCCGCACCTCCCCCCCCATTAACCCAGGTGGAGCCATTAACCCGATACCAAGTCTGGACCACCGGTGCATTCTGGCTGCAGCACTCCTGGGGACTCGGTCCAAGGCCGCATGCCTGCATGTGTGCGTGTCCTGCCCTGTCAGCAGTGATGCTTAAACTCCCCCCACCCCCCCATCCCTACATCGGACAGCATGCGCATTCTCTGCAGTTAAAATTCAGGATACTTCTGCTGTGGCCCTCGCTCCTGCTGGATGTATATGTGTCCTTGCCCCCC
>JAODJW010000135.1:8907095-8929622 GCA_026777045.1 Hyperopisus bebe | reverse complement strand
GGGGGGCTGTATGCCAGCCCAAACCTGGGCACATGCAGGCGTTTCCATTCACCTGCCGCACCTGCATGTCTTTGCACTGTGGGCGGAAACTATGCAAATAAGGTAGGAGTGGGATTCGTACCCACAACCCTGGAGGTATGATGCTGGCGTGGCATCCCTAATATAAAGTGCAAGCCTCACACTTTCTACGAACTTTCTATGAACTATAGCGTTTCCATGTCTATAAGAATCTATGAACTCATTCATAACACCTTATAATGCATTCATAAAGCATTATAAACATGGCTATAAATACACTATATGGACAAAAGTATTCGGAGACCTCTTCATCATTGAATTTGGGTGCTTAATTTAGACCCATTGCCAGGTGTATAAAATCAAGCACCCACCCATGCAGTCAGATCTACGAACATCTATGAAAGGATGGGTCTTTCTGAAGAGCTCTGTGAATTCAACCATGGTCCTGTCACAGGATGCCACCTTTGCTATAAGTCAGTTCCTGAAATTTATTCCCTGCTAGATATTCTGCTGTCAACTGTAAGTGGGATTATTGCAAAGTGGAAGCATGTAGAAACAACAGAAACTCAGCCACGACGTGTCAGACCACGTAAAGTAACAGATTGGGGGGGGGGTCACCGAGTGCTGAGACACATAGTGCATAAAAGTCGCCAACGCTCTGTTGACTCAATAACTGTGGAGTTCCAAACTTCCTCAGGCATTAACTGCAGCACAAAACTCTGTTCAGGGAGCTTCGTGGAATGGGCACAGCGCCACTGGGCTCTGCAGCAGTGGAAACCCGTTCTGTGGAATGGGGAATCACGCTTCTCTGTCTGGCAGTCTGATGGACGATTCTGGGTTTGGCAGATGCCAGGAGAACATTACCTGCCTGACTGCATTGTGCCAATTGTAAAGTTTGGTGGAGGAGGGATAATGGTATGTGGTTGTTTTTCAGGGGTTGGGCTGGACCTCTTAGTTCTGGTGAAGGGAACTCTTAATGCTTCAGCATGCCAAGACATTTTGGACAATTCTAGTTTTCCAACTTTGTGGGAACAGTTTGGAGAAGGTGGCCCTTTTGTGTTCCAGCATGACTGTGCCCCAGTGCACAAGGTAAGGTCTGCAAAGAAATGGTTGGGTGAGTTTGGTGTGGAAGAACTTGACTAGCCCAGACAGAACCATGACCTCAACCCCATCAAACACCTTTGGGATGAACTAGAACGGAGATTGTGAGCCAGGCCTTCACGTCCAATGTCAGTGCCTAACTTCACAAATGCTCTTCTGGATGAATAGGCAAGATTCCCACAAACACACTCCATAAACTTGTGGAAAGCCTTTCCAGAAGAGCGGCAGCTGTTATAGCTGCAAAGGGGGACCAGTTCCATATTGATGCCTATGGAATGAGATGCCATAAAAGTTCCTGTGGGTGTAACGCTCAGGTGTCCCAGAACTTTTGTCCATATAGTGCATTTATAAAAAGGCATAACACATTATAATGCATCATAGATGAGAGCTTCACTGGAGCTTATGAAGTATTATAATAAACCCTATAATACCATAGGATTCTCAATAGAAGATGCTGTGATGCTTTATTAATTCTTATACCAACCATTATAAGGCTTTATGAAGGTATTTATAATGCATTACAGATTACAGTTTTATGTATCGTGTTACCGGTGATGTTTCAGATACATGACATATCTTTTTCATTTGGGAAAGTATCACATTAAACAAAGCTGAACATCATGTTTTTCATTAGTTACCATAACTGCTCATTCCTTCACGTTCCTTCACCAAAACAATTTTGATCCTGCGCCACAGTTAGTGTTAATTTTCCCTCCCAGCTGAGCTCATAAGCACTTGAACTAATTCTGTAATTATAATAATATATCCTTCCTTCTCCGAATGGTTGTATTAGGAAAAAAGGAACCACTAGGACAAGACTGAACCAAGCTTATTTCTATAGAAGACATACAGTACGTGATCATTTATATGAGTATTTAACTGTGTTTTTAATCTGCTGTGAAGTGCAGGGTCATTTGCTGCTATTGTTTTTGTGTCACTTCCTCTCTGCTGGGGCGTGGAGGAACCTACTTGTATTCTGACAGGGGAATGCTGTCCCACAGCTTAGATGATTAATTATCATCGTTTACTTTTCTTTTTTAATTACGAAGAGAGAAAAAAAATCACGTCCCTTGAAGCCAAGCAATTCAGTTAGCTGTCCAAAAGAGTATAAAATAAGACCTCTGCATACCCAACAGGCTTCCACACCCATGGCCTTTGGTCAGTCAGAGATGGGATGGGGCCGTCTACGATTGGCCGATGTGCCACGGCAGGCGGGACACAGCCGTGGGTATGTCCAATCGGACGCCAGTGGCAGCGGGAGGTGGCTGGCCTGGTTGCATGCTTTACACCTTATATATACCAAGCTCATACCTTCTCGATTTTTCCTAACAAGATGGCTCCTCTGATATCTGATGGAAGAGCCACCTAGCAGCAGCAGATCTGCTATTTGGAGATGCCTTATTATACCATTATTTTTATCTTAAGTTAGTCTTTCGAAGCCCCGTCTGATAAATTGGCTGTGTCAGCTCCTCTAGTCCTGGTAGGGATTCTACTTTGGCATGTATTTAATGGCAGAGCAAGTAAACATTAGGTAAGCGACCTGGGTTTGATGGTAACGCATTTGGATCAGCGCCGGGGGCTGCGTTTGTTGCTGTGATTCCTGCACGTAATGCCCCAAGCTAAAAGCCCTCCAGGAGGGGCTTATTTTGCACCCAGAGGAGTCAGCATGCCCCCCCCCCCAAAAATAAACAGTGTCTTATGCTACAGCTCAAAAAAAAAAAAGCTGAAGATGGGGGCGCGGGGCTAAGACTGAAAGAGACGGTGTGTCGCTGTCTGGAAACAGCGGCACAGAAAACGCAGCAAATACACGCGATTCTGTTACCCAGCATGCAGTGCGTTCACGTACCAACGACGCGCATCTGCAGTTCTAGCCGAGGCGGGGGTGGAAATTTTCACCAGCAGGACTGAGGGCCAAGCGACTCCGCGGGCCGTTCTGAATGTTAATCACGCGCCGCTTAATAAATTCCTGGGGCTCGGCTCTGACGACGTAGCCCGTGAGAAGTTAGCGGCTCGCTATTCTGAAAGATGAAATCATTAGCATTTCATCAGCTGCATTATCTGCATTTCTGTCAGGGGAGAACCGCAGGTTAAACAGCCGCATAACTTACTGCAAGAATTTTTAAAAATGACTTCAAAGCAAGGCCCCACTCTGAAACAGCAGCGAAGGGCAAGGCGTGTGAGAAGGTTACATAACGGAGTGAAGATTTCAGATTTTACTTCTGCGTCTTATTTTTTATGTTTGCCTCTTTTTCCTTTGACAGCATTCCTGTGCTTGACCCTGCCAAGTCACCTGACCTTCCTGACACAAAAATTACCCCCCCACACCCCTGCTGATGATGTCTCCCTTAAGGTGTACAGCCTCCCTGTAAGGCTAGCGGGTGTGTGTGGGGGGGGGGGTGATAGCCACATATATATTCTATATTCAAAAACCTGTGCGTTTGGTGGCCGTTGCCAAAGAGGTGTCATAATGTCATGCAGGTTTCAGCAGCCCCCGCCCTGAGAGGTGACCCCCAGCAGACAGAGGGCCAGCCTTCCCAGTCGCTCCTGACGAGTGTCGCACATCTCGCTCCGCAGAGCGTTCTGGAAATCGCATCCATATGCTTCGTCGTAGCCTTTCTTCATCCCATGCTGAGAGGACTCCTGTCAGGGGGCCAGAGAAAAAAACAAAAGCATAATAGATACTGCAATTAAAATGCAGACAAATCTATGGACTCTATACATTATGGCACCATCTATCTCTATTGTACTGCTCTGTGTAAACTCTGCACTGTATGAGTTATACAGCTCTGTGTAGATTCTACACTGTATCACACAGCTCTGTGTAAGCTCTACATTGTATCAGTTATACAGCTCTGTGTAGATTCTACATTATATCACACAGCTCTGTGTAAACTCTGCACCATGTGTTTTATACAGTTCTGTGTAAACACTACACTGTATCAGTTACAGAGCTCTGTGTAAACTGTACACTGTATTAGTTACACAACTCTATGTAAATTCTACACCACATCTTTTATACAGCTCTGTGTAAACGCTACACTGTATCAGTTACACAGCTCTGTGTAAATTCTACACCACATCTTTTATACAGCTCTATGAAAACGCTACACTGTATCAGTTACACAGCTCTGTGTAAATTCTACACCACATCTTTTATACAGCTCTGTGTAAACGCTACACTGTATCAGTTACACGTCTCTATGTAAACTCCACACTCTGTTTGCAGTACAGTGCTGGTCGCAGTGTGTTATTTGCTTAAAGGATTCATATTGGCATGGACTGAACTGAAGTGACGCACATGGGTTTAGTGGTGTGACCACATTTGCTGCATTCAGGTCTGAATCCCAGACCTTCACATCATTTCTGATGCAGGTCTCTCACGTCAATCATGCATTCAACATAGACTGACTTCTCATAATTGGAAAATCTATGCTTAGTAGATTAAAAAGAAAAGCTTGTTTTGGGCCTTCTGATGGTAGATATTGTCTTCCTCTAATACCTCCCTTTACAGGCCCCATGATTCTGATGCAGGGATAACCTTTCAGGTGGATCGTGGTCAATGCACTTTCAGGTGCTTGCCGCTGGTGAGATAGCTCACATAGCCCCCCCCCAGTTATAAAGATGGAGGAGTTTAGCCCATTAATGGGGATGAGCAGGGGAGGAGCAAGCGGAAAGCGGGGGCTAATTGCCTGCTCATCAAAACGTTTCAATGATGAGCTCTGGAGCTTGGAAGAGAGAGAGAGAGAGAGAGAGAGAGAGAGAGAAAGGGGGGGAGCAAGGTGGCCAAGAGCTCAGAAAACATCACTGAGCCAGAAAGACTCATGTGAACGGCCAGGGCCTCAGGCTAACTGGATATTAATTGAAAGCAAAACACATGTATCCAAGTCTCTGCACACATATGCCATTTTCATAAACCAGCAGGCCGCGGCATTAAGACCCTGTAATCCATAAAACAATACGGCGGACCCAGACTGAGGGAGCTGGCGTGATGACAAGCAAGTGAGAAATACATCTGCTTATTTACTTGATTTTTTCCCTGTGTTTGTTTCTATGGCTGGCAGCATAGGGGGGAAGGGGGGAGCTTATCGACTGTGATTATGGTCTTCTTAAAAGCGCTGCATGACAACATGTAACAGTATCAAAATATCAATGGACAGTAAAAATAAGGAAGTATCAATAGACTCGGTAAGCATGCTAAAGTGCTGATGGACGTGGTAAGTATGAGGAAGCATCAATGGACACGGTGAGGAAAGTGCACTTGTAATTGAAAGATTGCAGGTTCGAATCCCTGACCAACAAGGCACCACTGAGGTACCCTGAGCAAGGTACCGCCCCCAAGCACTGCTCCCCGGGCGCTGAATTAGCTGCCCCCTGCTATGTCACATTGTCACATATGGGTTAAATACAGAGGACACATTTCGTTGTTGTGCACTGTGCGCTGTGGTGTGTCAACAATGACAATTAATCACTAAATTCTAATTCATGAGGAAGCATTGATGGGCGTGGTAAATATAATGAGGCATCAATGGACTAAGGTAATGAAGTATCGATAGACATAGTAGATATGATGAGGCAGTGAAGGACACAGTAAGTGTGATGAAGCATCAAAGGACATGGTAAAGACGATGGAAGTATCTGTGGACACTGGGTATGATGTTCGATGGACGTGGTAAAGACGATGAAGTATCAAAGGATACAGAAAGTATAAAGAAGTGTCTGTGAACACAGTAAGTAAAATTAAGCGGCCTGGGGTGCAACAGTGTCCAAGTCACATCAGATAGTAACCGGTATTCCCCAAGGCTCTGTCCTTGGTCATCCTTTTACATTACCTCTCTAGGCCAGATCATCCAGACACATGGCTTCTCCTACCACGACTACGTCGATGACATCCAAATATACCCTGATGATGCCACAGTCTCTGCTCAGGTCTCTGCATGTCTCTCTGATATCACAGCCTGAATGAGGGAACATCTCCTCCCGCTAAACCTCTCCAAGACCGAGCTTCTTGTCTTCCCTGCCAGCCCGACTGTCCATCATGACATCAATGCTCAGCTTGGATCATTGATGCTGTCTCCATCAAGGTCCCCCAGGAACCTGGGAGTAATGATTGACGACTAGCTGTCCATTGCAGAGCATATAACTGCAGTCTCCCCATCTTACAGATTCACCCTGTATAACAAGGAAGATCGGGCCTTTTCTGTCTCTGTATGCAGCTCATTTTCAGTCATTTGTTACCTCTCAACTCAACCACTGCAGCTTTCTATTAGCAGGTCTCCCAACTTGTGCTATCAGACTCCTGCAGACGATTGAAACAGCACATCTGGAATTCAATCACCCTAAGTGTTCTGATGTTACACCCCGGTTTGTCTCTCCCCATTGGCTACTTATAGGCACTTGCATCATGTTCAAATCCTTTGTGCTGGTCTTCAGATCCATTAATGGACAAGCACTCATCTCCATCAAGAGGCTCTTTAAGACCTTCATCTCATCTCACCCTCTTTAGTCAGCAACCCAACGCCGCTTGGAAATTCCTCCACCACGTGAGAAGTTTCTGATGTACGATTCCCTGATGGTGTAATAAGCTGCCTAACCACATCCGGTTGTCAGACTCCCTCTATACACTCAAGCCTCTCTTTCTCTATTTGTTCTCCGAATGTTCTTAATTTTGTACTTCAGGTCATTGAAATGTCTTATTAGATTCTTGCTTCGTCGGAAGATGTCGTGCAGGTTTTGCTCCTAAACTACTCACACTTGTAACTGGGCGTTTATCAGAAGCTCAGCATAGCTGCACTTACGCCCACGTGCTGTTTGCCTCACTTGTACATCACTTTGGACAAAAGCGTCTGCTAAATAAAATTAATAAATGTAAATGCAAGTATCGATGGGCAAAGCAGACCAAGAGGAAGCCGTCTGCCTGCCAGATCCTTTGGTATTAATTTATGAGCAACACTAAGGACAGAAGAACAGTCTGAGAACAAATTACATTATCTTAATCCAGGCCTTTAGCACTGTGGGTTGCGCTTGGTGTGTCTCTAAATACGAGCAAAAGAAATCAATTAGCCTGTGTTGGAGTGGGCGTGGCTTGGGCAGGACTCGAGGTGCGTGTGGGGCGGGGATATTACTCGCCGGCCCTCCAGAGATGCGCGTTCCTAAGGCAGAAGCAGGCCACACAAAGGCCATCAGCCTCATATCATCGCAGCTGCAGCGCTGAGCACACGAGATGGAGGATAAAGGGTGGAAAGTGTTCTCTGGGACTAAACAAACAATCCCGCACTTCTCACACATCTGGGCAGCAGGGGGCGTAGCGGTTAAGGCAGCTCTCGTTTTCATCACCATTCAAGGACCCGGGCTCTTCCTTTTAAACACCAGGCCGCTTGACCCTGATCCTCGAGGGTCGCAGGACCCGCTGCCTTCCGCTCGGCCTCTTGCCGCTAATTATTTTATTGAAATAATTATCTGTGCGCTGACACACTTTGCCTGCCGTTTCCGCTGCCGCTCAGGTGCTAATTAAAATGTATTCTATGAGATGAGCAGGAGTGTCACCTCCTTCCAGGAGGAGGCGCCAGGTTTCCCAGCAGCCCCAGGACGCCCTCTCTTCCTGATTCGCAACGCCTTTCTGACCTCCGCGAACGTTACAATGGGCCGCGGCATAGCTACATCCACATGCTACCTCGTTTAATTACAGCTCCTATTTTGGATGCCTTAAATGTCGCTGTGCTGTTCCAGCACCTCCTCGAGATTCCCCCCCCCCCCCGGTTAACGCCCCGCTACCCTCTGTACGTGGTGAATGACGGAGGTTAAACTGTTTCCCTGTCTCTAATTGGCCAACATCAACCCCAACATGAAGGTAAACATGCAGCGTGCCGGAAAGTCGGGCAGTAAAGCTGCCTAATTATGCCGAAGTTGACTTCCTGCTTTGAGCGTTCATCTCTTCCAATTAGGCTTAATTCGGCACATGGCGAGGATCTGGGGGGGGGGGGTGGTGGTTCCTGGTTCTGCAAATGCGGTGGACAAAGAAAAAAACAATTCAGGGAAAGTGATGTGGGATAAAGAGAGAATGCAGCAGGGAGAGGGCGGGCGTGATCTGAGAGGCGTGAAATGCATTACCCATTTCCTGCGATGAATGAATGATGCACGCAGAATCGCGCCAGGACACCCGACCCCATTGGCTGCCTCGTACCGTGTAATTTTTGCATGTTCTGCCCTCCCCACCCGCAACAGGCGGTCCTGCATGGTCACACACCTGTCAGTCACACGGAGAGTGGGCACTAGACCCCTCCCTTCACCAACCCTGTTGTAGAAAAAACCCTCTAACCGTCCCCCTCACCCACCCACAAGCAATCAGTCAAACCCGGTGTGCTGTATGGCATTCATAGGCCTGATACGAAGCACTGGAGAGCATGTTTTCCTGAGGGAAAAGAAGACTCAGTGCCTGGGGCAACAGGGGAACAGCAGACTCCTCTCTGTTCCCTCAGTGAAAAGCTGTTTGAGAAAAAAAAAATACAACAGATCAGCACAAACCTGAAGTCAGAAAATACACCCCAAGCAGTCAATTTTAGAACTGTCCTGCTGGGTTCTAGTGACACTGCACTGTCATGAACCCTTGCGTGGCTGATCCCAGATCAGCTTGGTCATTTTAATCGGGATAGCTGAACCTAGGCCATATGGAAAGTACACTGCTCCTAACTCAGTTGTCAAGGGAAAGAAGTTACAACCTGAGTCTTGGTGTGCTTGGCTTAATAAGGCTTCCTGGGTGAAGCGTGTCTAATCTCAGAATGCTACGGGGCGAGGTCAGAGCACCTGTCCGTTACTGATGGGCCTTCACTTTCTGGCACAGACTTGGAGACATTCTTCTGGAAAGTTCCATGTCTTCAGACAGCACCAGCTGAAGCGGTGGCGTCACAGCCAGGAGAGCTTCATCCTTCGATGGATGAGTCATTCACAGCCTGAAAATAGCGATACAAGATGGCAGGGGGAAAAAAACTGAAGTGTAACTTAATCCACTGTATTGATTGATTACATTTTTGGTCCACAAAATGTCCATGATCCGACGGACTCCATTTCGGCACAGAAGCTAAAGTTCAGCTAAGGGGAACAGACCAAGGACCAGCAAGCTCACCAGAGCTTCCAGAAGACAACGGATGACAGAATGGCTAGATTTTATAGCAACTGTAAAGAGGCTTCTGCCTAAATAATGTATAAAAGGGGCAGTGGGACACGGCTGTGGTTTATTTGCCAGCTTCACACTGAGAGAGTTTCTCAGCTCCAAGGTGGTGAGAATGTTCAGGCACCAAAGTCTTTGAGTCTTTTTTTTTTTCCTCATCTCCCGAGAATTATCGCAGAATAAAGTTTTTTTTTTTTTTAATATTACCTCGCTAATATATGGAAATATATGGAAAGTACTGCAATAAAGATGTCACATTTCAGCCTACCCAGAACTTTAGGAAGATACACATCAACCACATTGACCAGATCTCATTGGTTGGTTAAATATCTGGGTTAAAAACCTGCCAAATTTCTCATGAAGGGCATGGAGGCGAAAAAAATCCATCGGCTTAAATCCATCACTTTTTTCTGCCTTAAAATGCCAGTGGGTGGTCATTTTAACACCTCCACAATCCCGTTCTTTCTCATTATAAATCTTCTCATTAATTTAGAATGAATTCTTCATCAGATCACGTGGGATGATTGTGATTTATCACCATTGGGTGTGACAATACCCGAAACTGAGTGGTCACTTTGCCTGGGACAATTTGGAGTCAGTTACAGTCTACGGAGGTATCTTGTAAGTAAGTCAATTAATTAATTTCTTCTGTGCTACCAGTATCATCTAAGCCCTTTGATGTGGCCATGCACGTCATCGTGGCTTTGATCCCTCACACACACACACACACACATACACACACACATATGTAAACTGCATCCTCTCACCTGAAGATCTTTCTCCCATTCACACATCAGCTACCTTCATCTTCCTCAACCGCAGCCATATCTGGAATGTGTGTGAAATGCATCCCGACCTTGGCGCTCATTAGGGCACCAGCACTTGGGCTGAAAGTTGGATAGACATCTGGAGAACATAATTGTGGTGATTGAGGTAAAGAAAAAACCATGCAAAAGGGAAATTTTTAAGGAAAGTCACCTTTCTGGCCTTGTCATTGTGATGGGGGCAACGGTGATTAATTAGTTATGTAGGATGCTGTAATTAGGTCGTAAGTACTGAGCGGCAGGGGGGAGTGGGCCAGTATTGAGAAAGGGCCCCCCAGGGAATGCGCTGGTGCTCCGCAGCTGGGGTCTGGTCTGGGAAAGGCCACACGAAGGCTCTGCCTCTGCAGGTGGGGGTACTATTTGCTGGGGCTGTGCCGTGCATTTCACCAGTGTGGTGCGAGGCTGTTATGGGTCAGCTCAGCCTGCCAGATGGGACAGAAAGGTTTCTGCTGAGCGATTCACATGAAGACTGCCACCTTGGGGTCTCGTACACCTGGACTTTACAGCTCTGCTTGGAAGGGGGTGCGGGTGAAGAGGTAAAGTGAGCAGATTGGTGAGGTAACGGAAGTAAACACACGGGAGCTACACATATGAGCTGTCCCCCCTCACCGTCTGATCGCGAGGACAATGTCTGATGACAGTTTGAAGAAAATCCTGGTCCAGTGAACAGTGCGCCACTGTTCGCTGGGCAGATAGTAGTAACCCCCAGTTAGAACTGAGAGAGAGAACTGACGGGGAGAAAATTAATGGAACAGTCCGTCCTGTTCACTGAGGGTGGGATAATGCACATAGACTAGTCCAGTTCTCTGACTCGAAAAAACATATGGACTAGCTCAAATTGGGTGGTGAATGTAATGTAAGACATATAGAGCAGTCCAACTATGTGACGGGGGGGGGGTGACACATGGTCTGTTCCAACTTCATTAATTAGGGTAGGATCAACCATGGACTAGTCCAACTCTGTAAATGGTGGGGGTGTACAACAGCTTCAGCGCTGGGTCCAGCTGCTGTACAACAAGATCTAGACCTATGGTCCTCTGACTGCATAGCAACTTCTTAAACCCTGGAGCAAAACATGAACGCTTCAGCGCTATGGTGTCTGGTTGCTTACATGGAGCGATGTGCAGTAGCTTGTTCACGTCTTTTTATTTAACGGCAGAGCATTCCGGAATCGCCGCCTCGCAGTGGAGAGCCCTGGTGTATTCTGTTAGTTCCTGGCTGACATCTCTCCAGTTATGAGTAATGCGGGTACCGGGTGGGGGTCTGGCCACCACAAGCTCTATCTGGGCAGGGGGCCCTGTTGTTTTACTCCCTACCTACTTTGCAAGCACCCCCCCTCCCCCGCGATGACTGTTATCTAGCCCACATGTCTACCCAAAGGACCGGCCAGCAAGCAGCAGCATCGTTACGGAACAGAACTCCAGGTCGACGGTTTGCCCTTTTTAAAGCCAGGCGGCGAGTCTCCAGTGGCCCCTCAAGTGAAAACCTTTAACCGAGTTTCTGCTGCGGACATACTGCTGTTTTAAGGACAATCTCACAATAAAAACTGTAAAGAAACAACAGCAAATGTTAAAAGCCCTATATAACACGCTACTTCATAAACCATCCAGTAAGCAAACACAGAATGTAATAAAATCTTCCTGCAGTTAAACAGTTTCTTGGAATAATTACCCGCAGTGCAGGCCTGAGCACAATGAAGTTTTATTTATATGAAAACAAAAATAGTACATTAGCCAAAAGGAAAAAGCACAGCAGCACTAACTGGAGAAAGGCAACAGTATTTCAATAAACAAAATCTCTGACTGCTGAAGGTTGTGAATAGAGGTTCTTAAAGGCTGTGGTCTTGTCTACTGCGGCGTTGAGTGTCCAGCGTGTTGATGATAAATGAGAATGTATGCGCTCCGTCGTCCCCTTAACGGGCATTTAACATGCACATAATGGCAGTGGCGTCCCCGTTTTAAAAGCCTACTGGACACGTGGCCCCCATACACTCAGTTGCCCCCCCCCCATATGAGAGCAGCCTCGTGACAGCTCAGCTCACAGTTCCCTGTTTGGCCAATTATCCCCACAGTTAGAAGGAACTGGGTGGATCGCAGTTCGGCATGGCGTTCAGAGACATGCATGTGGTTGCATCACACCTTAAACTAAAGCAGCCATAAAGCGGGAGAGGAAAAGGCACATTTTTACCAAAGAAATGAAAAGACGAGTCTGCATCGTTCTGTAATCTATTGAGTTTTACTATCACGATGTGTAAGAATTCAATGTAAATGAACAGGAAAGTCAAAATTAACAAGCTTACTTTAAGCCGTACAGAGAAGAACAGGCACTTTCAATTCACTCATACTGGGGAGGTTTTACCCGTGTGTCTGTGGACACTGCTGTCCCTGCCCTCACAGCTTGCTCCCAGCTTCCGGACCCAGCGCCACCACCACCTTCCCCAGGTTTCCCCTGCTGTACATGTGATCAATGGCACGAAACACAGACTCCAGGCCCACAAACCTGCCTCCAGGAGTCGCGTCCCCACGGTCGATCTCGCACACCAACTTGCCACGGGCATGCATGCTTAACATGCTCGCCAGCGCCTCCCCATAGTCGGATAGGTAATGCGGCAGGAAGAATGCGTGCATGCTGGCGGACTTCTTCAGCAGCTTGACCGGGAGCATGGCGGCTTTTACCGGAATGACGCCCAGGTCTGACTGGTGGCCGGAAATGAAGCCGATTATCATCAGCCGACCCTTGACGGCCAAGTTGTTGACGGCCAGATCGAAGACATCGCCGCCGACGGATTCAAAGATCACGTCCACTCCGCGTGGGTATTCCCGGCGCAGGACCCCTCGCAGGTCCTCCTTGCGGTAGTTGATGGGTCTGTCGCAGCCAATGGTCTTCAGGAAGCCGGCCTTCGTGTCTGAGGAACACAGGCCAATCACGTGGCAGCCGGCCGCCTTGGCGAACTGCACGGCGAACTGTCCGGTGCCCCCAGCGGCCGCCGTCACCAGGACCGTCTGGTCCTCCGTCAACTCGCCCAGCTTCTTCAGCGCGATATAGGCGGTGGCTCCGCTGACCAACATCGCCAGGAACTCCGGCTTTATGACCGGCACGCGCACGCCCTTCTTGGCGGGGATCACACTGTACTCGGCGTAGGCGCCCTCCACGAAGTAGGCCACGGTGTCGCCCACGGTGAAGTGTGCGCTGGCGCTCAGGCCCATACCCACCACCTCACCAATGCCCTCGAACCCCACGTCGAAGGGCGGCTTGACTGAGGTGTCGTAGCGGCCCGCCGAATAATTGATGTCGGACGCATTGATGCCAATGAATCTGAGTGGCGTGGGAGGGAAAGGGGCAACGTGAGACAGACTCGCGCGTCGGCACAGACGGGAGAGAGCAGATGCCATGCGGCATGAAAATAAACAGATGACAAGGTTGAAAGTACAGGAAGCACAAGATGAGTGCTGTCATTATATACAGGATAAACATCTATATTTATACACAGCATATATTTTTTTCCCTGGGGACAAATCACATGAAAAAAATTTGCATGACAAGCCTATGACATCACATGTGATGTGTCAAATATTGTAATAAAAGCAGAGGTGTTGGATGAGTGCTTTCAAACAGGCTTTCGCCAAGGAATTAGTCAAGGTCACGACCTTCGCAGCCCTCAGAGTTACTACGGTGAGGACCCAACCCATCGATGAACTCGCCCACTGAAACCAGCAAGTCCAGTTCTCTTCATCGCCGTTAAACACCTGTGTGGAAAAGTAACCATTTCAGAAGACCAGACTCCTGATGGGAAGACTGTAGTTTACACTCTCCTCTTGCTATTCGTTGCATCCGAACCAGCTCAATTCCCTCCTGAAAAACCGCGGATGAAATTCCGCCAAAATAGGACTGCGTCGAAACAAAACGCGTGGTTTGCTACAAGGACTTGGTATCGACTGCTTGTGGGAAAAAAAATACACACACACTATATAGTCTTCTGCATTTCTCTCCCCAGACAACATCTCAAAAGATGTTTGATCTCGGGAATCATCTTTAAAGACAAATAAAGAGAAAATATGAAGCAAGTACGGACCAAAAAAAAAAGAAGGAAAAAAAAAAAAAAGACACGTTATTTTTGGTTGGACTCATCGTTGTGCTTTACATGCACCGTGCAGTTTTTATCTCAATTAAAATACTCCAATAAAAGGGGACTGAACAGGGAAATTCTTCTCGTGTTACTTTTGAGTGGACGTCAGCTCAGACTCATGGTAAAAAAAAAAAAGGTGAAATTCCAAAATAGTTAAAACGGTGAAGACAACAACACGAGATGTAGTCAGTACACAAGCATTTGCAGTGTAGATTTGCAGTGTAGAACATTACTGCTGGAGGTTCAGTGTACTGGAAACTGGGCAAATGACAAAGACTCCAAGGTTAAATCCCTGTATGGGATCATCTACTGCACCTTGAGTTGGCTGCATAAGACACTCAAGATGAGGCTGAAACAACAATGATAAATGATGTGAATTCTTTGAGATAATTAAATGCAGATAAGTAACGTCTCCAATTCTACAGTGTAAATGTGAAGCCTTCTGTAATGTATTACGTAAATTTGTCCATGTTCTATAATAAACGTGTAAATCTACTCGACACGCCAAGCAACACTGGGTCTCTTGTGTGTTCAGCAAAAATATACGGCACTAATTAAGCAGACACTTTCCGACAGTCTCTGACTGCTACTGCTCCCCCCCACCCCCAAGTTAAAAAAAAAATACGCCAGGTTGTTTTCATGGTCACAAGATCCATTTTAATGAAGTTTTTCATTAAAAGCATCACAAAATGTTTAGGTCTGTTTTTGAGGAGCAGGTGTATCCGTTAATCTGTTGTGTTACTATTGTTTCAGTCATGCAGTAACATCTCAAACTACTGCTACTGCTGATGATAATTTTAACAATGAAACAAAAACGACGATGAAGACGAAAAATATCTTCATGATGGCGATCTCAACATGTTATTAAAATGATACAATAAGTGGGAAAGAGTTCAGTAAAACCTAAATCCTGGAAATGCAAATGTAACGTGAAGATCTCTCAAATGAAAGACTCAGAGATGCAATCCAACTGTCATCCTGAGTCTTAGCCCCTAAAAATGAGCTTCCCCAGAAACTCGCCAGACACTGTGGGAACACGTATGATGACCTAAAGGAGGGGGGGGGGGGGGGGGGGGGGGGGGGGGGCTGTGAGATCAGAGCTCCTGTCTGCGCTCCACCAGCCCCCACACGCCAACATCATGTTTCAGTGTCATGTGGTTCAGCCAGCGAGCCAGATGACCCGCCCCCTCAGGGACAGCGGAGTTATACACGACCCTAAATCCCATCGACATAACAAGGTGCTACTGCTGTCCTCTCAACTAATTTAAAGGTACTTAAGGTACTGTTAAAGCATTAACTAACCAAACACTAAATGTAACAGTCATTATAATGATAATAAAACAACAATAGTCATAATGAATATATATAGGGCCTTAAACACGTTTGGGCATTTCAAAATATTAAGACTTTCAATTGTCGGATTAGGAGATATACAAGCACTTAACATGAGTATATTTAAATAAACACATACCCCACCCCCCCCCCCCCCCCGAGACTCGCGTTTACATAAATCTGTTATACACAGTATTTACTTATACTAAAAAACAGAATAGCCTTAAAAACACAGTGATGAGTTTACAAATTAAATCTGAGCACCACATACCAAATACACCATTTTATAAACTCAATTTATGAGATGCGCAATGTGCCGTGGAAATTAGGTATTAATTAAATGTTTCCACTTCGTCCCTGCCATTTTGTTTACATTTTAGATAGTTTTAATATATTAGGCCTACACATGATCGCGGTGGCTCGACCACAATACTATAATAGTAGGCTACTCACTGCATCTACTGGTTTATTTGGGGATGAATGTTGCGTATCCGATACCGGCCTCATTCTTGCAGATGAGTAACATTATACACTAATCCTCAGAATCTAGATGCGACCCCGTTTCTGCGGGGAAGCCGAGGTTCATAGGTAAACTGATATTTTTCTCTATTCACGGCGCGCCAGCTGAGTTTCTGGCCCTAAAGCCCCTGAGCAGCGCTTTGACCCGCTTCTCACAAACACCTGCCAGACGGTACCTGCCTTTGTAAAGTTAGGTAACTTAGAAACGAAGGAAAAACCCAAGACATACAGCGAAACAAAATGCGACATGCGTTCTACTTTATTAAACTTTTTTTGTCATCAGCATTTTATAAAGTAGCCTCCAACATGCATGTACACTGTAAGAAATTACGATTTGCTGGAAAAGGGCACGCAAATAATAAAATAACTTCAAAGCCGTGAAATTTGTTAAATCCTACTTAACTGGCAAATATCACATTTTAAGTTAAGGGCTCCTCCTTTTTGGATTTTCGCTTTATTTTTTAGAAGCAGAATATATAAACGCGTAAACCGCCGGAAACGTTACATTTTGTATAGAATATTTTTTGCTTGAGTCAAAAAGGGCAAGATCTCTACAACGGTGCCTTTGTTTACAGTACACTGCGTCCATAACACTTGTATTCTACTGGCCATGAAGTGAGATTTTATCAGAGATTGAAGAGTTTACTGAAACAACAACAAAAAAACCTTTAACTGCCTACGTGACAACTTATTAGAACAATAACAAACATCTCGTTTAGTTTGTAAACGATTAGGCCTATAATAAACAGGCAGAGGAAATAAATACGAGAAAGTCGCACGATAATTTCGCATAAAACTGCTAATTTTGCAGGATCTAGATGTTTTAAATAAATGTAAAAAGTGGACTGTCTGGGTGATCAACTTTTCAAAATGTCTGAGAATAACAAATATTAGAATCGGTGCATCTGATCGCAATGTAGTAAAATTCACTACAGCATTATAGCATTAATTCTAAGCTAAGTAACCGTGTTTGCTTATGTTTCAAAGCTCCGTCCTTTTACATGAACAGTACACACGGTGCAGCCTGTCTGAAATGCGGTTAAGTGAATTATAATAATGATATAATACAGCGTCTAGTAACATTTTATTCAGTCATTTTTATATGAGCGAATTGAACGAATTAACTTCAGTAAATTAAATTCGCGTCTTCATATTTGTTGATGCGTAACTCACCAAAAGTTATTACCCAAATAAACCTTAATTTCAAGATGAAAGAACCAGAACTACTCTAATCATCGATTTATTTAGCTTTTAAATAACACGGAGCGTTTCGTTACTATTTGGGAGATAAGAATTGCAGATTCAGTTTTCGAGATCAAAAAAAAAAAAAAAAAACACGCCAAGCACCGATGAAGGGGGATGAAGCGGCTACGTTAAGCGGACGCACGGCGGTCCTCCTCCTTGTGCGGCATCTCCGTGTTTCCCGCAAGTCCCGGCGGCTTTCTGGATGCGGCTACGTGACGTAGTCGATACAGATAGATCAACATGCACAGATGGATTGATAGACAGATGTTGGGGCGGAACTACGACATATCTCTACATTTTTTGCGCCGTGCAAAATTCGTCCAGAATAAATGATCGGGCTGGAAGCGGCTGGGACTCTAACGGGAGCGCTGCTTCACAGCAAGAGGTAAGGACCCATTTCGGTTTTTTGAGAACAGTTGTTTACCCGATCTAATAAATACACTTGTATGTAATAGTGTGATATGTAGGCTAATCTCATTTTATGTTCCCCAAACGCGATAAAACGGCTACATACAAGGCAGAATACTATATAAAACTCACCGATTTCTTATCAGTAAGTCTCCGTCGCCAGGTGTCGGGACCGGAACGGTTTGCAAGGATACGGCGTCCCTGAATTTTTGGCTCAGCTTTGTCACCACCAGCTTTTTCATGGCGCTAGGTATCGAGGAGCCTTTAAAATCCATGAAGTGACTAGAGTACGACATGTCTATTATGGAGCGACGCGGCTGCGGCTGAACTGCGGGCGGGCGGAAAAGTGCGTGTTTCACTCCGCGTCCCCAGCCGCACGCTAAAGACACTCTTATGTTACTGAATAAAAGTGAAGTGGACATTGCCCTACGGGTGCAGGAGGAGGGGGGGGGGCGAGCACGGCAAAGTTCACGGACACTCTGTGTGCACCGATTGCATCTAAACCGGAGAGCCGTAAGCGGGTGCGGCGGACTTTAAAAAATGGCAGGATTGTCGTTAGATCGCCCGACCTATTGTTTTAACGCGTTAATTTGTGCCACTGATAAACACGAGACGGAGCAGCCTAGCTGCGGTGGACCCGATGCCCCCAGTCCCTCCTCTTCCCGTGCAAAGCGTTCACTTCCTAGTAAGGTGAAACGAATCAATCTGCAGTTTTCAAACATCCTTCAAAGGGAGGAATGGAGGGAGAGAGGGAGGGGGCACACATGTCGGGAAATGGGGAACAAGGGGGAGTATGTACAATGAGTACAACTCGGCACAAGTGTTTTATCACGAAAACTATACGTTTTGTATGTTTTGTGAAAAAAAATTCCACGCAGATTTTGATTCCCGAGAACTTATCTGAGCAAAGTCTGCACAGGGATTGCTTTGTGGGCAAAGGAGTCTTAACTTTCTTATTAAAATAAATTTCCACCTTGCCTTTACAGTCAGATTTTTACAGGGAAGTTTTTAAAATAAATACGCTATAAATGGTGTTTTACGTAGTTGTAATAGTTTAACTACCGCATTTCTCTGGCTGAATATCTGTAGCCTGCTTGGAAGTATCATTTAACCCATGGAAATCAAGCAACGGCTCACATTTCCAAATGTAAAATTAACACGATCTGCAGGCATATTAGCTTAGCAATAATAACCTATTGTACTCCTCTTATAGCGGCTCAAGTTTAATGCTCCACAATCGCATGACTTTGACGTTTCCATGAGGCAGATCCAAGCCTTCCTTTGTCAAGGCGTTCAGTTCAGGGTGAGAGAGAGAGAGAGAGAGGAAAAAAGACAATTAAAAAGATTGACAGGTAGGTTTTACTGTCAGGGTGACGCTCGTAGCGAGGGGAGGAGTAAAAGTGAAGCAGGAAAACCCAACTCGATGCGTCTGTCTATCAGTTGAGGCTGTCTGAGGCGCTTCTGGGTTTGGATGTGCGTGTCGGCTGCCTTTTCTCAGCCCAGGACCGTTCCGTCGCTGGACTTTCCAGGGGTTGGCTGATCCCCGCCGGTGGACTTTTCCGGGGGCTGGCAGACCCCTGCATGCCAGGCTGCCGCGCCGGAGCGGGGGGGATCTCGCGTCCGCTTTATTTGGCGCAGTCGCGGTGTGCTGCGCTCCGCCGCGTCGGGCGCCGCCGTGCGCTCCCAAGCCAAAGTGGAAATCAGCGCTCGGGCTCCTAAATGCGGCTTGAAGAAGGAGCCTAGCTGAGCCGCCCGAGTGAAAGGGTGGGGGAGACGGAAAGTATTTCACTGACGGCAAAGGTTTTTCTTGATCTAGCTTTGAGGTGGCGTAGTGACTGACTGACATTAACCATCTAATTGCCTGTCTTGTTTTCTCCTAATTTCCTTTCGGTTGTAGCTCTGGGAACCAGGAGCGCTGATACGGGGATACAATAAAAAGGTGTTCATGCTGGAAGTGTTTGTTTTTCATTTTAATTTTTTTCGTCAAATATCCATCGTTGTCAGACTGGCGATCTTTTTCCCATGGACGCGGTGGGATTGAGCCAAAGTCGGCTGCCCTGACTGCCCTTTGGACGCGGTCCTCCGGCGACGCGCTATGAGTTGGGGAAATTTTCGCGTCGCAGCTACGCAGGGACTTTTCCTCCTTTTTTGCTCATTTTAACGTTTTACCCTTTAAACGTTCATTTTACAAAAGGGATACACCGAGCTTTGCCGCTGTGTTGAAAAGACTTCAACAGACTTCGGGACTTATCTCATAAATTATCCCACAAGAAAAGGAATCCAATATTTTCAGGGGATAAAAAAAATCCAAACAACATTCAGAAAAACATCGTTTATTTTTTTTCTCGGCTGGTCGAAAATTTATTTTGGTTCCTGCATGAAAAGACTAGAGGAAAGTCACCAGAAGCAGTATGCCGAGGCGGAAGCAACAAGAACCGAGGCGGTCTGCAGGTAAGCGAAATTCATCCCTCACAGACCCTGTGAGGATTAAAAAACGAATCTTAACCAAAAACTATACAAAGATTATCTGTCAGGGATTGTATGTAAAACCAGAAATTCATCGGATCGCAAAATATCCCTATTCTTTATTTTTTTAAGACTATGACCCCGCAGCTCTTACAGAACCGCAGTTAAAATACTATTTTTTCAGCTGCACCCCCCCTCTGAACCAGACAGTTCATGTACAGCAGGAGGTAATACACACAGTCCTAAAATGACGTACAAATACGGATGTAACTTGTCCCCCCCTCCCACCCCCCCCAATGTAAGATGTACAGCCCCGACTCTTTGTCAGAATGGACGCGCTTCTATCCGCATTTCTGCGGATCTTGTGCGTAGCGGATTTTTAGGTATATGAACGCTTCAAGCTCTGCAGGGTTTGTTTCATTTGGGGGACAAAACGTGTCGTTTCGGGTCAATCGCGCCGTAAAAAAGTACACTGCAAATGCATCTTTTAATCAGAAGCCAAGGGAGGGGGAACTGACAGGAAGCTGACCGTCTCTCTTTCTCTCTCTGCAAGCTTTTATTAGAGGATTGCCATCCTTGATTTGATGCGTGATTGATCGCCTGTCACGTGGCGGTCTTTGATCCGCGCGTCCCCGATAAACATCAATAAATCACTCACCATGGAAACACGCATGCTCGTGACAGCTTTAGCCACTCAAAGGACAACTTTCCCCCCACCCATCTTCCCCAGTTTTCTTTTTTTTTTTAAAAAAAAAAAAAAAAAGGAGGGAGGGGAAAAGTTTTTAAAGAAGCGGTGTCGTTATCTCCCCCTGTTCCCAAGGAGGAGTAATCGGGGAAGTCAGATCATTTCCAGTTACTGGGCGTCTATAAAGCTGTGCCCACTGACTCAAGCGCGTCAGACAGATCACAACGTAACGCTACAACGTCAGTGAGTTCAACGCGTGCTAAAAGCGCGTTAGTTTGCGCGCTTCGACTTTATGAGCAGCTCGACTTGGTTTCAGTGCACAAACACGATTGAGCGCTATTGATCCGAGCTTTCAAGTATTTTATATATTAAAAAAGCTCTTGGCAAATGTAAATGGCTGATGGGGATTTCTACCTCTGTCCTAATGAGGAGCTGCCTTTGAAGTTGGGCATTAACAGCCAGAGTGAACAAAAGGCAGTTGCAGAATTTTAAACAGTTTCTGAAATATGAGGTGCTGAAGCAGACCAAACAGGAGGTCAGGAAAAAGCTTTGAACTGCTAGTTTATAATTGCAAACGCTTGGTTGTGACGAATTGTGTGAACTGCAAGTGAGAAGAATCGAAATGTGCGCGATATGTATTTTTTAACTGACAGGATGAAATATTGAACTGAGGTTTTAAAGTTCTTAAGCGAAAAATATTCGAATCTGATCCTCCCACCGACTTTTTTTTTTTTTTGCTGATTTTTGAGTATAGGTATTTATCGGTTCACTGTCATGGTGGAATCCAGGTTAGTGATTTAGTAGCAAACTTTCAAGGAGAATTAGCTGTAATATTGATTTTGATTGGTACTTAATGGCCAGGGATTTACATAATGGGCTCTGTCGGCCAATCACACGGCGAAGGGTGAAGTGTATCCGTTTCTTTCCCCTCAAAATCGCCCCAGGGACCACTCATCCGAAATGTGCTCAGGATCAGGAGGCCTCAGCAACCAGATCCCCTCAGAGCCCCCCCCCCACAAATCTGTGGATTTTGGAGCTTACCAAGCAGTCGGTTTGCTTGTCTCGCAGGGGTTTTCGTTTGGGTGGTGAGGGGAACCTCATATGTTGTCAGAGGTCCTGAACCGAACAAGCCAGGGATTGCTGAGTGAAATGAGATCCTGATGGTCCCACCTTCTGCTTTTCAAACACTGACTTGATTTCATTCTTCCGATTTTATCCACTATACTCCCTTGTGTCGTGGCACCCCTGGATTTTTAGCCATAAAGGTTTTCAAAAAGATGTACTGTGCCTCTGTGCCGTTCCTGCGTTCCCATTGGATTCTGCTTTGTTTTCAGCCGATAAGTCGCATCAGCCTCATCAAGGATCACAGTCCAACACATCAGCACACGGAACATTTTCCTTATGTTTGACTGTAATTTTGGTGTAGGATTCCTGCATTAGCGATCGATGATGACAGGAAGGCCAGCGTACGCAAAACAAGCCTTGTACCAAGCCTAGGTCATCTGCATAAAGCGTAGTGACAGAACCATATAATTATCTGGGGTGGAGGGTGAGGATTGGTGGGGGGGGGGGACGACTCAGACTTGTCGTTTCTATATTTCACAGGATAATCTCGCTTCTGCTTAGTCTCCAGGTGTCT
>JAODJW010000135.1:8888392-8899325 GCA_026777045.1 Hyperopisus bebe | reverse complement strand
CTCCCTATTGATCCCCTGTGACATGAGCCTCTTTGAGAGGGCTTCCTGTCTGCCGCCTGATTTACGGCTACATTAGGATGCTCCGCCGTGGTCCGCGCGCCGCCTCGCCGCCGTAACCCGAAGCCCCTGCGCCCGCCCCCGGGCGCCCCTGTTTGTCTGCCCCCATCACGTGACCGCCTCTCCTTTTAGGAAAACCCCTTTAGCCTCCGAGCCTGACAGACCCGGAACTTTTAAATGCGGTTTTCACGCAAATCTCTTGCCTGTATCTCACCGTTAAAAATAACAACAAAAAAAGTTTGCTGCCGTGTCGTCTGTAAGTGAGTCTTTTAGGGAAGCGAATTAGGAGGCCTCTTTCTGTCAGGTGTCTGCGCGCGCTGCCTTTTTGCTTACGCCTAAAGATGACATTAACAACACAGCAAAGTGTTTAATTAGCACTACTTAGGTGCTTCATGATATTAAACTTCGTTTTTTTTTATCTCTCCCGGTGCCGGATAGTCATTTTTAAACACGAGTCAATCAAAACTATCTGTCTAATAATGGGTTATTTTAGACCGGATTCATTGGCTATTCATCAAGATTATTAGGACGTAACTTTAATCAAGCGCGCATTACAGAGGGGGGTAATAAGGCTTCCTCGCGAGCGCCACCGTCGTCATTACGTGATTGAAACCGTTATAAATATAAAATTAATGCCTGTCAGTGACAGATTTTATTGCCCAGATATGCCAAGTATATTACTATCTCACTCAAAGGATTATTTCACATTATACGGAAAATAGAATATATTCCAGGCCGAGTCCTCCCGGCGTGTAGCAGGCAGCTGGTGTCAGGCGCCCGCTAAGCTGACGAGGCTCTGTCACTCCGGCGGCCGTGTGACAGCTGACGCTTAGCGTGGCTCCGGGGGTCTCGCCGGCGTTTGAAAGACCGTCTGTCAGGCGCTGTCGTGCTTGTTAAGGGAGAAGATAGCGCCCGTATATCCTAAAAGTGGATTTGATTTGCTTAAGAATTTGTTTTTATTTATTATCATTTTTTAAAAGGAGGCTAGAAATGCATGGCTTGCAGTTGGTAAGGTTTTTTTTATTTTATTTTGTGAATATCCAATTTATTTATTTTTTTACCTATGAACGTGATCGTGATGATTTGCTTGGTATTCGATTTTCTGTCTTAAACCTATTTTTATTAATTTTGGGGGGGAATGTTCCCTTTAAACCTGAGGTTGGCTCTGGTTTGGAGGATCAGGCTACAGTTGTTTTTTTTTTGTTCAAAGCAGAAGGGGTTGTAAACTGTTGGAGGGGGGAACATTGGCAGAAGGAGTTTAGGGATACTCCATAAACTCTCAGCGGGTCTGTAAGGTGGGTACTGGCCTTCCCTCTCCCAGTAAGGTCTCCTCTGGTCCCAGCGGGTTGAAGCTCGTGGCTTTAGCAGGCGCTGCTTGTCGAAGCTGCTGAGGTGGATCAGAAGTGTTTGGGGATCGTGTTCGCTGTTGTACCTTTGGCTAAGGAGCCCGAGCGTGCAAGTTTCCGCACGTCACCCCGGGTAGAATGTGGGTCAGGAAGCCTACGCTCATCTCTTGCTGACAATTTTCTTTTTTCCTTTTCTCTCCTCCTCTCGCTGACTTGTCTGTCTCATGCACTTTTTTTGGTGGGGGGGGGGGGGACAGGGGGTCGTGAGTGTGGTAGGGTGCTTCCTGGTGGTGGGACAGTCATGCTTTATTTTGTGGGGGGGCGATGCATCTGTGATAAGTTGCTGCTCGGTCATGGGACAGTCATGCTTTGTTTGGTGGGGGGGTCGCAAGTGTAGTAACCTTGTGTTTCCATCTCTCTGTGTATCGTGCGGGGGGGGGGGGGTTGAGGGCGATGATTCACAGTGCATGACGTGCACAGCTGGATGTCAGCGGCGAGGTCACATCTCTCGTTTGCGTACTTATTCATCGCCGGTCTCCATTTCTTGGGCTGATGTTCGAGGTTTTCTCTACCATCCTCCCCCCCCGCCCCCCATTTCCCAGTTGTTGTAAAGTGAATTGAACAGTCCAGAAATGAGATAATGTGTTAAGTATGTGTCCATTGAAGGGCAGTTAAAGGTCAGCGCCGATTTCTCCTCCCTCTCGTCGCCTCACCTCCTCCTCTGTTTTTTCCCCTCTGCCATTTCAGGCTCCTCCTTTCTTCCTTCGAGCGCGTTAAGGCACTCTCTTCCTTAATTAATGACACCTTTGAGGCCCCGCCTCGTGGTCGTTGGCGCTGTTTACGAAGCGACGTTCTAGCGCTCGACTATTGCGGACCAAGCAAAGCCCAGATCCCCACAAGCGCTGGGGAAGCGCAAACAGCTGTGGTCCTGTGGAAGGCGGCGATTAATTCACGGATATAAGTGAAGGTGTAATTGAGGGAAAGTCCAGCTGGCTTTTGAAGCTCCTCAACAATGACAATAGCGATAAAGGTCGGCGAGGAGGAGGGGGCCCAGGGGGCTACTGGAGCTGCCGACGATTGACTTTTTTAGGTTGTTGAGCGGCCTGCAGTGGTGCCCCTTGGGAACAGGCCTCCCAAGTGCGAATCTACAATTTATATCAGGAAATGTCTCTGAAGGCCCACTTGTTTCCAGCTTAGGTGGAAGACAAAGACGTTCACCATATAAATCACCCAGGATTGTGCTGAAGCACAAACCTTTTGAAAGTGAGGCATGTAGGTCTGCGCGCGGGAAAAACGGGACGTAATGAAAGGTGCCGATGCTGCATGCGAGACTGGCAGCTTTCGCCGAACACCTGCTCCCCCACCCCCCCGCAACGAGCAAAAGCTACCAGTCGCTGTTCTAGTAACCTGTCAGTCTATCATTGGTAACCAAATGCTTGCTGTTGAAACTTGAGGCGATGGGGGGGGGGGGGGGGGGGGGGGGGGCAAAGATGGATGAAGAAGAGGATTGTGGGAAAACAAAGGTGTGAACAGAGGCTGTGCCTGAGATCTGAGATCCAATTGGCAAATCCCCGTCCAGAGGGTACCTCTCGTGTCCTTTGATTGGCACTCGCTGACAGACAGTTGCTCCCCACCCCCAGCCACAATCTGTCGTGGGGTGGGCCGGCTGACCGCGTGGGTGCGGGGAGGGGGCTAAACTGTCACTCAGTGAGCCGTGTAGGTACCTTCCCAGCTGGCCATGCCTGCTCCAATCATCTCCATACTTCCGTGACCCCTTGCTTAAGCACTGGAATGAATGGCAGAGAAAGCAGGAAAGAACTTATCCCTTAAAAAAAAGGGAATCCGGCAGGTCTGGTAGCTATGAGTCATTCTGTGTTTGTTTTAACTGCGATTTCACGCTGTCACTCAATCTCTTGAGGTCTGCTCTGCCTTTGGCATCAGGTAGCATCAGGTTATAAATGCCATTTATTAAGGACAATCCATTTAAACGGTCACCTACAAACTGTAGCTTTTCCAGTGCAGCCCCCTCAATTACCCCACCCTGCTTGAAATTAGAAGCTTCAGCTTTCAGATTGTAAGGCCAGGTCCCTAACCACTAGACCACCTGTTGCCTTTTGCGATGTCTGTCTGTGGGATGGAGTGCTGGAGTATTAGTGCTCTGAGCTTATGCACTTTCTGCGCGTTGCACTTATTAAATCCAAATTGGATTTATTTTTCTTGAGAGTTTTGCCAGAAGACGCATGCCGCCCCCCCACTGCTGCTTTTGGCCAATGGCAGGGGCTTTCTCTAACATCCAATCAGGGATGCTTTCTTCAGCATCATTTGCAGTGATTGGTCACATGAATACAAGGGCCTCCAGGGGCTCATTAGCATCTGCCTAATGGTTTCTGTGCTGTATCCTGGAGTCGGTTCCCAGTTGTTGCTTCAAGGGAGGGACAGGGAGAGGAGCCAATAAGCGCAGCGCTCCAGGTGGGTACTTTGGTGATGGAGGCGGGCTTCTGGATTCACGGTCCCGTGCTCTGTGTGTGTGTGTTTGGGTGTGCGTGTGTGTGTTAGGCTCCCATGTTGAGATTAGATGTGGGTTGTAGAGCTGATAATACAAAGGTCATCGTCTGACCATGGAGAGGTGTGGGAGACGGGAAGAAGCGATTTATCGGGTGAATCTGTCGTCATGGCAGCTGTGAAACTGGCGGCCAGGGAGCCACCAATAGCTGTGTGTGTGTGTGGAACAAATGTCCCCCACAATGTAATAAAAATCTGTTATTTTGACATTGCGGGGACTATTTTTTAGGTCTCCACAAGGATCTGTGAATACAATCAAAAACTAAAAATGACAAAAGTCTTCGTTACTTAGGTTATGGATAGGACTGGATAGGGGTTAAGATCGTCATGTTGGGATTAGAGTTTTACCCATAAAAATGAGAGTCCCACAAAAAACCTGTGTGTGTGTGTGTGTGTGTGTGTGTGTGTAGAACGTGTTGTTGGATGGGCAGGTACATAGCATAGGAATTCAATTTCTGTTTAATGATATTTTAAAATTTACTAAACTTTGCCTCTTTAGTGTTTTTTCTTGTATTTAATGTCTCTCAGTGAAACAACAGGCTGAGATCACACTCCGCAAACGCTGTATGAGGGCATTTGAAGTGTTGAAGAATCCAGACGCAGAAAGTGAGAGATTATGTCATTATACAGAACTGATTTTGTACTAACCCCTCCAACCCACCCCTCCAGCCCATAAATAGCTTCCATTGTGTGTCCTGTCGCAGAAGTGTGAATTAAATCACTTTCTGGCACTGACATACAGCCTGAAAAGTCTCCTATAATTAATTTTTGGTCACCGTTTTTAAGCTAGCGATTGTTTTAATTGGAGTTATTTTTGCTGTCACATCAGTTTGGTTCTCTTCCACTGTTGCCTCTTCCTTGTCATCTTTCAAGTGGATCCGGATATAACGCGGATCCATCAGCAGATTATCAGCACGTAAGGTGCCTCTTCCCCCCTGCCAAGTGCATGTTTTTAACTGTCTCTTTGTAAAGTTTTTTTTTTTTTTGTTGGATTGTAAAGAAAAGGCATAATTAGACCCACCTTGTGATTTATTATTTTCTGAAAGATGGGGGTTCGTTAACACGGGCCTGACATGCAATTCGTTTGCATGCTCACGCCCCAGTTTGTTTGTTATAATTAAAGGAGACAGTGAGATTTATGGTTTTAATTACTCCAGGCTCAGCGAATGGGTCACCGCTCTCCCAGGAAATGAGACTGGCTGTCCGACTCCCCGCCCGACATTCCGGCTCCCCCTTCTGAACAGCCAACACAAAGGAAAAACTTCTGCTTGCTTGTGTGGGATCTTTAGTCCTAGGTTGTGGGGTGGCGATGCAGGCTTTGCGACAGTGCCTTTTAAATGGAAAAAAATAAATGACCCGGAGGATGTTGGGTCATATTCCAGGGGAGTCCTCATCTGGTACCTATGAGCTCTGACCTTAAGCTGGTTCAGTCCAGTATCCACTAGTAGGAACATATAAAAATGGCTTTGGGCCAAAACATCAGGTAGTAAACACTTACGGACAACACATAGTTATAAATGAGAGAGAGATATCCTGTATTAGCCAGGGAGGGGGTATGCCAGGAGGGGCTAGGCTTTCTGGAAGGAGGTGGTCCGTGTGCGACCCTCAGCCACCGTCACGCCTCAGACGTGCGCTTCCTGTGTCATGGCACGCCGTCGTCCTGAAGCCGTGACTCATTTGGCAGTGGTGCCACATATTTGGAAGCCTTTGGGCTCTGTGGACGGCACGGCGGGTACCACGGATGGGCTCGTTTCGCCCCGCCGGCGCTGGGCGTTGGGGTTGATGCGTGGGCGGGTGGGTGTGTGTGTGCGTGCGTGTGGAGTCCGCGGATGGGACCACCGCCACGTGGCCGCGGCTTGGAACATGACCCTCTTCTCTCATCCGTGAGCCAGATAAAAATAGTCCCCCCCTATAAATAAAACAGGACCGCCTTGCTACTTTGCCCTCCTCCCCCCTCCCCCTTCTCCTCCCTGGTGTACTACCTCTACTGTGCTTTCATTTGTAACCTACTCTTAGCTTATCTCAAGGTTTAACAGCAGTTTTCTTTGGATTTGAACTAGTGCCCTTCTGATTGTACTCTGTACTTAACTGATCAAGGACAAAGAATTGCAGGGATCGTGTCCATTCAATAGAGGGAAAATACAGTAATGAAAATGCTCTGGTCGTATTATGGTAGCCCTACCATACTGCGTACCATAGTGATATGTCTTGTAGATAATTCTGTGTGACCCTTGTTCAGCATTTGGTTACCCCACAGTTTCACAGTGTTCGAGTTTCATAGTGTCCTTCTTTCCATTTGTTTTGAAGATTTTTTTTTTTTTTTTCTGGCTTCTTGGAACTATTTTCAAAAAAGCGTCCCAATTATAAAATAGGAAAAATGGCAGGAAGGGCAATAAATTGACTTGATGTTAATAAAGTGTTTAGTAAATCAATATGCTTCTCTGTCGATTATTTTGGAAAGTTTTGCCTAGGGAATTCATTAAAAAAGAATGTTATGTTATTCTGGCTTAATACTACCCCGTACAACGAGCGATGTGGAGTAATACACTCCTTGTACGGCTTGGAGAGGAAAATAAAACTTACAAATTATCTTCTACTTAATTTACATAATGGTTTTCTGACCATTCCAGTATCACATTATTGTTGTATTGTATATTATGGCGTTTGTCCGCTCACTACCTGATTTACCGGTATTTTGGTGGATGGGTTGTGTTTTTTGGGAATCTAACTGCCACCTGGCTTCCTCACCTGTTGAGATAATGTTCATGCCCCCCCCAGGTTGTGCTTGGAGTTGCTGGGGTCCACTCCTAGTTAATACGCCATGTTCTAGTGCAGGATTCCCCAAGTCTGGTCCTGAAAGGCCACTCTGCAACACCATTGGTAGATCTCCATGCTCTAACAGACCTATTTCAGCTCCCTGGTTAATTTCTGGGCTTAGTAGGTGCGTCTGAGCAGGGAAATCTGCAAACTGTGTCACAGACTGATCCTCCAGGTTGGGGAACCCTATAATAGTACTTTGCCGTGGGAATGGGGGGACTGTACCACTTTGGATATCCTTTTATAATTCTTAATATGATAATGATGATGTATGTGAGAGAGGTTGTTACTGAATGGCACATGAACAATGGCCTCCCGTTTCTCATTCTGTCCTTCCGAAAGTCCAAGACCGTTACAGCTGGCATGGCTGAAAGCTGGTGCTGGGGCGGCTTCTTCCGGGCGGTGCCGTCCAGCACTGCGTGTACTTGGCCGGTTCCGTGACACCGAATGGGTGTGAACCAGCAGGTGGCGTGGTGGTCAATGAGCTGCCGTCGCATTCGAGGCCTGCAGGCTGCGTACTGCTGTTCTGCACTTGGATGCATGGGGAGGTTACTGCTAGCATTGTTAGCAGGACTTTTAGGACCGGAGGACTAAGCCAGGCCGCTGAATGCGACCGACGCTAAGAACATAAAGCTAAATGCGGAATTAGACCAGGAGCAATGCGCGAACCAGTCACTGTAGTGAGAGCCAATCACGGAGCCAGGAGTGCTGCAGCATGCCGCCGCTTGTCTGTTACTTTATAACTGGGATCGGCTCCCCGTTTGATAGATTCCCAGGACTAGATCAGTGCTCCATGCACAGAGGAGCACGCCTGCTGGACACGGGTGTTTTTGTGTGGACCAGCTTTGTGTCCCTGTCATGCTGTCTCATCCACAGACCGGCCCGGAAAATCCGCCTCACGCTAAAGGTGTACAGACATGGTGCTCTGGCCTCCGTCCCGACGCGACGGAAAAAATGGCACAAGTGTATTTTCTGTGTGCACCACTCCAGTAATGCTTTTCATTTGATGACACTTTGATGACACTTTTGACCACACTTATCATTAACTTGTCAGTTAGTAAGTCTGATTGGAAACTGCAGTGAAATCTTTAGCATAGTCGTTGGTGTTTTTTGCCAACCCCTCCCACACTGGAGGGTCGACTCCAAAATATTTTTAAAATGCAAACATATTAAACAGTAAGTATGAATGTATGAATGTCAAAATCATTATTCCCTATCAGCCACACAGAGTGGCTGTTCATCTTCCTGACAATCTTTTATCCTAAGTTCTGGCCTGGTTCTGTTAGGCTGTAGAGCAGTGAAAAGCAGATACCGCGTACCGTTTAACAAGGTATTCTTCAAAGGATGTGTTTCTTCTCTGGGCTGCAGTGAAGGAAGCATGTTATGTCTTTAATTGTTTTTAGTTTCAGTTTTTTTTTTGTGAAAGACCTTTACTCCCAGAAAGACCCCGCTGGACGGAGAGGGCTCGCAGTTTGACCATGGCACTGGGTCAGATTTCAGGGGTCTTTGTTTCCTGAGCTGGCGTGGTCAGGCTGCCGCGTTGGCCGCGCGCGCCTTCCTGTCCTGGGCCGTCCCTGGCACAGTGCGACGTGGCTGACGGACCGATGGAGCGTGGCCGGTCTCGCGGAGGTGGCGGAGTGCCGGTCATTTTTGGCCCAGAGGCCCATTGCCATATGGGTGAGGAGGGGGGGGGGCAGTTGGGGCAGCAGGGGACGGCGGGGGCGGATATTAATTTAGGGAAGACCTGCATCCCCACATATGCTGCTCTACAGTGTGGGTGTGTGTGACTTTTCGCTTGGCCTGAGAGCCTGTGTTCCTTTCCGTTTGCTTCCTGAGTTTTTGTGTGCCTGTATGTTTCGTCTGTGTTGCATTTCGTTTGGCCTCTGAGTCATTATTCCTTTTGCTTTGGTTCCTGAGTGTTTCTATGCCTGTATGTTTAGTCTTTGTTGCTTTCCATTGAGCCTGTGAGCCTGTCTTTCTTTTTGTTTGGTTGCCCGTAAGTTTAGTCTCTAGGCTGCCTTTCGTTTTGTCTGTGCGTGTATCTATGAGTATTATGTGCCTGTTTAAAGAACTCCCAGCCTGGGATGCCTGAAGCTCTCGCTGTTACTTTAATTGAAAAACAGACACTAAGTAACAGCACAAGCTACTCTCTGCTTACGTTACATTAATGGTCAAGATTGTAAGTAGAAATGTGTCCTTATGTCGCTTCGGACTGCACTCAGCACTCTGAAATTTTATTCTGCGGTCGCAAGCGACCCGACCGGCTCCCCATGCCCCACAGCAAACGTGGCACCTCCGTTGCCATGGCACAGAGTTACCATAATTGGCTTGGTCTCCACACACCAGGACATAGGAAATAATAATGTCCCTTTTATTTACACTTCACGATGGGGGGGGGGGCTTCCTGCTGAGCCTGCTGGGTCAGCCGGCACCGTTTGATCAGTCTTGTCCAAAGGCATCGGTGCTGAGTGGCACGTAATGGAGACCCGGTGACAGAGTGAATTTAGCAGAGAAATAAGACTGTCAGTGGCCTTGCCAAGGCAAGGGCTCGCTAAGCGCCGCCATCCCCAGTCCGCTCAGGAGCCGACAGGACTGCCTAAATTGGATGAGTGAAGGCAGCCCGAATTGGACATTAGCGGCCCCAAATCGGTGCTGTGATCGCTCTCGCCCCAAATCAAAAGAAATGAATAAATAACACAGGTTGGGGAGGGTGAGGAGCGAAGACGATGTCGTCCGCGGCACCGGCTGGAGTCGGCCAGGTGACACACCATTCTCACAGCCCTGTCTAGTTTCATTTCTGCTCGGATGCCAGTCCAGCTTTCCATCGGGTCCATTTAACATCGGGAAGCACGCGGCCCCGCTGGGCATTTCCGTCGACCTGACAACCCGATGTCAGGGTGATGGGGGAAAGGCAAAGCAGGCCTGTCCCCAAACAGGAGTTTTTCTTAGCATAAAACAGTGAAGACGTCGACAGTCACCGCGTCTTATATAATAACTGCAGCGGAAATTGCAGTCATGCGATGAGATGAAACGTGTGGGGTAGGTTGCAGAGATGAGCAGCAGCTGTGCGTTACCTAACTGAACCGCGAGGGGTTTCCCCCGGGGTCGCTCGCTCTGCGTGGGCGGTGGGCCGGGAGGAAGCACGTAGCTGGAACGCAGCGCCATAAATGTGGCATCTGTGATTTCACGGGCGCATAGAGCGACTCCTACGGCTGCATGTCAGTCGAGGCGCTCTCGGGAGATGTGCAGCTCCGGAGCCCAACAGCACGCCGGCCTGCGATTGTTTTTATTTACTAAATTTTTATTTCACTAGACAAATGTTTCAGACACAGCAGTCTGGTCCACAGCCTTCCCAGGACACTCAGTGCTGTGCTTTGCCCTTGCCAAACCCCCCACCACCCCCACTGACGTCAGTCGATCGTACATTTTTATATTGAACTGCTTTACAGTTTATTATTTTTATTTTGTACTATGTCCGTTTCTCTCCTCTGTGCAGAGAATATCTAGGAACTTGGTAATTAAAATACAAACAAGCACATTTGCATATGTTTGCTTATTTTATCTGATTTAAAATATGGCAGATAATACATAGAATAATTAAATAAATTGAAATGGAGGTCCTGGTTCTGCACATTTGTTTGTGATGTGGAGTAAGAGCATCGGGCTGTGCGAACATGCGCACACAGGCTCCTGCGCCATCGCAGCCGTGCATGCGTTCCCTGCGCGTCTCGGGTGGCCTTACCGTGCACAGCCCTGTGCCTATCAGGCAGCGCGTCCTCTCGCATTACCACACGGCGGCTTTGCACACTGCTTCAAGCTGACAGAACATCTGTTTCCACAGGAGAGGACAGCGAGTTGCATGGGGGGGACGTGCCCGATAAAGAGAATGGGCGGGGGGGGGATTGCTCTCTCTGGCTCTCTCATGTTCTCCATCCTAGGCACCAGCTCCCTTCCTGGGTATCATTCTGCCCCAATCCACGTTTCTCCACTCACCTCATCCTCACCAGCTGCGTACCTTGGCGTCAGCAGAGCTAACAGTCTGAAGTTGTTTATGTAGGCCTTGTTTTGGAACATTTCCTTCCTTCCTTCCTTCCTTCCTTCCTTCCTTCCTTCCTTCCTTCCTTCCTTCCTTCCTTCCTTCCTTCCTTCCT
>JAODJW010000135.1:8868673-8888292 GCA_026777045.1 Hyperopisus bebe | reverse complement strand
CTTCCTTCCTTCCTTCCTTCCTTCCTTCCTTCCTTCCTTCCTTCCTTCCTTCCTTCCTTCCTTCCTTCCTTCCTTCCACATCATTATGTCCACACTGGGACACCACAGGCAATAGGACTGGGGGAATTTGAACACGTGACTCTGAGAACTGACACATAGCTAGTGTTCATCCCGTGTTCAGGTCATTTGTAAGGTACCTGAGAGATTCCATAAATTTAAGTTTGGCCCTCTTGCAGGTGAGACCCTTCTACAGTCCCCTGATTGTGTAGCTCGGATTTTCAAAGCATCTGTCTGTTATGTGTTCAAGCCTCTGGACATTGTGCTGGAATAATTCAGGTCGACATCTTTGCGGAAGGGCACTTCAACAGAAATACCCACCCCCACCCCTGTCCACGTCCTTAACAACTGCTACTGCCTGCTGTTTCGAATATGGAAGCTGATGTAGCAACATCAGGAAAAACAGCCAGATGTAGGGAACCGCATAAGTGGTTTTGGGTTCCAGTCGTCCGAGGCGCCCATTCACTCCGGCTGTTGCTCGGGGGGGGGGGGGGGGGGCGTCTCAGGGACCTGGACGGGAAAAGGCTGCTTTGCCATTTGCTGGTAATTAACTGGTGTTGCTTCCCATCTCCAGGTATTTTTTGGAGGTGGAGACATAGGTGGAAGGCCTGACATAAGTGTTGGGTAAAGAGTCATATTTTCCCCTGGGCTACTGGAGAAAATTCTGGAAAAAAAACAAAGGACGGGAGAGGAACTCTGGGAAAGGGGTAACCATGGTTTGCAGGTTCAGACTACATCAGCATTGTGAAGCAGATTACAACCTGCATATTATAAAGATTGTTTTAATTTGAATCCTTTACATGCTGTACCGCAATGTAAATAATAATAACCACATAATGTTTAATTACACTAATTAACATTTCAGCCTAACATTTAAAAACCTTTAAAGAAAGAGTAGATAATGTATCTGCATTAATCTGTTTAGCTGCTTTTAAATGAGAACATTAGAATGACTGATCTGCCTTAATCTAAACAGTCACATTCTGAAGGTGTTTTAAAGCGACCGAGTATGTTCGGTGAATTTCTTTTTAATCTTTCCCTCCCTGTCGCTGTCATGTGGGAGGCTGCAGCTGTTTGTTTATTGTGTCCCTCACGCTATTTGTTAACCCCATTTCTGCTGCTGCAGGAGGGTTAATATATAATTTTTTATCTCAAAATATTAATATTTTGCATGATTGTAGGACGCACTGAAATGATTTATGTTACTACATAGACAATGCAAGCTGGATAAAATGGAGCGTGCTCCCTGCATCTCATTACCAGAGCTGTGGCACACATCTCGTTCATCTTTCTTAATTTGTTTTGTTTGTCCTCCCCCATCTCAGCTTATGTGCCTGAAGATGAACTAAAGGCTGCCTCGATCGAGGAGGAACACCTGCACGATGACGGCCTGTCCCTGGACGGCCAGGACGGTGAGCTGGTGTGCAACGAGGAGGAAGAAGGCAAAGAGCCTCCCAGTTTCCAGAACTCGCCGCTCAGCACCACCACCAATGCCGACGCGGGGTACGGCTCCCCGCTCAGCGACGCCAGCGACGGACTGCTGGACCTTCGGGGCGTCTTGTTGAAGGATGTCCGGGAGAAGGGGGAAGCCCGTCCGGCGGCCAATGGCCTGTCCTTGCAGGACAGCCTGGCGCAGATGAAAGCAGTCTATGCAAGCCTGATCTCTGATTCCTCCTGGACCAGCATTGGCGCGGACGTCGTTAAAGCCAAGTTGGCTGGCAGCGGCACCGGTGTTAATGGCGGGGGCCACAACAAGAGGGGGGGCGCCGCAAGTGGCCATATCAGCAGCAACAGCAGCAGCAATAGCAATGGTGGCAGCAGTACCGCAGTCGGTGCTTCAGCCACCACAAACACAACCACAATCACCTCCACCACCACAGCGGCACCCCCCGTTAACAATACAAGCACTAACAGCGTCACCAGCAACGGGGCAGGCGTGACTTACGACTGGCATCAGGCTGCTCTGGCGAAGACACTGCAGCAGGCTCCCTACCACCTGCTACCCGAGCCCAGCCTCTTCAGCACCGTGCAGCTGTACCGGCAGAATAACAAGCTCTATGGGTCCGTGTTCACTGGCGCCAGCAAGTTCCGGTGTAGGGACTGCAGTGCCGCGTATGACACGCTGGTGGACCTCACCGTTCACATGAATGAGACGGGTCACTACCGGGATGACAACAAGGACAAAGAGGAGGAGCACGGCAAGCGGTGGTCCAAGCCCAGGAAGCGTTCTCTGATGGAGATGGAGGGCAAGGAGGATGCACAGAAGGTGCTCAAGTGTATGTACTGCGGGCACTCGTTTGAGTCACTGCAAGACCTGAGCGTCCACATGATCAAAACGAAACACTACCAGAAAGTGCCTCTCAAAGAGCCCGTTCCAGCCCTAGCCACCAAGCTGGTCCCCTCTACAAAAAAACGGGCGGCAATTCAGGACTTGGTCTCACCATGTTCCCCGGAGTCTATTAGTAGCACACCCATCAGTGAGACGGGGAAAGACTCCAAAGCAGCTAACCCCTATGTCACACCCAACAACCGCTACGGCTATCAAAATGGGGCCAGCTATACCTGGCAGTTTGAAGCACGCAAGGCCCAGATCCTGAAATGCATGGAGTGTGGGAGCTCCCACGACACCCTGCAGCAACTCACCGCCCACATGATGGTCACTGGCCACTTTCTCAAGGTCACCAACTCGGCTTCCAAGAAGGGCAAGCAGCTGGTGTTCGATCCGGTGGTGGAGGAGAAAATCCAGTCCATCCCGCTGCCACCCACCATTTCAAGGTTGCCGACGCCCAGCATTAAGTCACAGCCCAAGTCTCCGAGTCACTCCTCCGGCCCAGAGGAGAAGAGGGAGCAGGAGGAGGAAAAGATGGATGTAAGTGAGCTGGAAAAGAAGATCAAAGTAGAGAAAGAGGAGACCGGAGAGAAGACTGATGCAAATGCACCGTATAAGTACCTCAGAGAGGAAGACCTGGAGGAGACTCCCAAAGGTGGGCTGGACATCCTCAAGTCTTTGGAAAACACAGTGTCTAGTGCAATCAGCAAGGCCCAGACTGGAACCCCAACTTGGGGAGGATATCCCAGCATTCATGCTGCCTATCAGATCCAGAGCTCGATGAAGTCGTCCTTGCCCTCAGTGCAGAGTGTCCAGGTCCAATCGACATTCAACAGCCACCCGAAAGCACTGCTGTCTGACTCTGTGCCGATCGTCCACTCTCCACGAAGCCCATCCCTCTCCCCTCTCCACCGAAGCAACGTCTCTGCCATGGAGGAGCTGGTGGAGAAAGTCATGGGGAAAACTGTTGTGAAGAAGGAGAAGGAGGAAGAGAGAAGTGCTGATAAATTCAAGTCCCTCCCGGTGAAAGCACCTTCTCCTGAGCTGAAGGCATACAGGGATGCCCCTACCCCTGATGGTATCAGCAGTAAGCCCAGAGTGAAGAATGGTAGTGCAGGTGTAGAAATGGTATCCCTCTGCAAGCGGGAGCCCAGGGAGAGCCCTGTGGATTCCCGGGTAAAGAATGGCACAGAAGGTCACAAATCACCCCTTAGCAATGGCTGCAGCAGCTTGGGGATAATCACCGATCATTCACCTGAGCAGCCTTTCGTTAACCCGCTGAGTGCTTTGCAATCAATAATGAATGCCCACCTGGGCAAGCCCTCAAAGCCTGCCAGCCCCGCCTTGGACCCTCTGGCTATGCTGTACAAGATCAGCAACAGTATGATGGAAAAGCCCACCTACAAGCCAACTCAGGTTAAGCCAGCTGAGTCCATGAATCCGTACTACTATGAAGACGACGACCAGCCCATGGACTTGACCAAATCCAAAAACAGTAATGGCAGCCGCGCTGCTCCAGTCAGTAACAGCAGCCATAATGGGAACGGCAGTCGACCTGCTCGCACGAGCTTGCAGGAAACCATCCCATCCCCACTGCGGGAGAATGCGCTGATGGACATTTCAGATATGGTGAAAAACCTCTCTGGCAGGCTGACACCCAAGTCCTCTACACCGTCCTCCATGTCGGAGAAGTCAGACGCCGATGGCAGCACATTCGAGGATCCACTGGAGGACATGTCCCCTATTCAGAAGCGAAAAGGGCGCCAGTCAAACTGGAATCCCCAACACCTCCTCATCCTCCAGGCCCAGTTTGCCTCCAGTCTTCGAGAGACGCCTGAGGGGAAGTATGTAATGACTGACCTCAGCCCCCAGGAGCGTGTGCACATCTGCAAGTTCACAGGCCTCTCCATGACCACAATTTCTCACTGGCTAGCCAATGTCAAGTACCAGCTAAGGCGGACAGGCGGGACCAAGTTTCTGAAGAACATAGACTCGGGGCAGCCGGTGTTCTTATGCAGCGACTGCTCCTCTCAGTTCAGGACTCCCTCGACCTACATCGGCCATTTGGAGTCACATCTGGGCTTCAGCTTAAAGGACCTCTCAAAGCTGTCCATAGACCACATCAGGGAGCAGCAGGCTATGGCAAAGGCGATCGCTGACAATGCCTTCGGCCCCTTGGCCCTGTCGGAGGATGACTCGCTTTACCAGTGCAAGCTGTGCACTCGGACCTTCGTCAGCAAGCACGCGGTAAAGTTGCACCTGAGCAAAACGCATGGCAAGTCCCCCGAGGACCACCTGGTGTTCGTCACGGAGTTAGAGAAGCTGGACACACCTTAAAGCCCAAGGGAGCAGCTGTTTAGTCTGACCAGAGAATTTTGTTTGCACTAAATTTGATCACCCTACTGCACTGGGCATGAAATGAGCCTTCAAGTTGGTCTTTCTTGTGTTGTTAAACTGCCTAACTGGACCATGACTTTATTGCTTTTTTTTGTTACCTTGTTTGTGCATGTCATATAGTGATTCAAGCTTATATACTAGTTTTCATTTATGCGAAAACAAAGAAACGAGATACTACTGTTTTTTTTATTATTATTTTGTAAAGCAGTGGCCGAAACAAAAATTGAGAACTGTGTAAAAAAATAATTTAAACGAAGATGCTAATGAGAATTATGTACACCAAACGAAGGGCTGCTGCCCATATGAAGACGGAAGTGGCACCTTAAAACGTAAAAGCTTATTTTGTGAAGAAAGCCCCAGCTTTGGTTTTATTTGAATAGCTAAAAATTGGAGTGATTTGAATGATGTCTTAACCTGTATTGTTTCCTAAAACGATTTACTGGCATTTACAGTTCTAAAGTTGACAGCTCTGAAAGGATCTGTAAATTCTCGAAAAGCACTGAAGATGAGTAAGATCAAACCCTTTTTAAGTGTATCGACAAGAGGTAATATTCAGTTGCTGCTTTTAGACTTGTAAACCAACTGAAAATAATGTATGCAATTTTTTATTTACATGTCGTATTTTCCATTGTAAAGTATCACTTTTTAGTAATTTCCAAATATATGGTTTGTTACAAGTTTCTTTCTATAGTGCGGCACTTCTATTTCAAACCATGTAAAAACATGGAAGTCTGTTACGTGTAAATGCTTAGCAACATTATGTAAAATTACGTATGACATATCTTGCGAAATGCAACGGCTTACGATTATTTGTACTTTAAGACCTATGTGCATTCTTTAACTTTTATATTGTCCTTTTATATATATTAAAATAAAAACAAAACAAATTATGTATATAGATATATACTGTAGAGCCACAAAAAATGTTTTGTTTTTTTAATAAAATGTATCTCCTACAGCTTGGTTTACAGAAGTAATTTTAACTATTCTTGCATCCGTTTTGATGCATGATATTGTGTGAAAATAAAGGCAATGCGAAATGCATATACATTTCAATGTTTTATTACTGTAAAAATTGGCTCGCACCAATAAACGTTATGTTTCATTTTGTTTTTTCCTAATTGTAAAATAAACCGTAAAACAGCTCTGATTTCATTGTTCTTGTGACTTATGTTTTACTGCTTAATGTCATATCCCAAAGTATAAATGGGCTTCAAGTTAGCTTTGTATGAATCCAGATGAGATAGCCCACACTTTTACCCCTGAAATCGATAAATTCTTACATATTTTGTATGAGATCAGTGCCTAACAGTTTATAAGCATGTAAAAATTAGGACCTTCAAAGCGAAAAACGCAACAGACAAATATCAATTACGTTTCAACTTCAGAGAAATTACAGTAACCCGAATCTTCATATTGTCCCGATCGCAGTCAATGTTACGAATGTGGACGCTGTATAATAAGGCTCATGCGCTGGACTTGTGATCCGCCTGATCTGATATAAATCCGCACATTTCCCGCAGAAAGGCGTCACAGACGGAAACATCTGTTTGAAACCGTAAAAGATCCGTGTCTTTCATGGGCGTCCATTTCAAAGGCTCTCCGAAAACATCGACATATTTTGCATCTACGCTGTCAGTGAGACCGCCGCGAATTAAATAGGACAATGAGATATGAGAGCTTCATGTGGGCTCTCCAGAAAACCACAGATGCTGCGGGTCACGGCTCCAGGTGGAGGGTCACATCACCCCATCCTGCCAAGCCGCAGCTCCATGCACTACCTTTAAATTCACATTATCACAGGCTAGTGTCTTTTCCTTTTCTAAAAATTGTGCCTTTAGTGCCATGGTGTGGAAACACCGCGGCCATGGAGCTTCAAAGGGGCCGCGTTTAGCCCAGAGGCTCACGGTGAAAAAGGGACACGATTGCGGCGGGATGTATCGTTTTGTCCCGCTTCCTTACGCGCCTTTTGTACAGCCTGACCTTCCTGGCATTTTACATAAATGCGTCAACAAAGGAAAATACGAAGGGCGAAGATTAGCTAGGGTGAGGCTAAAGTATCACGTATAAACAGAAAAAAGCTTTGAAGAGAGATACGCGCTCCCAAAAGCTGGTGGTTTGGGCTATTTGTGGGTTTAATGCCCGAAATTTATTTCTGCACGTTTCATGGATGCACTCTTTTCTTTTGTCAAGGACCTCGGCGCATTATATGTAAATGCCACGGTAATCATGACAAAATTCTACAATATCGGTACCTGCAGCGCGGACTGAAACTGGGGAAGATAAACAGTCTTTAAGAAGATTTGCGGAGCTTTTGTTGCAGTCGAATTGTGGGCTGCGCCTGGGGATCCGTGTGTGTCTGCATGTGTATGTCAGCGCATATTTACATTTCTTTACAAATTCGTTCGTAGTGTGTTTTTCCATAAACGATCTGTTGAATTTGACGGGTGGATCTCGTGCGGTGGCCTAAAATGAATAAAAATAAACGGAGCGATCAAATTTAATGTAAAGATGCGCAAAACTTTTTAATGATCGAGACGTGACCGATCGCCAAAAAATGAAACATAGTCTTGTCAAAATATAAAGGCTATGAATACGAATGTAAATATACTGAACACGGGCTGCCTGAAATGTCAGGTACCGTGTCGGAGGGCACATGCTTACCATGATTATACAGTGAAACACTATATGCGGATGGTTGACGTGGTCTGGAAGCTCGGGGGGGGGGGGGATCAGTCCTGTTATGTGGCGCAAAACCGTATCAGTGCTAGAGGTGGGAGTGTGGCTGGAGTGATGCTCATATGGGGCAGAATTGTATCAGGACACACACACACACGCACACACACACACACCCTTCAGGGGTCACGTTGCACTGTCTGCTCAGCCAAAACAGCAGCTGCACCTTTATTCATCTTTAACATAACGGATCTGAGCGCATTTGTAACTAAAGGAACAACAGAACACTGATGTCACTGCTCATGGTCTACCGAGAACACTTTATCCTGCTGTAGGACGGCGATGTCACACACATGTCACCATTTAAATCATAAACCCTCTCCACAAAGGATGCGGTCAAGGACCTCATACTTAATCTTCTTCACCCCGAGAACACAGAAAAACCGGCAGTGGAAGTTACTTTGTAAGAGAAGCCGGAATAAATGGAGCAAACCGAATGCCGTTTTTTTAAATTTTACGACTACAAAAATAAAACTTTGTTATTAAAATCAGGTCCCCGGGCAATGCGAGTGAACGTATTATAAAATTAAGTCCGTACACCTGGGATCCTGACGCTTATTGTGGATAGAGGGGCAAGGCAGGGCTGCAGGTTTTTCCTAAATGACTTACTGCCTCCTCGCAGATTTCATTCATTCCTGCTGGAGGCGGCTGGTTTAAAAAAGACAAAAAAGTCAGAGCGGCTTACAGCCAGTACTGTCTCGGCTTCATGTGCAGAAGACCATGCTTTTGCAAAAGAAAGAAAGAGAGACGCAAGTAAACAGAGGAACAACAATGTGTTTCAAAAACAATAAGAAAGAGAGTGAGAGAGAGGGGGAAAAATCCGCGTCTGGAGACTACCTGAAAGGTATGAAAAATATGTTTTGCTCCCGATATGAGAACTAGCCTGCAGGAAGCTGGGTGGAAGAGATCAAGGGAAAACGTGGGTCCTTTGTTGATAATGACAAGCGGGGAGTAAGGAAAAAAAAAAAAACTTGATGTTGATCTCCGCAAAGTACAGGGTTTCACGTAACTGTCACCTTTGAACAATCATCTGGAAGAAGTCCAGATTAGAAACGCTATATGTCTCACAGAGACGAACAAAACAGAATAAAAGAGGTACTGTCTGCGCAATTTCACAGAAAAAGAGCAGTTTACAAAGCCCATGGCAGCTGACTTGTTTACTGGCGTCCAATCCCATGAGACAGCTGTCTGTCAGAACACAAAGACCTCATTGATGCGATTGTGTAAAATACTAGTAGTTCTAATCAAAATGTCACTTATACCCAGGCTGAAACGTCGGACTTAATGGTTACGCCGTTAAAAGGACTTGGCAGTTCACTTGAGAATGGTGTGTGGATCAAAAACACCTGGTGTTTGGTTTAAAAGACAGAAAATTAAAAACGGGCGACTAACAACTCTAAAAGCAAAGTTCTCTTTATTTTTTGAAATAAAGGGTAAAACGCAATAATTCAGGTGACATTGATAGTTTGGAGAGTTTAAATGTGAAATCAAACGAATTCATGGAGATCATGTAGGACTAATATTTTGACTTAGTGATGGAAGATGTATAACGGCACATTGATCCATCCATCTTCGAACCTTTTTTGGCGGTTGGAGTAATTCCAGTGCTTTAAGTAGGCTGGTAAACAACTCTTTGTTTTTCTCTTCAGAGTAGCTCCTGGCACCAGTATCTGCTGGGACTGAATAACAGGGCGAGTACCAGTACCCGGTACTGTATAACAGAGGGAGTACCAGTACCCGTTTTCCCCACTTCAACCACTAGAATATTTCTTTACAATATAGCGTAGTCGCAGATAGAGAATATTTCTTTAACAGCTTTTAGCTAGCTATCTGCGTAATTAGCACCTGATTAGTCTGTGATTAGCAGTCCAGCTCGTAATGCGATCGTGTGCATTCTGTCACTCTGTCTCCATTTTCTGACACAATAAATATCAATTTGTTCTAAGGTAAGAAAATTCATCAGAACATGAAGTTTACTGTACATGTGAATGTGAGTGGAGTCAGTTGGTGTTTCTCTGCAGCCATACATAGAACACTGCTCCATGGTGGCTATTTTGTTGAACCCTTGACCGATTCTCACTGCAAAGTTTACATGAACTGTAAAAATCAACGTCTCACTCATGTTTTTCCTTATTAATCCCCTAAACCATTAGAAATTTCATGACTAGCAATTATCACCATTTGTTCACATAGTGAATCACTGTCAACAAAATTTGTAGTATAAAATGGTCTGTAATAAAACATGACTGGTTGGTGATGATTCTTAACTCACTACAATTCAGTTTATTTTTGTATAGTGCATTTTCAGAACATTACATTGTCTTCTAACAATTTACATCATCCCTGCCCAATAGCTTGTTGGAGTTTTACTGACACAAAACTGTTCTGTGGGCAGAATGAAAAATGATTGGTTCAGAGAGAGAACGAATCAGATTGTAAAGGATTCGGGGAAAAAGCAACTTGAGGATTCAGGACCAATCAATCAGATGTCTTGGTCCCACCTCTTTTAGTTGCTTGGACACACCTACTCCACAATCTGATTGGTTAGCTCTCTGAACCAATCGTTTTTCCTTCTGCCTTCACAATATGTCTGTGTAAGTATAACTCCCCACACTGCCCAGTGACCTCAAAGAGTACGCCAGAGCAACAGTGACAAGGAAAAACTCTGTAGTAGGAAGAAACATTGGGAGGAACCAGACTCAGAGGGGAGGCCCATCGTCCTTGGGCTGGCCAAGGAAGGGTGTAAACTTTGATGCCATGCAGTTTATGTTATTCAATGCTGCAACGCGCTCAGGTTCACATTCGTAATGCGTGCATGCAGGTCAATGACCTAATTACTCATGTGTGACACCTTTAGTCAGCTCCTGGCCCAGAAAATCACCCTAAATGCACTAGGGTGATGCTCTTGGGCTGGTGATTAAACAGAACCATGCACATTCGGTGTGCCATGACCATGGAAATGAAAGGCATCATAAACAAGGTTGTCATGTTGTATCTGTGTCACATGGTCTGGTCATGGTGTGAGGTAGGCCAAGAGAAGACCTGCCTCCCCCCATCTCTTCAGAAATGACATGCCACCCAGCATGCACTGATGGGAGGGGCAATGCAACATTGTTATCCTGCAGTGACATACGGAGCCCTGACACATGTCAACAGAGTGTGAACCTGACACGCATAATTTAAGTGGGGGACGTGATCTTTATGCTGAGCATGGCGGACAGGAGAGAGCATGGGTGACCAGAGATCGGGCTTGGAGATCACCCGCTAAGGGCGAGTAATCCTACATGTCTTCACTGATGTGTGGGATTGTGGGTAACGTGGTTCATAATGTGATAGCTGCAGGTGTAAGTCCAGGGATGGGACCCTCAACTCCAGTAAGATATCATGGTACATAGATGAATGAATGACCTGACCAGGGAAATGTAGCACTGAACATGCGGCATTCACACCGAGCGTGCAGCATGCACGCCACGAGTTCGCCGTTTGCAGCGAGTGTCTGTAATGCATGCCGAGCGTGCGGCGTTCACACACCAAGCGTGCAGCTTGCACACTGATCGTTTGCTCCTCTCCCCAGTCATGGTTCCGTTTCTTACAAATCCTGACAGCACAGATCTCGTTTTGCACACACGCGGAAAAAATACGGAGGTGTGCGCACGTGCAGAGACCCAACCCCTCCAGTTCTGGGATGTTGTGCTGTGTGGCCATCACCACAGGGGTGGAGTTGGGACCGCTGATGTCAGCTCTTAGCGCGTGGGGGGCTGTAATGTGTCATTAAGAGGGTGTCTGTTACAATGACTGTCATCCTTCTTGACAGTCACCCTCACCCTCTCTGTGAAACGCCATTGCTTCCTGTGACAAATGCGGGGTTCAACCAATGGGACTGCCCCTCTTATTAAACTCCTGTGCAAACGTTCACATTGAGATTTATTTGTTTGATCACGGCCTTTTTGCTTAATTGAAAGAATTAGTATCAATTGCGCTGAGCTCTGGCTATGAGTTGTTCCGTCATAAGCCTAGTTAGGGGCATCTCAGGCAGCTGCTGCCAGTAATCTCTGTTTTAATCAAAGAGATAAAAATATGCAGGGCGAGGGATTTATTACAATCTGGGGGGGAGGGGGCAACGTGTCTTGACCTTAGCCCACGTTCCTTGGAAAATAGCAAGGGGTGGGGTGTGTATGTGTGTGTGTGTGTGTGTGTGTGTGTGTGGTCGGGAGGGGCAGGGGTGGGGGGGGGGGATGTCAGTCGTTAACTGCTTGGTGCTCTAATGGACTGTGTGGTAGATGGTTAAATCCTGACCTGTGTTTGACAAGGATCTTACTTTTGTCATGGGACCTTGATCACATGGTATAATACTGGGCTACCAAACAGCAATACGGTGGCTGGGATGCTCCACCCTGCTACAGAAAGGCCCACCTCTCTCTTTTGTCACTTGTATTTAGTGTGATGCTACATGCTAAATGATGCCTGGATGTTTTGGTTGCTGTCAGACTGCTGCGTCACGTGACCGCGTGGGCGTAGGTTCCGATACCTGCTTGAGTGTCGAGGCAGGATTTTTTTCAACCACACTATGCATTTTTAGACTATCGTATTGAACTGTTCATAATGATTAAATATCAGTTTTTTCTTTGTTGCATTATGTGTACTGTTTTGCACTAAATGATGCACACACCTCGCTACTGTATGTGCATAAGAATTTCCTTCTGGGATCAATAAAATTCATCTAATCTAATTTAATTTTTACAAAGAAGAGAATTCAGACTCTTCAAACTCTTAATACTGCAAATGTTTGTGTTTTTAATGATTAACCATTATTATTATTATTATCATTATTATTATTATTATTATTATTATTATTATTATTATTATTATTATTATTATTTATCCTTATTATTATTAATAATAATAATAATAATGATATTTTGAGTCCCTGCTGTGATAGGACACCAAAATATTTCTTGTTAATGAATCTACAGCCCAGCCCAGTAAATCATTTTTTTTCTCTGTTGTTCTCATTTGATTAACGAGCCAGGTGTAGCTCAGCACAGGTGACTGATTCCTCCGGCTCCCAAATCCACCCTCGTTCTCCTGTGACACACTTAAGTGGGCTGTGCAGGAACTGTAATCAAGCTGAGAGACGGCGTGGGTCGATCCTGCCGAATTTCAGCTGGGCCAGTGGAAGGAGGACAGCTGAAAGACACAGGAACCTGCAGAGAGATGCTGGGTGACAGACGGCGGAGACACTCCGAAAGCCTTCACTTACAGACCGTTGACTTTAATCGCACTGTTTGGAGCGATCTGTCTGTTCTGAAGGCATTTCAGCTGGCATCCTTCTGTGAAGCAGGCGTCTCTCCACACCGCTGGGATTGGGGTGCCACTGTCACTGGCGTGGTGAGCTGTGTCCATCTGCTGGACCGGCACCGTGAGAAGACGTGCAACTCTGCAGGGTACCTGCCCAACTCACTCCTACCATATAGGATAAATGCACCACAGAAGCACTAACTGGGATAAAGGGTAATTCCTGTTGTTAATGGAGCATATTTCCGGTGGGGGTAAGGTGTGGGGGGGGCAGGCCAGTGCTGAGTTGGGGATTTCTGTCGTTTGAAAAAATGGAAGAGCAGACCCTGCCTCACGGCTGCAAATGGGCTGTAATACTATAGTGTTAATCTTAAGGTCATATTTTTGGGGGTGGGGGGGTGAATGACGGCAAATTAAATATTGGGTGGTACACATTGGGTGATAATTCCTACGCCCCTAGTTGTGATTACAGAGGCAGCCTCAGTAACAGCAGAAAGCTGGAGAACTTCCACAGCTTCAGCAAGTGCTTCAGCAAGTGCTTCAGCAGGTGCCAGAAATAGCCCCTTCCCCGCCAAGTCTTTCCATTGGTGCATCTCCCTCTTCCTTAGGCATTTGGTCTCCATTTCTCTGTTCGTCGTTCCAGCTCCTGATTGTAGGTGTTAAACCACCCATTGGAGGACAGCTGTGGAGATGGCAGGTGTTTGCATCACAGTTGTGGTTGAGTCTCATGCTCACTTGCATCTTCCATCCATCCGTCCATTTTCTGTAGGCTTATCCTGGGGCCCGATGGGCTTGGAGTCTATCCCAGGCGGTGCAAAGCACATTGACTCACAGAAAGTCATAGACTATGGGTGATTCAGTTGGGAGATTCCAGTTAGCCTAATTGCATGTCTTTGGACTGCAGGAGCAAACTAGTGAACTCACAAGAACCTTGTGATGCATGCAGAGCAGAGGCAGGGTACCCACCAGCTCTGGAGTGTGAGGCACCAGTAGGACCTTCAAATCACCAATTCATGCCTCACTAGCTCCTTAAAAGGCTTATTTGATTTGTTGTGGAACCTTTCCTTTCCCTTTTGGAGAAAGGAGACAAGGTGCAAAGTGGTAATAATTAATAATTTATACTGTTATGTCGATAGCGTGTGGTAATTTTCTTTGTTAATTTGTGTGTAGTAATCAAATCACAGCTTAGTCTGGGTCATTTAATCATGTACCGCAGCAAACATACGGGTGTGGGAAGATGCACACGCGTGTCCTCTGCCGTGCTCACCTGCGGAAACTGTGAGTCCTTCCACAACAAGCCGCACCTCTCATCTTGATGCGTTTCTGAATGGATTCCTATTTAGCGTTAATGGATTTGATGTAACCTGAAGTCATGCACCTCACCTCCTCCCCTCCCCCGCTGTCACACGCACCGCGATGTCGGTTTCGTGAAAGATTTGTTTCGGCACTAATGGTTATCAGACCTCCTCTGCATTCCCAATGAAGTGTTTGTTTTGATAAAAAATCTGCATGCAGCCTGCAATTAACAGGTAAGCTCTTGAAGCGATTCGTCAGTGACAAGACTATGCAAATGAGCCCATAAGGCACTGATAAAGGGCGTAGTAATGGGCTTTTGTAACTGGTGCGTTTTAATCCCTCATAAACAAACAATCAAACAAACAAACAAACAAACAAAGTGGTCCTGAAAAGCATGTCATCATTATTAGGGCTGAATCTCACGCTGCCTTTTTGGAAGAGCTGCATATCTGAGCTGCTCCAGGAAGCCCAAACGCAGGCAGCTGATGGTCCTGATGCTGTCTCGTTTTACAGTCATAAGTCACCAGAAGCATTTGAACCATCTGAATTTAACAATACGAATCCTGTGGGAGCCGGATCTGAGGCCAAGGTGGTCTAATGCTTGGCGCGTTTTGCTTAAGGACTCTTTGGTGGCTCAAACCAGATCACAGGTATTTTGTTTTTGAAATTTGACTTGATGCAATGCAGCCTTTTCTCTGTTACTCCCCAGCAGTGAGGGACTGTGTATGCTCTGTATGCATCGTGATTCACGTCCCTTCTTATAGCCCCTCCCCATCCCTACTGCCACATGCTGTCATCACCGCTGGGCACTTACCAAACGGCAAAGGGATTTCCACTTCCTCTGGTGGGCTTCTCCATTATTGTTATTTAAAGGCTTATCAGTAACACTTTATTTCCATCCATCCATCCATTCATTTTACACTGCTTGTCCTGGGTCAGGTCATGGGGGCAGTAGTCTACGCAGGGATGTACAGACCTCCCTCTCGCCAGCCACTTCCTTCAGCTCCTCCGGGGAATCCCAAGGCGTTCCAGGCCAGCCGAGAGATAAAATCTCTCTGGTGTGTCCTGGGTCTGCCCCGGGGCCTCCTCCGGGTTGGACATGCCCAAAGTACCTCCCCAGGGATGCTCGAACCACCTCAACTGCCTTCTTTTGAGCCAGGGGGAGCTGAGCTGGAAGGCGAAGCTCTAGATTTACCAGTCGAGCTACGTTCCTACCCTCACCTATGGTCATGGATCGTGTCCGAAGGAATGAGATCGCAGAAAAAATGGATGAAGTGATTTTCCTCCGCAGGGTGGTTGAACTCTGCCTTAGAGATAGGGTGCAGAGCTCAGACATCGAAAGGAACACAATATTTGATGGAGCACAAATACTTAGGAATAACTCAGTTACTACTGAAATACAAATTATGAACAAATCATGATCAAATATCGTTGCTACTTAAAAGATGCATCACAATTCATTAATGATGAACAAACATGAGATCAGTATGTTCCTTCAGTAGTTTATAAAAGTTGACAGAATTAGACATAGTAACAAATATAGTAACTGTTTGTTATAACATACATCACAATTCATTAATGATAAATTAGCATGAGATCAGTATGTAAATAAGACTTAGTTTGTGGTTAATTAATGCATAAGTAACAGTATAATACTATATTATTTGTACCCCACCAAGTAAAGTGTTACCAGTTTAGCACCGTCTTGGACAGACATCATTCGAGACTTTGAAAGATTTTGGGACTTTCTGTAAGACAGAACAAGACTTTTCCTGGAGGTTAAGCTGACTGCGTGGTCGCCACAGGACAACAGAAATTGCTTCCGCTGTAACAAAGGCACTTTCCTGTATGATTCCAACAAGATTCCTGGGCTTGCTGTTTGGATGAGACTGGACCAAATTTGGGGGACACCAGCATGGGCTGGAGGCTGCAGTGGGCTGACAGACACTTCTGTTGGGCCCACATTGCTGCCCGAGGCAGCTCCGGATTTGACAGAGGCATCAGGCATCCGTTCGACAGGCATTAGCCTTCGTGTTGGGACCAAGGGCGATATGTGCCACCCTCACTACGTGTGTCAGCCAGATGACAATAATGAGGAAGATATTGATGACTTTGGCCAGATGTTTTATCAGTTCCTGGTTGGAAAGGTTAGGGGCAGGAAGAAATGAAATCTACAGAGAAGATATTAATGGCAACCAGGACCAAACACAAGACCAGCAGGAAAACCAGCAGGATTGTGGCCACGATGGATTTACAGGCAGGTCCATGACTGGAGAGTCGTGACAGAAACATCCTTCTTGTGAAGTAGACTTACTCAGTCAGAATCCAGGTGTCATATGCTTACAGTTGAAGGAATTTCAAAGCTTAGGCCCGTGGAAGTGGGGATTCAGAATCCGGTCCTGAGGCCCGGTGACGTAGCTAACGGCTTCTATCTATTAGCATGATGTGCTAACGTGGCCCATGTCTTCAACTGTCAAACTTTGATTAGCTTGGCACTTGGGTATAAAGATGAGGGGGCTTTCGTTTCAATTAATCAGCATGGGCTGTCAGAGTCTGATCCTGATGGCCATTATTTAGTAATGAAATACGTCAATGGAAAGCAGAGCTGTATTTTTGTACACCTCTAGGCCGACGTTGAAGCCCGGAACACGACACACTGGGGAGCGGCGTCACCCTGCTCCGTGCCACCAGCCGATAGTCGCCGATTAATATTGGACAGCTTATGAGAACAAAACGAGTCAATGGGCTGTTGGCTCTTTGGGAGCCAATGACAGGGAGCCGTCAGCACATGTGCAGCCTTTTTTAACGGCATTTCCACACTGAGATGACGTCCCTCTCTGGTGATCAGACTTGGTGTTTTTATTCCAGGTGCTAACCGTGTCCCCTGGCCAATTAGACATGATTAATACTAATTAATTTTCTCTTTAAAGGCACTGGAGCACAAACCAGCGGTGAAGTAGCGGGGGAGCTAATCGCTAATGCTAAACACCGGCAAAGGTTCTCGGTCCAACCCTGCGTGCTCTATACCTGGACTCTGACTGAAACTTAGCCATCAGGAAATAGAGGTTCCTCTGAAACGTACGTGTCAAAGGAGCTTTGAATGGACCAAAGGTGAATCGGTATAGCTGTTTGGAGGAATGGACGTCTGCTGGCTAAACTGTTCACATGCTCTGCTGTTGATAGACTCATAAATTTTCTGCTTTGAAATTTGCCACAAACAGAATCCATATGAAATCAGCCCACTGCTCCAATCTCCTTATGTTTGCTGGCTGTGCCGCCAGCATGAATACATTTCATTTCATGGTAAACACCGCTTCTACTGGTGTTCACATGAGTTATATTGGATTAGATAGATCTGTTTCTCTCCTGTGTACTTTCAACAGTCATTTTCCTTCCCAAGTGGGCTACATGATTAGAAGAGAGAACACAAGGTCCATCTTGATGATTTTCTTGATAATTTATAGACTTTTTGTTACAATCCCTCTGAATCCTGATTGTGAGGTTGCAAAAATGGTCTGAAGTTGCAATCTGAAGTGAACTATCACCTTGTTGCATTTCTGCCAGTGTTGGTTGCATCCAACGTTACTTCTGTGAGAGAAATGTTTCTTGTCAGGGTTCACATGCGATTTGATGTTTCTTCTGTGACGCCTTTGCCCACGATCCCGGCCGTGCTCTGGGCCTCGGAATAATACCACTGTGCAAACTCAGTCCGCAGCCTTTATGGAGTGTGACAGCGAAGAGAGTTTTATGTTTGTATGAAATGAGTCTTCCCCTGAAGGTGTGAGACAACACCTCGTAAACTTTTTGGCACGAGCTCTCACTTTATCTCCTCGCTGTGTCTGCTGATCTTGGAGAGCCCCCGATATTAACGCGTGCTGACGGTGCTGTGCTGGAGTTATCGCTCTGGTTTACGTTCACCGTGAATCCGACCAGACCTGTATCCCTTTGCCTGCCACTTAAAGGGACTCGCCCCGTTAAATCTGTACGCCCGTCGTGCTGAAGTTTCCATCAGTTTCAGCGTCATTCTGCTCTTGTGTGAGTCGTTCGCTTCTTGTTTGGTAACGCACATCCCTGCACCATTCTCTAAAGCTGTATGTTTCACCGCGGCCTGTCACGGTGGGAGACTGCTCTGCAGGACTGACATAAATATTTAAATCACTTATCATATCGGACACCAGATTGATGTTATTCATTTGCTCGGAATATGTCCTCCGTGTTCCTGTTTTAGGTCTGGCACCTATTTTTGCTTCCTCCTTAGCCAGCTGACTGTTTTAGACAGGAAAGGGCAATTCATACTGGAAACAGCGTCACTCCTGAATTGAGCCCTGGGGCGGGTGGGGGGGGGGGGATCTGATCACCATGTGAACTTGCACTGACCCAGGGGTAAACTTCTATTGACCTGGCTTGGCTATGTTGCATTAACCCCCCACCAATGAACTCAGAGTGGCCTCATTTTGACCCCATCTGCCCAGGCTCCCACCCCTAACCTCAGGATGACCCCACTGGTGGCCAGCCCAGGGCCCTCTTGCCGAACTCCCCGTCACCTCACTCTGCCCCCTTCAAGCCCCAGCCGCTGACCGCTCAGGCTGCCCCACGGGTGACGACGCTGCACTTTAGCCGTCAAACGGCGTGTAAATCGAGCTTCTCATAATAGTTCTGTAACACAGCAAATATTTTGGTTGAGACACAGGTGTCTCCCGTTCTCTGTGTCCCCTCTGGTCCTGTATCTACACCACCCCTGGTTCTGTGCCCTTGCCATGGCCTTACCAACCGAAGGTGGATGCAGTTGGGTAGCAGTGAGGCATTGGGGGCTGGGGGGGGTTTCTCAGGGATGGTCACTGAGGTGGAGGTAGTGTTCAGTGGTGGTGTCTGGCGTACATATCCCACACATCCGTAATGACAGTGTGGTGAGCATAGGGGGCGCTGCTGTGGTGGGTGGAGAGACCCTTAATAGACTGTTTATGATCTCAGGAAGGTGTTATTTTATTATCATTATTGCTTCTCAAAGGCTTTGTCTGTGTCTGCTATTCTTCCTTGACTTGCTTATCAATTGTTATGTCGACAGCTGTGGAATCACTGACATTCCCTGCTGGTCTGAGGTGGCTTCTAATTTATTATATATACATTTGTTTTAATTTTCCATTTAACCAAGGAGAAAGGCTGAGTCTTTAGCTTTATTTTATACATTCTTTTATGCACGTACGCGCTGACTCGCACGCAGTGGCGACAGGGGCTGGGTTATATCATCAAACACTACACCCCTGGGCTAATGGGCTATCAAGGGCTCTCCAGCCGAGCCCTGCGGGGTATTATGGGATGGGAGGAGTGTGCTATAGATGGTAAGGCATTGCCTTTACCACCGATAAATCAGCAGTCCGCCAGCTAATCTCTCTCACTCAGAGGCTGAGCAAATACCACATTTAACACCCCTTGCTGTCTGTGCCTATCCCGCCCAGCATCCCCCCCCCCCCCCGCTGGACACGTGGTATCTCCCTAGCGAAGCTCCCTC
>JAODJW010000135.1:8762512-8778816 GCA_026777045.1 Hyperopisus bebe | reverse complement strand
CCCCCCCACCCTCGCCACCCCCACTGTCCGCCACTGACAGCTCAGAGCGGGCTGGCCGCTGGCATCGCTCCCCGCGTGAAGCCGTAAACAAGGTGACGGCGCTCACGGTGGAAGAAATGCGGAATGTCCGAGGCGGCCCGGCCTGAGGACAGGGTGACAAAACTGGCCCTGGAATGACACAGGGCCTGAAATGGCCAGCAGAGTCCGGCTGGAGGTGGCCCGCTGGGACGATGGCGAGGGGCCTGTCAGTCAGCCACTCCTCCCAAGTGAGTCAAAGAGCACGGACGTGGGGACGGACCCAAAGAGCGATTCCCTGACTCTTTCAGAGGAGGCAATGGAGCAGAAATCCCGGAAAATAGTGTCTATAAAAGTACAAATGACAAATGCGGCCGTAAACAGTGTATAAAAATGTCCTGATGATGGAAGACAGCGATGGAAGGGGGTGGGCGATTGAGGTCCGGTGATCCATCTGCTGGAGGCAGGCGACTGCAAGCAGACCGGTGCTAAGACACCGTGCCAGTGCCCAGGGTCACGGCAAGAAGAGCTGCGTTCTCTAGGCACTCTTACAGGCCTGCTGTCTGGGCCTACTGACTGGGAGCATATTATTACTCTGCTGTGTTGCTGCTGCTAGTACCGTTACTGCGTCTACAGCTAATCATTTCTACAAATTTGCACCACATGATGATTACAATAGGTGGTCAGAAAACAGTATATATACATGAAATTCCAGTAGCATTAGACATCTGAAAATATCAAACGCTGCATTGCACGTTACGTCATAATAACCGGATATCAGGGCTTAATTTGTTCCGGCTCCTATACAGGAACGCGTTCCGGAACCTCTACGTTTTGTGCTGTCTGGTTTCCGGCACGTATTGCACGGGTCCCGCAGCTCTCTGGTTAAAAACACAAAAGGAATAACTTTAAAAAATGTATATTTGTGTATGTTGTGTATTTTAATTTACAGATAAAATTTAACGCAATTTCACGTCCTTTATTAATTTGGATTAATTCTTAAAAATATATGTTGTTCTGTACGCGTTCCGGACCTGCGTCCGCCTCCTTCCCCTCCGCTGTCATGCGTTGCGAGTTCTGACACCTTCTGATTCACAAATTAAGCACGGCCCAGTATTAAATATATTTACAAACCGAACAATAAATGCATGTTTGAAATTTAGTCTTACGTTTCCAGTAGGCCTACAGTAAGAACTATAATAAAACCATCGAAGTGCAACCTTAGTTACGGAGCTCGAGTCCGGTAAGAGGATCCAGAGGAGCGCCGCCGCGGTACCGGTGTGAGGTCCGACGGGCGGCCGGGGAGGCAAAGTGCCCTGTGGGAATGAGGAAATCCGGGTTCGATTGGAAAAGAACGTCAAAGCATTTATAAATCGTATGATATAAATTAGGTTATTGTTCCGATATTACGCGCAAATAAAAAGCAAAGCATGGAAAATGGTCAAAACGAAAAATATTTCCAGTTCACCACGGAGATTATTATATATTTAAATAAAGATTAAATATGGACATTTTAACAATATTCAGTGTTTTGTATCGTATCTTCTGTACATGCAAAACATGTATTATTTACCCACTTGAGTCTGGGTGTGTTTTGTGTATATTTAATTATATTATTTCAGGAAAATCATATTTTTCACCGATATTGTCACCTATATACCTGCGCGTGGCTCATGTTTGAGCTGCGTTTTCACTGTGTCTTTCTCTATATTCTCATTGAAACCTTCAGGTTACCATTAACCCCACTGCTAAGAAAATTATGGAGGCATTTCTGCCTTAATGTTAACTACCGGCGGCACAAATGTCAGGCGCCTTATATTTTCAGAATGCATTTATTTTCTCCTTTTTTGCACCAAAGCTCTTCCTGCCATTGCGCGCCATCTCCTGGCTAAGCCTTGTACAGCAGTCACGCGCCGGGGAACGTTTTACCCGAGAAATTAACGTTATTATTTGATTAAACACGAGGACCTACAAGATCATCGTTGCTGTCTTCATAAAACACACATGCACTGTTTGTTGTATTGTTATTTTCGTCTGCCAGAAAATAATGACTTTCATTAAAACACGGGAGCCCAAGACAGAATAGATTCACCAATAAACAAGTTCAAGTGAAATTTTATGTAATATCTATCGTCTTTTACACAGTTTTATAAATAAGGATTTCGCTGCGGTAGTTCTTGCCTGTTCATGTATCCAATTATCAGCCGAACCTCCTGTCAGTGGCTCAATGGGGAACTCTTCATGTGAGGCGAAATTATACCTATATCAACACAATAACCATAATAATTCAAATGTCGATTTCCAGCTTGCGGTTTTTATCAGTCCTGGTGATTATGCTCATCTTAAGTATTTCGGGAGTTGATAACGTTTCATGAGCGCGGTTACTTTTTTAATTCGATCTTGACGACTGTGTTTTTCAATAAAACTATTCCGGCTCATTTGCAGAAAACGGAGACGTTTAATTAATCCTTCCTGCGTTCTTTAACTACGCGCTTTAAAGTATCTTACTAAAACAACGGAATGGTCGTATGTTAGTAGGATATGAAATCATGACCCATTTCAGCTGTAAGTCCGGGTCGGTCACCACGCCGACACCTAACGGTCACCTGAATTAGCGAAGAATATGGAGCAATTCATGATCTATTAGGTTCAGTCTTCCTCTCACTCCTGACCGCATATCTTATCAAATCAGTATTTGCGGGCAAAAGTCACTGTCTGAATTTTATCTCCACTTGTGTTAATCTCTTTGACCTATGCTACAATTTAAACCACACAGGTCAAACGATCAACATAAAATATGCCCAAGTGTGCTTGTGTGGTTTCAGCACCGTGAACTGTGGAAATTTCCAGCTTCTAGTACTTTCTCTATGTGTATGTTAAGGCTAAAGCCAGAACTAATGTACCTTTTCACACACTCCGCAACTGAATTTGCTTAAGAAAATAATATTGGTGATTATGCTCATTGGTAAAGAAACTGAGCGTTTACTTCAAAATGCACGCAGAACCAAATCACTAAGGCTGTAGAGGGTACAGTGCTTACTGGGCCTGTATAACTGTTCATATCTCACTGGGCCCACCTCACTGTAAATGACTCACTGGACCTGTGTCACTGGACTTGCTCCACTGAACTGCACTTCCCCACAGTCATTCCTGTACTGCAACTCACTGCAGAGTGCGTGAAAGCACACTGCAGGCCTAGTTCAGCCACTGTTATCCTCCCTGTGATGCGGCTCAGGAGAAATGCTGTGAGCAAAACAAGCCCACAGATGCAACGAGACAGCTGTTGTTTGGAGTGCAGAATGAAGCTAACTGGGAATGAACCGGAACCATCTACCTGCCTTAATCTCCACCACTGTCAACTGAGGGTTTGAGGCCAACAGAATGGGTATCTACTTAAAGGGAAGTACCGTGTGCCATATCCCCCTATACTGTCACCATTTTCTTCAAAATAAATTGCTGTGGGGTGCGGGCTGAGTGGATGACGTCTACCCAGAGTGTAGCATTAATATAGTGATGCTGGAAGTATCCACAGAAAGCAGATTTCTGAGGGATGGAGGTTTTAAATGCCATCAAGGTACATTCTAATCGTTTTTCGACTACCGAGCACCAATTACGCAGGACAGCGCACGTGAAATGGCACAGAGAATCCAATGATACGTTTCGAGCTGAAGAGCAGAGAACAAAGCAGGTCTCCCTCAGAACACTCTGGATCAGACTTATGCCACCAGATGTCAGAAGTAGGATGACGGGGCAGCTGCAGTCTTGCTCAGTTACCCAGGGGTGGTTCCTGTGTCATGTACCCCAATTTATCAGCTGATAGAGGATGTCCAGAATCTGACTAATCACAGCTGCAATGTGGAAGATCATGGTGAAATGTAACAGTGCTAAAAACTGTAAGCACTGAAAAAATCCCTGTGACATCCTACAACACACCATAGTTATGACTCTACGTTAGCGTTTGACCAGTAATGCGTCAAAGGTTTGTAAAAACACCCCATGTTTCTTAAATTGTCTCTGAGCATGCCTCTACTGCCTTGGTTCTAGCAGGGTCTCGTGACGACTGTATGATTAAAATAATCTGAATATGAGAGTGTCCAACCCAAACATAAACATCTCGTATTGTCAAATGGGTCATTACCGCCCGCCACTGTGCCTCCTGATTTACCACCAGAGCTGAATGGAGAAGAAAACAAACGGAAAACAAACAAGAAAAAACAACAAATGAGCAGTCAAAATGAAATGCACTTTTATAATTAACTCCTAAAAGATATTTTATTGTCTTTGTGAAGCACCAGTCACAGGGAATCTACCCCCCCCTCCCCAGGAGTCACAGAGACAAAGCTTTCAGTTGCTTCTTCCCTCAGCCGCTTTGGTGTTAATAAGATTTGATATTCATAAATACTGCTTTACATTCATTACTGTCAGGCACAGTGAAAAGCGGGAGGCAGGGGTCGCTCGGTGGAGGTCCTGCTCATGCAGAACGCTCTGCAGTCGCTGTCACGCAGGCCCATTGCGCCCACGCCCCGCGTCCTCTATTAGCAAGGCTGCAGGCCGCAACCTTTCCCACCACCTGCGATTCTGCCGCCTTTGGTCGGCTCCCCATTTCCATACCGACAGCGGAAGCATTCCTTTGTTGGAGGACGGCTGACGTTTTCTTAAAGCTGCATGCCCCCCCACCCCCTGCCTGGCCTGCCGGCGTCCCCACGTTAGTCGCATTTTACACTGCCACTCGGAACGTTTGAGTGAGTGAGCTTCGCGCCCCTTTGTCTGATGGTAGAGGATGCCTGTGGTGTTTCTTTACATGCAGGCACCAACAGAAAGTGGTGCGGTTAAGGGCCACAGGCTCGAGGACCAAGAAGAACCTACCTAGTTGCTGACCCAAATCGCTTCAGGCTGGGAAGGTGGCTTTGGAAGCATCAGAACAAACATATCAGGGTAATCCATGTACAGGAAGGGGGCGATTTCACACGCATGTGAATATACAATGACTGATTTAAGGCACAGTGCTTGACATTCTTCCATAAGGGCTTCAAGAGCCTGCATGTTGTGTTGTTGTTTTTTTTTTTCGTTTTGGTCATTGGTATGACAAACGCCACGTGGACTCATCTGTATGCCGGTGACATCATACATGAAGCTCTTTCTGCCTGTGTTACCAGCTCCCCGTGCTGGGTGCCAAGACACACTCGGGGAGACATTTGCATGCTGAATGATAATTCAGATGCTTCACGAAAGAACCATGCGGTGTAAAATCATTTTAAGTGCGTTGGTAGGTTAAGATGGATTGATGGATCCTACTTGCTTGTGGTAATCTTGAGGATAAACATCCTGAAGATGTCTTTAACTGGCTCATACACAATGACAAACGGATGGCAGGTTTGATACTTTGACACATATTTTCTGTGCTTTTTATATCAGACTAAAACTATTTTTAATATAACGCTGCACTAAACGCTAATGCAATGAGTGTCTTAATTTTAAACACTAGTCAAATTTAATTTCATACATTAAAAGGTATATAGCCTTCATTCAAAATGTTATGATTTCCAAACCAATTTCACAGTTTTACAGGGACATAAAGATTTGAGATGACAATCGAGCAGGAATTTTGCACCATAAAAACATCCCTGTGACGGAAAGTGCTCCGAAGAAAATCCTCCGATTTTTCTGGTGTCTGATCTCATTCTTTATCTGCTACATTTCTTTTGATATTGCTCCTGTATTTCAAGTAGCAGTGAAAATATTTGTTAGTGGTGGGGAAGCTGTAACTGTTAAACACTTCATATGTGTCATTCAAACTGAACTTAGTGACCAGCTTAGCATAAATATTATAGATGTACGTTGATATGGGACTATTTAATGGAGTGTGTAAAATGCAGTAACGCATCTTTAATCATTTTTGAAGGTAGCGCTGATGGTCTACTTTTAACGGTCTACTTTAGCAGAAAGTGACCACTTGAAATGGACACTGAGGGGTGTAATTTGGGGTGAGTCTCTGCTCCGTCACATTAAAAGGAATACAGGCAGGAGCTGTCGCCGAACAGGTTTCCACGCACCCAGGGGGAGCAACGACGTGTCTGTAACGGGCTCAGGCGTACCAGTGACTGGCAGGCAGATGGTGTCAGTCACCGCTCATCTGCCTGCCCGGGGACCCGCCAGCACTTCTGTCACACATCGTTCGCCTGTCAGAGTCATCAGACGAGATGCTATTCAGTCTGACATTTGGGTGGGGGGGGGGGGGGGGGGGGGGGGGAGAATTCTTTAAAAAATATTCACTCAGGAGATGGTATGACTCCTGGGTGAATAAAACAGTCTCCCATTTAAGTTTATAGGTGGTCCATCAAGCTCAGCCAGAAACGCAACCCTAACCCTCATCGTCACGCTTGTTGCTGGAACAGTATCCATTCCATGCATCTTCTGTAACTGTTTATTCTGCACAGGGTTTGAGGTGAGCAAATGATTCACGACAAATGAGGTGCTCAGGTCACGGCCGCAATGTCTGGATCAGAGGTCCTTCTCTCACATGGTTCATCTCAAGAACAACAGACTGATGTTAAGTCTTCTGTCAACCATTCGATTTTATACTGAGAAATACCGCAAAATCACTAAGAGAATAAGCAGGGTGACGTAACGGTGATATAACAAAGGCAGATTAGCCAGCCTTAGCGTGCAGAGATTTCTTTGAACTTCTACAAAACGCAAAGCCTGCGCACTCCCCAAACTGACGGTCATGCATCCGTTTAACCAAATAAGAAAATAAAACAATGCGTCTGTCTGCTGGAGGGGACAAAATGCAGAGTTATTTAAATCTGGTAAGAACGGCTTAAAAGGGGTCGGAGCAGGGCCCACTCTGAGCCTGTTTCATCGCATTAGAGGTCCTTTTATCAGCCGCATGTACCTGCAAGCCGCATTGCCGTCACATGACAAACACAGTTTTGCTCAGACAAGCAAAGCCACTTCCATCTCTTTAATATGGTAATTACATTACAGCATCAACGATGTACAAAACGGCTTAAGATGTGTGAATGAATCCAGAGAGGTAGAGAGCTTCTCATTGGTAACAGTCTCTAAGTGAAATCTACACAACGCTCAAGATCGGAACGGCCAGTCCCACTATCTGGCGCAGCGAGGATTCCTCCTGACAGATAATAAATAGCGACCAATGAAAATCCAGGTTAAACAGTGCTGTCTTTCTATGGACTGAAACAAGTAGGAAATCGATATAAAAACCGCTCGTAAACACATGTATCTCAGAGACAAACAAATGAAGAAAAGTGAAATTGGATCCAGGCCTTCAGGAGGAACCCCTAGAAAAGAAGCTCAACTGAAGAAGTGATCATTGGTGTCTGGAAGTCACAGAGTGCAGAGTAGTCAGTCCATTAGTCAGTCCAGCTCTGTGCCGCAGTGTCCCTGTGCTCAGGGCTTTGGCTTCATGGGGATGCAGTGGGGGGGGGAGCGGAAATCCAGCCAATGAATACGAAGCCGAAAATCCGAAGCTGAAATGTTCAATGCGTTCACAGTTTCCTCAACTGTACCAAGGTACAGAGACAACTTGTTAAATCTGTCTAAACTAAAATGTCCACTTATCTACCACTTTTTCCATCAACAGAGTCAAGCCAAAAGCCACTGTTAGAAATATATTCAGGAGAAAAAACGTCATATACAAACCGGAAGGAAACATTCCCCTCCCCTCCGACAGACGTGCACAGAAGCAGCAAGTGCACCAAGATTTAACCAACTAAATTCATTTGGTCTTGATGCTGGAAATGTCTGAGAGAAGGACAGCAGAGGGCTTCCCAATTACTACGAAGCTCAAAGCCAGTAGGTGGCATAGTGGTGCTTCAGTAAAGCTAAGAGTATCAATGCAATATCACAGCAGCGTCAACAATTCAGTTCATATACTACTTTGGTAGGCAACTAAAGTTACTTTACTATTATTCATATACACACATTTTTAAGCATACAAATACCATATATCAACATATTATAACAAATGAACCTAGACATTAATATTATAATTACAAATTACACTGTAAGTAAAATCTATGGGAATTTACTATAGCTGTTACAACTTAATAAGGAGATATATGTATGGGGATTATGGCAAGGCAATGCTTAAAGGCGTACCCAAGGCAGTCATTGGGATGCCGATATCCGGGAAATGAATAAACCACCCCTTTTTAGAGTGAAATGTTCATATATTCAATTAATATGCTTGATTATCACTATTAAAGAAATATCACCCAGTTCAGAGTAGCGCATTTTGAAAAGCACAAATTTAGACTCATGGGCTTTTCCAGCCCTGTCAATGGTACTTGCCCTGGTCCTGGCCCGGCCACTGCGCGCCGTTTCAGTCTGAGCTCACTCGGTTTAGACCCAAAACATCGTATTAATTGTCTAACGTCTGACCCCATTCACAGTAACAGATACAATTATGCATGGGGATTCAGAGTAAAAACCAGTTATCAGTAAGCATTTCAAGCCTACAGTTGGCCAGACGTGTATAAAATTTTATAAAATTAAATGGCAGAGATTTGGGATTAGCGTGATGCTATATTAAAAGAGGATTCCTCAACGCGCCCGCTCTCTGCGCGGCCCCGCTGGTACCGCGCTCCTCCTTCGTCTTTCCAATCTCCTCGAGATCGCAGCGGCGCGCTCCCGGTGGAGACACAAAGGTGAGCGCGCACACCGACGGTAGATTCACGGCAAATTTTCGTATTTAAATGTGGATAAGACTGATACCGCCGTAGACTTGTAAGATAATTCCATGTACGTTATTATATCAAACGACGTAATAGAACTTCGGTAGCGGTACATTCCTACTATAAACCTATCTAAGTAAATAAGCAAACACTTCGAAGGGTTGCTTAACTTTCTTTAAATATGACTCCTGAGATTCCCCAAACCTCACAGTCTGGAACCTTCGACCAGCATGTGTATGCCGTCCTGAAGCTTAGCGATCCTGAGGAAAAGAGGAAATGTTACTGACCTTCTGTAGCCTACCGAGGATTTCATAAACCTGAGCTCTGGTGCCCGTTAATCTGAGCAATGGTTAAATATTAATCATCTTTTTTAAAACGCTTTATACCGCTTTCTTATTAAAATCATCGTCACTGAATTGCACTCTAAATTAATCCCCAATAAAATGCATTTTCTTTCCTGCAAATAAAAGTAGATCATTTTTAAATATTATCAAAATCAGTTCGTTGACTTAAACTACAAATTAGGAAATCTACGTAAGCAAATCTTAAAATGAAAAAAAAAATAATAATAATAATACAAACGTCGGTTTCAAGTCCGAACCGCAGATTAGCAAACATGAAATGTACTACTGTATTTTTTTGTTTGTTCAGAGGTGATTGGGTTTTGTTATTTATATATATATCACATTTTTTTGCAGTGCTTAGAACTGTTAGTGAAACAGAAAATAACTAGTTACAAAATCCACTGAGCAGAATGAGACCGGGGTCGGTCCAATTTGAACAGGTGCTGAGCCGCATTTTTATTTACGCTGAACCGGATTCATGATGGCGCGAAGCAGGCCTCTCGCGCTGGTGGGCTTTCACACCGTCGCCGGTTCCCCGGCCAGGGGTATTTTTGGTGCATGTTCCTCATCCAAGGCGGCCGCTTTGCAGTCCAGTGCCGAGTCGGCGGGCGCCGAGTCACGCGGATCCTTGAGTGGCACGCGGAGTGCGGCGAGCTGGAGCGCGTCGGCACGGAAGGATGCGTGGGGAACGCTCTGGACACGCGTCTTCAGGTTCCTTTTCTGAGAGGTGAGGTACGGGCAGTGCCAGCACCGGAATGGGCTCTCCCCTGCAGGACACAGAGACAAGGGTGCAACAGAGGGGGGGGGGGGGGTCAGGTCCGTTGTGCACTGGGCACAGGTGGCACTCTGCCTGTCATGTATGCAGCCCCCCCGCATTTCTAAGGCAGGCCGAGGAGGAGCTGCCACAGTGACTGACAGCACGTCGCTGTGGCATATGGGGAAGGCGAGCTCTCCGGCCCAAGGGAGGCGTCAACCGCACTCGCCGTCAGCTGGGCGCGTGACAGAGACGCCGCGACGAGCAGGCGGGCCGCAGGCTTCCCGTGGCCTGGGCGAGAAGGCGCACAACATTCATACCACTAACACGCCATTAACTCTGTCATGCCGCTTAGCACTGCAATTAAACCGCATCTCCGTTCTGCTGCTGATCGGAAGCTTTTCTGGCGTACCGAGATGTATAACATAAGAGTTTGCAGGGAGGGGTTCAGCCGTGTCAAAATATAGGGTATGTCACCTGCCTGTGCTCACCCCCAGGTGAGGCACCCTCCGTATACACTTGGTGTAATTAGACTGACCTACAGAGACACCCAATAATAAGCAGAGGTCCGATTAAAACAAGCGACGGTGGGAAAGGAACAAAAACCAGGCAGCAGGCCTGCCCTCCATGGCGACGCTGAATGGATCAGCACACTTAGAAGGCCTGGGTGTCAGCTAGTCTTAACGTCAGCGAGAGGCGCCGACTTTAATTACGAATGGTATTCCCGCTGTTCCGAGTATTAACCAATTGTACGATGTAATAAATAGGAACGAATGAATGATTGATAAAGCAGGGTTTGTGCAGAGCTGCTGACTTCAAGAACACCATTAATTTCGGCCTGCTCGCTACTGGGAACGCTTTATGGAATGGAAGAGGGGTTGGAAACCTCTATTACTGCTCAGTTAGTCATGGAGGCGAGTGGACGCAACGTCCTGCGTCACTGGTGGGACGTAGGAGAAGCTGCAGGACAGGGTGGCGAGTCCGTAACCTAGATGAATGGTCAGGCGGGATAGATGCGACTGGACAGGTCCCTGCAGTCCCCTGAATAAAGGTGTTTTTATTTAAAGTTGGGTGTCAGCAGAGATCAGCCCCAGCCTTGGTACCCATGTTACACTGTCACCATACTCATTCTGCCTATTCTCTACTACCACGGTCCCCATGGCAACCACCCACCCAAAACACGCAGGCTGGAATCACCGGCCCGTCCATCTGCTTGTGACAGATCAGGAGTTACGGAGTTACAGAGTTATGGCATTAACCGTGTGCCCGGTTACTGCCAGTCTCAGACGTAACCGGAGCCCTGTTTAGCACCCTCATTATATGGGACCAGGGCTGATGCACGCAGTGGATACCTTTAATCCTGCAGTGTGAGAAAGGGCAGCCATAACGATCCAGCCACATGGCAGGAGATGGAAACTATCAAGCAACCAAGGCTCACATGTGCAAACACACACACACACACACACACACACACACACACACACAAAGTGAATGGCGGAACATACTTGCTTGGGGGCCTCCGCAGGGGGGGTGTGAGTATCAGAACCTCGGAGTCCACTGGACTCCACAACCACTGTGGGAACAAGGGGGGGGGTGCAGTTAAAACCAGAGCCTCTGAGCCGCAGTTCGGATCCGCCGAGGTGCCAGTGCCCACCACGAGATTGAGATCGTTGCCCGTACTGGCAACTGTACATGACACTCATAGTTTGGGGGGGCGGGGGGGGCGTAAACCTGAGACCTTCAGCTAGCCGCCGTCCTAAGAGATTGTTTCTGACTGCCACCTCCCGCTCGAGGACGGAGAGGCTATCCCATAGCCTAAAACCGCCAATTGAACATGACGAGTGCGGTTAGGGAGTGCTCTAATGGACGGCGGCAGTGACAACGTTAATTACGATTCTAGGTGAGACGGGGAGGGGGAGACCCCTTCCTGCATGGCTGACCGGCCCAGCCCTGTCCCCTGGCATGTCCATACGTCTCTCTCGCGTCTGACGTCGTGCCCGCAAGCCTTCGCCCGCCGGCCCGCCCGCCCGCCCACGACGCCGGCTTCCCCGCTGTCTCCCTGCCGCAGGGGCTGCATGCCCTCCCAGACCACTGCCCTATTAGCGGTAGATCAAATCTCCTTAACTGGCATCTAATTAATAATGCATACGGACCCTCGGCGGATGGAATCACAAAGAGAGATGCAACCCTCAACCAAAAAACAACAATAAATATATGAAAAAACCAAAACAAATTAAGTAGTAGGTTTGGGACTTTTCACCATTTTAGAAGCCTGACGTTTTGGGATGTCGACCTCATGGAAAATGCACAAAATCTGTCTTTTAAGGTTTACTGTCCCGTTGTCCGGGAGTTGGGGACAATGCGCACAGGTACAAACACGCACACACCCACGTGTGGGCGCACGCGCACACGCACGGCTCAGAGCCGCACACCCCTCACGCGCGCTGCCGCCGATGCACGCCTCCGTCTTACGCACCTGTGTGTGACCTCATGTGTGTGCGTAGGTGGCTGGGCTGGGTGAAGCTCCTTCCACAATCGCGACAGATGTAGTCTCCTTGGTGGGCCAGTGACCTCAGCGTTCCTGGGGGGGGGGCGGGGGGGTAGAAAATTAAAGTTAAAGAAGACAACATTATGCCTGGGCAAAAAAAAAATGGAGAGAGGAAACATCATTAGTATGTCTAATGTGTCATTATGTGGGGCTACCTCCGGGGCCTGGATGGCTGCTGTCAGGCGACATGAAGCAAAGCCTGACAGCCAGACGCGAATAGGCCACCAAGCCGCATAAATTACAGACAATTAAGAGGCGTCACCCGTCACGTGCCCGCTCCAGGACTGGCGTGTCACATGTCACCGGCTGTCTCGCTCTCCCTCCCTCTCTATCTCTCCCTTTCTCTCTCTCTCTCTCTCTGCTTCCTCAGCCGTCACCTCGATGGCCAACTGCCAACTTTTCACGGGGGGGGGGGGGGGGGGGTGGAGAGGAACAGGAGTCCTATAGCTGCACACCTATATGGTTGCAGAAACTGACCGTGCCTTAACTACAGCTACACATATACCCTATCCCTATCTGGGCCCAGTCCATCGACTCGTGCCACACCTGTCCCTTTGTGACTGCCCCACATCGCACCCCTCTCCGGCCCTGTAGGGACACGGTCCCCTTTTCGCCAGAAAGATGAAAATGAATGAGGATACAAAGAGAAGCAAAACCATTCCCCTTTCTCAAAGGTCACTTTACCCAGTCTGACTCAAAGGGGCTGTGCGGGGCCGTGATATCACCCTCGCCGACTCTTAGACGCAAGGCGCAGAAATTTCCCATAAAAGAGGGAGAAATCACACAGGGGTGGCAGATAGAGCACAGTTTCCCATGTTAAATTGTCCCACTTGACCTAAGAAATAAACAGTCTTTGCAGAGAAATCGTGCAGAAACGTGGGTTTCGTGAATGCCGGGTTCCTAAGAAGCTGCTGCCTTAATTGCTCGGTGGTACTTTACATATTTGTGCTGTCAGGTAGAATCCAAAGTGGATCTAACCTGAGCTTGTCACAATGGCTTTTTGGCTGAGGACATCACGGTGCCGAGCTGCCTGTCTCTGCGCATTACTCAGAGTTCTAGCCGCCGTCAGTATTTTTAACCACACGTGAACGTGCATCATGGATAGGCATACGCTCAGAGATGGGGCTTTTTGGACTCCGTTACGAGCGTAAGCCTAAAAAAAAACACAGCCCTTTTTGGGAAGGACGGGCGAATCGGCACCACAAGTTTCACAACTATTCTGGTGCGGCTAACTGAACGTGACGGATGGATCCTGAAGGCGATGCTTCCATCACATTCCATCACCAGCAGGGGGCAGAAACACAGCGCTGGCTGTAGTTGCTGGGGAGCAGGTTGAAACATCTGTCTGTCCCCAGCTGAGAGTCACTCCAAGGACCTCCAGTAGTTAATAAATATGTAGCTACACACAATGTATTGTTTTGTGTTGTGCAAATTTTATTTCTTTGAAAAGAGAACCTACAGTCCCGCTTTGCCAAGGAAGTCATAAGTCTCTGCCATGGTCAGATGAAAAAGTACTTCCACCTAAATGAAATATGGACTGCGACAGTTTAAATAAAGTTAAGCGGTCTAGGCGAGGAGGTCTACAGGAGGTCATCCTCAGACGGGGTCCTCAGAGGCCTCCATTTTGATGCCGTGGATCTGGAATAGCTCAGGAGCTTCGGCAAGTGTCCTGACATATCCAATACGCGTCTAGCAGCCATCTTGGTGCCAGGGCCTGAGTTGGCGGTGTCGGCTTTCCTTTACCTGCCACATGCTGTGAGTGAGACGGTTGCTCATCAGTACTACTTAATTAGATTGCATGTAATGTGGCATATCAAGCAACAGATCTACAGTGACTGTAGAAGTGAGAAACTTTGCTGGAACCTGCACTCTCTAGGCCCATCAGTCATCTGTCAGCTATCAGGTAATTATCCGGCTAATTAATGGAGTGAGCAAAGCTGGTCAGGGAGGGGATAACATTGCGAATAGCCCTGTGCGTTTGGGTTTGGTTGATGTACACACACACACACACACACACACACACACACAAACATGCACATATATGCACACATGATACCATTCACTGTCATGGGCAGTTATAAGCAACCTTATTGGCCCCACCCACTTTAGGTGTGGCCACACCCACTTACCTGTGTGAGTCAAAAGCGGATTGGAGGAGCCCCACCGCTGGTAGAGCGTGGCCAGGTCATGGGCTTGGCAGTTCTTCAGGAAGCTGAGAATGTCTACCGAGGAGTTGGGGGCTGACTCGTACTTGGTAGTGGGATGCGACAGGGGGGAGCCCATGACGGAGATTCCCCGTGTCTGCGAGCTGCCTGGGTTCCGTCTACCTGGACTCGTCGGGTCCTGCTGGCCCATCTTGGCCTGGGACTGTCTTGCCAGGGGCGGAGGCAGACCTGGGGGGGGGGCGTGGTGGGACATGTTGTGTTTGCTGGAAAGCATGAAGCCCAGGCCCTCCTGGGGAAGCGGCTGTCTCTCTGCTGGCCGGGCCCCCATTTTGGGGCTCGCCAGTGGTGGCTGGGGGGTGTCGGGGCTCCTCTCCACGGGCCGGGTCTGCGTTTCGGGCTTGGTTCGCTGCTGCCGGGCCTCTTCCACCCCGGACCGGCTGATCCTGCTAGATGCGGCCCCCTGAGACCCAGACCCTGTGGTCGTGCTTCCCCTGGGTCCCCCGCCTGATCTGTCCCAGTTAGGGGGCTGCGTACGTGCAGAGCGGGTGGTGGGGATGGCCGGACTCTCCTTCCCGCCAGAGGCAGGGGGGGGTCCGGTCCGCCTCCAAGACGCCAGAATACCAGAAGCCCCCTTGGGCCTGGAGTGCGGGGCCCAGCAGGGGATCAGGGTACTGCTCTTCACCTTGTGGGCGACAGTCTGGTGGATCCAGAGCACTTCAGGATAGTGGGTGACATAAGAGCAATAAGAGCACTCGTGGCCAGGTGGGGTGTCTTTAGGGGGCGCCAGAGTGCCCACAGGTGGGGCTCCCACACATATCGACAGATCAAGTGCAGCAATGGCGGGTTCCTTTGAAAGTCTGGGCTTCTCTTTGACCTTTCCATTATGGATACCTGTTACCAGATGAAGACACTCCACCCCAACCCTCTCAGGAGAAGAGTAGGGGGCAGAATTGCCCGAGCAGGCTGGGGCCGGCCTTCCCTTCGGGCCCGGGTTGGTACAGAGATCCTCTCCCAACAAAGCGCCTGATTTGCCCAGACTGCCACCTGTGGAATGCTGGGAAAGCAGGTGCGTGGCCAAGGCGCTGGAGTCCTCGCTCCTGAATTCGCACACGCCACAGACGTGCTGCTTTTCATCTGTCAAGAGCGAAATGAAACAAAAGGGGTCAGAAGATGATTTTCTAAAAGGTGTACATGTGTGGTTAGAAAGGGCAGCAGTAGTAAAATGGTACAACCAAAAATGACCAGCACATGATGTTTATATGAAGAATAATGCAGTCATTTAGTGCCCACCGCCACAAGATGGCACTGTAGCACCACTTTTAGAGCAGTTTCCATCCTCTGGCTGTTACTAATGGCATTCCTAGCTCCCCTTACGATTCACCTTAAAAATGCTGAGACATGGTGCACAGCTAATCTTGCAGCTTTTTTCACCCCGATGAGCCGCCCTTATTTCTCAGCACTCCCCCACATGTCTCAGAGGCTGGGGAGGAGGGGGCAGGACGCAGGAGGCCATCTCCGCAAGCTGCAGATCATCGGGGCCTGGGAAGCAGTGACCCGGGCCTCCTCGGGGGGCAGCACTGTTTACACACGCGCAGTGGTGCCGCTTACCCCCCCCCCTCACCACACTGCACAGTGATGCCGTTGTATTTTACACCGAGGGGGGCAGACAGCTGTCTGGATTCAATTCAGCCGGCAAAACGCTGGGATGCCTGGGGTTGGTGAACCCGGATCGTGACAGGGGGCAGCAGAGATCCGCCCCTCCTCATCCTGCCCACTGTT
>JAODJW010000135.1:8718626-8730822 GCA_026777045.1 Hyperopisus bebe | reverse complement strand
AGGGGTGGGTGGGGGGGGGGGAAATCTACAAAAATTGGGGGGCCCCCCGCCTTCCCTATTTCCAACACCCCTGCTCTCACATGATATCTTGCAGTGATCTCGCTGTGATCTCGCAGTGATATTTGTATCTCGCATTTCTTGTGTGCTTTTACTTCGCTTGCCAAGGGGACCTAAAAAAATGTCACGTGGATTTTCCAGACCGCAGAGGGCCTGCACCCCTAACCCCTCCATGTGTATGGCCTGACTGTAATTGTATGAGATCACCGTCATATGTGCGTTCCGCTGTTGACCGAAACGTCGTTATGCGGCGCGTGACTGTGTGTGCATATTAAAGTAAATGATACAGATCAGATAATGAAAGGAAGAGCATCAATAGGGTCTACCTATGGAATCTGCATGAGTGTGGAGGGGTAGGGACAGGATTTGGAGCTGAACCGTACTTCAGACGGCGTGTAAAGCCCAAATCAAGACTTGCTGTGATCACTGCCATCGTCTGTGGGACTGGTTCAGATTCCAGTTCTTCACTCACGCCTCTTCACAAAACCCAGCAGTAAAGCAGATTAGCGTTTGTCGCTGCGCCTTCTCTGCCGTTTATAGGTCGCCCTAATTCTTCCCTTCCTCAACTGCTCCCTCAATGGCTTCCCCGCTCCACATTGGCTACTTCGCACGGCGACCTCCTCAGTGCCGCTTGTGACGCGCGGCGGTTCCGTGTGCCGCTAACGGTCCGTGCTCAGGCTCCAGTCCCTGCATGCTTTGAAGGGATTTTCTCCTTGGTTTTACATAGATTCAACCCCGTGACCACGTGTTTTGTAACGCTCTTCAAAAACTGAGGGGTGATTTGGATACGCATGTAAGCTGAATGTTTTTGAAAAGCATACAAAACACACGTCCGCTCGTCCTCTTTCATCTACACGTTTCTTTTTTCACTCTAGTGCCTTTGATTTTTTTTTTTATCTGCAAAACTATCTTTGATTCTTTGAAGAGATACAGACGTACACCTGTGGCACTCTGTATTTTATTTTTGGAAATTACGGCAGCAGACACAAATTATTACTTTCACCATCTGCTTGTCTTTGCCCAGCTGGTTGTCACAAATATGTGCGAAAAACACAAAAGTTTTTTCTGTTTCAGGTTTTGTATCTTCTTTGATGAATCTCGCCTCAAATTTTTTTCTGACTGGTTGGACTGGAAGTGTGCAGCATGAAAGAATATCATTTTAGGGCACCAGAAGACGGTCCACAGGATGCATGAGCAACATTTGCTTGACCGGATACATTCTACGACTCAGCAGGGTTTTTTTTAATGTATCATATTCATGAGATTATTAAAATATCGAGGGGAAGAACTGAACCAGACCCTATATAAATATTGCATTGGAAAGAAGATGCTTCCAAACAAGACCAGGATGAAGAAGATGGCGTGCTCTTCTTGGCATTTCTGCTGTTGAAAATAAAATAAAGGCCAGGTACTCATCTGTCTCATCTGTACAAGAATGTCATAGTTGTTAGACATTTCCAACTTACAAGTTTAAGTTTACCCATACATACAGATGCGCGCACACACACACACATGCACACACATATGGTTAATATATATATATACACTGTGTGTATATATATATATATATACTGTATATATATACTGTGTGTATATATATATATATATAAACCATAATTTCCCCATGGAATCAAGAAAATGTAATGCTTTATATATACTTATGTTTTATTATTTTTCTGAAGAACCTTACCAGTTAAGCTTCTGATTATATCGTATGTCAGTTTCCAGGGGAAACTGGGGGGGCTGGGGGGGGGGGGGGCTGTAATTGCTCACATGCTAACAGGCAAAGGAACGAGGGCAGCCAGACTCCATGGCTCTGGTCATGCGGCAGAACAATGAGGGCTGGTCTAGACAGCAGAAACTGACTTATTGATGATCTTTCTTTGGGCCGTTTCTGTCGTCCCCCTCGGCCCGGCATTCGCATCTGTAGAATCGACCCTGCGCCAGCCCACAAAGACGAGTATTGTTATCCTGGATGACAGGTTCGTACTGATGGCCGGCTGAGGGCTGTGCTTTTTGTTTGCGTATGCACACATGCGCGCGCATGCCTCATAGCGTCCATGCACACACGTGCAGCCTGGTCGCATTCTCACGCACACACACGCACACACGCATGCACACACACATAGACACACTTTCCATTCAGTTAGGCCGCATCGTGGCCTCCTGGCTGTTTGGCTTCTTACCATGCACATTACTTGCTTCACCTGGGCCTGCAGCGTTGTTCTTCTGTGGCTTTTGGGGAACTTTGAAGCCCAGTAAAGAGCTGCCACCGTGAGCTGCAGACTGATGGCACCGATCCGTGCTCTCGCTCAGAGAAGGGAAGGAAATAACAGGACCTGGTGTGGTTCGGTGGTGGGGGGAGGGGGCAGCACCCATGGGGCCGCTCTCAGCTGAATCAATGTGGAGCTCCCAGTCCGGGGGCTGGGGGAGCGGCTCGACGCCACGGCAACGCCGCTCTCCTCTGCCGTCACGCGGCCTGCCTTTGCAAAGAAGGTGATATGGCGATTCAGGGAGCCAGAGGTCTCTGAATACCTCCATTTATTTGTTTAGACTAGACTCGTGCAGCCATGTGTGAGGTTGTTTTCACAAAAAAACAAAAAAAAACAAAAAACGGACTTTAACTGGTAATCCTAACTACTGAACATGACCCATAATAAACAGCGTGTCGCGCTAAGGCACTTTGCTACTGGGTAGTGATCTTCTTTTTGAACCACGCCGACTGCGTGGAGGTTTCTGCTGTCCAGATCCAAGACTCCCCCCCCAAACCCCCCCCCCCCGCAGGGCCATCTGTTGCTTCCAGTTTCTGCCTCTCCCAGCTTTGAGGGGGCAGGGATGGTGCTNNNNGGGGGAGTGGGTTGGGGGGTTGCACACTGATTAAACAAGGTCACGGCAGCAGCCACTGTGTCGCAGACATGACCATAGTGAGATCTTACGCTGCTTCCTTTGCTGTTCCCATATGCAGAGTTACAGCCAACAACAACAACAATAATAATAACATTAAGAAGCATAAAAGGGATACAGCTTCTAAACACTTACAGGGTTCTGCTCAATAATGATAATACAAGAAAATAAGAAGAAAAGAATTTTTATTCTGCTGGCAAAGGAGATGCACATAAACGGTGCACAGTGAAAAACACAAGGAACATCTACACAGCTCCCCAGGCCCTTGGCTGACCGCTCATATCCGCACCATTGTCTGCACAAAGTGTGTGTGTGTGTGTGTGTGGGGGGGGGGGGTCGTTCCTCTTGCCCTCGCAGGAACAGGGTGGTTTCTCAGGTCAGTCACTTTCCAGGATCTTCCGTGGAATTTGTGGCAGTAAATAGAGAAACCAGGTGCCTCACTGGCACTTTGAAGAGGCACGATCCCCCCCCCCCAAAACCCCAGAGGGGGGTGCAGCATTACTGCCCAGGAAGGGAGGGACATTAAACAGCCAGCAGGCTGCATCTGTCTGCTTTTGAGCGGTAACTGGTTGTCACAGTAATGTTATTTTTGATTTAAATGACAGGAAAGTAGGAACATTTCACAGTGTTTTTTAAGACGGCTACTTAGAGCTAAATCTTATATGCAGAGGGACTTACAGTTAGGTCAAATGAAGATTACTTTGTACATGACCATGGATTTAATACAGCTGAATATGAAAGCATCTGGGGATATGGACTGAGAGATTTACTGTCAGATTTACTGTAACCACCGCGCCCCCTTGTTTCTCTGGCGGTAACTGCAATGTCAGATTTCAGTCCGCTGCTTCTCACTGTCCATAGAGCACAACACACTTTGTGCATTTAGCGTGGGTGCTGACAGTGCGTAGCTGGGAAGGGTCAGAATCGCAGAGGTCGTGACCCTCATTTGACACCTTTTCACTGAATTTCTTTTATGAAACAGAAGGAATGGAAGGTATTTAAATCTCTCATGGTCTCATTCTCTTTCATTCTCAATGCTTCCATTCTTAAAATACATCAGCTCAGTGCCTAATGGGCTTTAAATTTCATTAAACTGGCCCCCGGGGAGCCCCCTCACACGGAAATTGTCATGAAACTGCATGTCCAGAGGTCGTGTGCCTCGATGTGTGTGAAATCCGTAACGCAAAACCAGGAAGTCACTCATTTTAGCCTGAAATAAACACATCCTCATCATCCTCATCATCCTCACCATCCTCATCATCCTCGCCATTCTCATTATCCCTGCCATCCTCATAATCCTTGTCATCTTTGTCATTCTCATCATCTTTGTCATCCTCATCATCCTCGCCATCCTCATCATCTTCGTCATCCTCGCCATCCTCATCATCCTCGCCATCCTCATCATCTTCGTCATCCTCATGATTCTCATCATCCTTATCATCTTCGTCATCCTCGCATCCTCATCATCCTCATCATCTTCGCCATCCTCATCATCCTCATCATCTTCGTCATCCTCATCATCCTCGTCGTCCTCATCATCTCATCATCCTCATCATCCTCGTCATCCTCGTCATCCTCATCATCTTCGTCATCCTCATCATTCTCATCATCCTCGCCAACCTCATCATCTTCGTCATCCTCATCATCCTCGCCATCCTCATTATCCTCGTCATCTTTGTCATCCTCATCATTCTCGTCATCCTCATCATCTTCGTCATCCTCATCATTCTCGTCATCCTCATCATCTTCGTCATCCTCGCCATCCTCATTATCTTTGTCATCCTCGCCATCCTCGTCTCTACATCTCTATCTGAGCTTCTTTCTTTAATAAGTCATCTGTGTTGTTTCAGGTTGCCGTGCCGCTTTCAAAAACCGGGTTACACTTCTTTTTAATCTTCACCGACCTCAACATCGGCTGTTTCGTCAGATCGCTGTGCCGCTTGTACCTGACCAGGTGTGGGGAGAGGAAAGCTCTTTTTTGCTGACAGAGGATTTTACAATAAAGTGTCTGTGGATGGCAAAACCAAGAAAGGGTGTTGTTTAAATACAACAGAGACCTATAAACATGACTAGATGACATCCAGAATGTTAGGAATGAGTTTTATTTCAATGGTTAATAAACATAACACACAGCCGAAATCTACAATGAACTGGCCAGGGCACAGAGCTGCCTTGTGTACAGTCTGTGACTCACAACATCATTCCCTGGCAATATGCATAATTTAATATGAATATTCTGCATTATCCATAACTGCTTGTGCTATTCAGGGGGTCCAGATCTTATCCCAGAAACTACAGGCACAAGGCAGGGAACAATCCAAGGAACAATCCAAGACAGGCAGGGTACCAACCTGTCACTGGGTACATGCACACACATGCAATTTGGCGACTCCAATTAATCTCAGCATGGTTTGGGACTGTGGGGGGAAACCGGGGAATCCAGAGAAAACCCCATGACAACAGGGGGAGAACATGCAAGCTCCACACGCGTGTAACCCAGGCAGGGACTCAAATCTGGGTCCCAGAGGGATGAGGAAACAGTGCCAAGCATGGTGTGGGTGCTCTGTGTTGTTAAGTTACATTTGAAGACTGAATTCTGTCTCTCATACCTAATTATTTTTCAGTCCTTTAATGGGGCTAAATGATGTCAGCTGAATTCTGTTGAGGGATCCGATCTCCCATCTCTGTTGGCTGTCTGTGAAATCGACGCCGTTACGAATAGGTGATGTGCTGAGCTTTACGGCTCAGAAAGTCAAAACGAGAGGTTGCCGACAGCAAAATAAAACCGTTATTTTTTTTTATTATTTCTCACTGCCGTGACCCCGGGACCCATGTGATCGTCAGGGCGATAAGCAGCGCTGTGGCCCCAAAATACTTCCAAGCACCGGCGTGTGGGAGGCACCATCTTCAGTTTCAGCATCCACACAGTCACAGTGTTTCATCTGTCTATGATGGAAGATCAGTGATTGATTTCTGCACAGGGGTGCAGCAAGGACTGGGCTTCTCAGGAGCTGCAATGTGTAAGCTCAGAGAAACATCAGAAGAACATCAGAGGAATATCAGTGGAATGTTAGAGGAACTGACATCCCACGACCCATGGGCTTATGAACCTGGAACCTCCTCTACCCTACAAACAGAAGCAGACTGACTGAAATTCATTTTGCAGCGCTTCCCTCCCATCCCCAGATGAGGGGGCAGAAAATCAGGCCCACCCCCATTACCACAAGGGGTAGTTTCACTAATTTAAATTGCAACATCATTTTCCTGTGCTTTAGCACCCCAGTCTCCCTCAGCAGGCCCCCACTGCATGTCCTGCGATCTTCCCAAGCTACCGTGGGACAGACCGTCGACCCCCAAGGGCAGCTGCCGCGTCTGCATCAGCGGGGTCTGTCCATCCGGTCTGCATCAGCGGGGTCTGTCCATCCGGTCTGCATCAGCGGGGTCTGTCCATCCGGTCTGCGGCTCCGGGGAAAAAAACCCCCTGTTGTGCCGAGTGGCTCTGAATTATTAACGGCGCGTTTTTGCTCCGCTCTGGAAAGCGCTCTTATTTCCGCGGTGCGCCGTCCTGACTGCAGCATCATGGTTTTATTCTGGTGTCTCTGCTTGTCCAGAAGGAGAATGTTGGTTGTGTACAGGTGCAGTAATGAATACAGGTGTATGGTAAGTGCATAATAACTGCAAAATTAATTAACTAAAATCTATTGTTGGATTCTTTAAGCAATTTATGATATAATGCGTGTTTGTGTGTGTGTGTGTGTGTGTGTGTGTGTGTGTGTGTGTGTATATACAAGGGGGACAGGATGTGGAGGTAGAGGGGATGGGATGTAGAGGCAAGAGGGTGGGAAGTGGGGGCAAGGCGTGGGATGTGGAAACAAGGGGGTGGGATGTGGAGGCAGTGGGAAGCATGGGATATTGAGGAAGATTGGCATGAGGAAGGTGCAGGAGGTAGTGGGAAATGGAGGCGGGGGATAAGGACAGAAGAGGAAGTAGAGGCAGAAGGATGGGAGGTAAAGGGGGAGCGGAAAGCATAGCTGAACCTCCTCCTCTGCTCTTCGTCTTTTTCCCGAGGCTTTCTCTCTCCGTGGCCATTTTGCCTTCATACAAACGGCCCTGTCAGCTCTCGGCTCCGTGCCGCCCTTGTGAGGCACACACACACACACACACACACACACACACTTCATCTCCTTGTCGCTATAACTGGATTTCCTTTGAGGGGATGCTGTACAGTCTCAGCCCCTCCCACAATATGGCAGCTGCTGGAGCGGTCGCTAATGGTTTCTAATTGATCTGGGCGCGGCCAGGAATGGCGGTACGATCCGGTGCTGTCTGTCCACACGCCAGCTCCCTGCAGCCGCCACGGAGCCCGCGAGAGCCATACCACCATCCTGCTGAAGAGAGGGATTATCCGTCTCGGAAGGATCCGGGGGTGGCTTGTTCCGACCCGGAGCTGGACGCTCCAGTGCACCATCCGGGCTGCACCTATGACTCCAGCTTATCTCAAGTTTTTCCTGAGAGGGAGCTGTGACTGAAGCCCTCTTCGGGGAGGGGGGGGGCATCGGAGGATTTGTGTGACACTGACACTGCAGTCACACACACACACACACATTTTTCACATTAAAAACAGCCTCTCAGTTACTATTGGTTTACTGATCTATCATTAGTTACTTATTATTTGTCTACTTTTCTCTATTAATTTAATAATGTTTTCCATCCCACTATCAATTTTGCAGCTGCTTCCCCTGTGACGGTGAGCTGAGGAGCCTATGCTGGGGGTTAATAATATTCTATCTAATGCTATTAATTTTGGAATATCTATATTTCACAGATTTATTGTGTCATCAGTGCAGGCATACTTAAAATCACCCATCTTATCAATGCCAGTGATGGCTTTTTAATGCTTAAAGTCCATTAAGTACTGCTTTATTTTTTTATTTATAATACATGTCATTTGTTGCTTAATGAAAATGTGTCATTGTATTATTGTGTTATTAGTTCATCCATCCATCTTCTGCACTTATCCAGCACGGTGAAGCTGCTGTCTGCCCAGTGACTCCCTCCGCATGCGCAGGCTCTCAGACGCCCGCAGATGCAGTCACTCACACTGCAGCCAATTAGACGCCAATTAGCCTACCTGCTTGTCGTTGGACGGCAGGAGGGAACTCTGCCACAGTTTCTGCATATTCAGTGATTTATTTGGGAAAGATGAACCTAAAGCATCAAACACAGAAGCAGATGAAGCTGACTAATGTATGACAAAATGGGGTCTTTATTTCTCTTTGTTAAGGTTGAATTTGGAAGCGGTGTTTTTTTTTTTTTGTTTCCCAGCTAGCTGATGTATTTTTAAAGTGCTGCTGCAGTTGAATGCGCAGTGGTGTGCAGTTGAATGCGCAGTGGTGCTGACCTAAAGCACGTTACCTGTAAACCTACACCGGACAGGTGGGAATCACCATTGTGTCCTGGAGCTCCCAGGCGTGGAGGAAGCTGAGGAGCAGATGGTACGCTCGAGACGTGGAGGAGCAGTCTTCACACGAGGGACGATCCCACTGCGTACCCCCCCCCCCCCACACACCACCCTGTTGAAAGCGCCATGGCAACCCTGCCGGCTCCCCAGCTTGCATGGGGACCACACCCCCGGGCCCCCTGTGGCACATGACCAAACATCTGCTCTTCCTTGCCCCCCAACCCCACCCCCACTACATTGCTGTGTGGACAAAAGCTTCTCCCTCTGCTGGTTCTGATAGCTATCTGCCAGTCCAGCTTAGTGTCAGGTGACTGGGGAGCGGTGTTGAGACTGGCATCCTTTACATTATCGCTTTTGGTTATCACGCTTTTAGGGCAGATATCTTGTCTTCCGTTATTCCTGTAAAGAATCCTCTCCATTAACAAGATCCAAACAGGTAACTGTACCCGTTCTGCAATGAGTCACAGCAAACACCCAGTTAGGACTCAGTCATTCTGTCACCATTTGTTTACTTTCTTATTACCTGAGTAACCACGGAGACACTTTCTGTACTTGGCGATGTAAAGATTTAACAAATAAATGAATACTTGGTACCTGAACATCGTAACTTAATAATGTCCAGGTGTTTTTCAATGTTACTAATGAACCATACAGACATAATTTTATGCCCCTTCTCTCTGTCAGTCTTTGGCCGCTCGCATTTGCATAGGTGCTGGTTTTATTGGTGTAGGTACTGGTCCCAAATAGTTTTGTTTGTGGCTGAGAGATTAGCAGATATGGGATTACCCTGGTCTGTGTGGCACTGTGCTGCCATGTTTACATAAACCTCCCAACACTCCCAGTGTAACACCCATGCAGCTGTGATAGACACCACAGCAATTGTGTTTGACTGACTGTGAACCGTAAAACTGTGGGCAGGTTCTGAACGCAACCAAACAGTTTAAATGTTATTTTATCTACTAGGAGTAGAGCGTAATAATTATCTAATTATAATTATGACCGTGTTGAATTTCTTTTTCCAGTAGCACACACTGTCCTCTGTGAGCTTTTTAAAGTAAATTTGGGATTATGTGGACAGCTAAATGCTTCACTGCCCATTTCTCTGTTACTTGCTCACTGACACAGCAGTGCTGTCGGCATTAACCATGACTGGAGCCGCAGTCTTTGTCCTGCAGTTCTGCTTACTGTGAAGCTTTGCCTCTGAACAGATGAGGAGGGGCATGCTCACTGAAAGGCAGCTGGCACTGCCAGCTACTACAGCCTATGAGGTTGGGGGCGTGCATTTAACTGCTCCCCCTGTATGCCCCTCTTTTTATTCTTAGTAAATATTTAATTTCGTTATTATAGGCCTATTGATTGTAACTACCCGTTAACACAGTACTGTAGTTACTCAGTGCCTATTTATAAAAGACAGCGATTTCCTGTTCCTCAGGCTGAGTACCACTTAAAAGCTACAACAGAAAGTCCCCTTCTGTGCATTCAGCTTCTCAGCGCCTTCTCACCTGTGGCTCTACAAATCTTCACGCGCTTTTGCGTTACTGCAGTACGATCCAGGCCCTGCAGTTGATTTGTAAACCACGGGCACCGTTATCAATGATCTAACATCTCCTCCCACCCAAGCCTCCCCCCGCCCATCGAGCTATCCCGACGTTCTTGCTAATCCCAAAGAGTTGATGCCAGCGCCTCACGTTTACACTCCTTCGTCACCCCGAGCTTTTGACTGCATCGCTGTCGCTGGTTTATGGGATGGCAGAGTTTCCTGGAGCTGGGGACTGTAAGACGGCGGAGATGATGTCAGTCCATGGCAGCAGGAAGCCACCTTGTTTAAGAATCACGCTCGAGACTCAAAGATAGTTCAGTCTGTGATGGAATCTTGGTGCTGAAGCCTCTTGGGGCCAGTGATGGGCGTCCTTGTGAGGTCCTGACTGGAAGTGGTTCAGTCCTTGATGACGTCGTGACAGACAGGCTCTGCTTTCAACATCCATGCTTATTAGGAATTAGGCGTATGTCCTGGGGGCTGGTGTATCTCAGCAGCTGACACGATGCTCTGAAGATTACTCTCTGAGATTTAATCATAGTTTGAATGCAGCAGTTTATGCGTGTCAGGAGCGAGGCTGAACCATCAGGTGGTTGTGGGTGTAAATCCCAGAACTGCGGAGCTCCTGGGTCTGGCATCTGATGTTGGGAGAGCCAGTGGACAGCTTTTGAAATGCAATAGGTTGCAGATTACTAGTTACCCTGTGAAAATGTAATAAATAATGCATCTATTTTGTTGACTTCATAAAAGGAATGTAACTTATTATATTTAATTACTTTTTGATTACTATCCTAACAAATTATTTTAAACTGGGAAATGAAGCTGAAAAGTCCCAACAGCTTTGCTTACCCGCGATGTCTGGAAATAAGTCAGAAGAAGGCATTTTGGCACAGCGAAAAACGGCAAAGCAACAAATTCTATGTTATATTCTATATTCTACAAGATTTTTACCAAAAAAAAAATATATTCGGATGTAACCCCTTTGCAATTAGCAACATTTTGATTAATAGCTGTAATTTAATAATTTACATCATTAAATATATAATAATATATTTTTCTCAGTAACTGTAACATAAATTTTATAAGTTAATTATGTAACACTTTAACATAGCTAGTTATCCTCAACACTGGTGAGTACAAAGAGTGTATAGAGGAAGCAAGATGCATCAATGCTGCAGTCAATTAAAACATCATCCAAACGTCATCAAAGGTCTTCGCTGTCCTTAATGTGTTTTTAAGGACCATCCAGTCTACATATCCACACTTATTCTCAGTTACTTCAATTAATGTAAGGTTTATGTAAATGTTAGTCAATAATCATTTACATATTTAATCAATGGCTAAGCTTGAGCGAACGGGAGAGCAGAGAGTCGGCTTATGACAGCATCGGGAGACCCTGGCGTGTATTAGCGGTGTGGTAATCCATTTGAGGAAAACAAGCCATTTAGGGCGTTCACTCACACGTGGGACGTGATGTGAGCGGGTCAGGTGACCCGTATGGCTGTCATCACAGGCTACCCTAAATGGCCCATTCTACCATTACTGGTCCTCATTGTCCCTTATGAGAGCCCCACCAACCCATAAAAATGCTACACACTGCCATAGGTGAAATATCAAATGCCGCCTTCTTTATTTTTCCATTTTATCCAAACCTATATACATCGCGTTAAGTAAATGGATATACCAAAGAATAAAGAAAGAAAAAGGGGCCGAAAGTTGTGATAGAAAAACAGCAATAGTGGCTGTTGTAATCAGATCTTAGCTGCTGTTCTTCTGATAATCAGGAAGTGAGGAGTGCCGGCAACATAAAAAAATTCAGCTCTGACAGTTGAAACTCTGCTGATCTTATCTGAACTGCCAGCTGCTGAAAAAGCAGCGATTCGCAACTTCCTCTATTACGCGTCCTTGGCTCTCTGGCACCCTCTAGTGTTCATTTGCATCAATGACCTTGGTGTACTTAGCAGACGTTTCCATATAATGCAAATAACCAGGATACAGTTGTACAGAGTCGTTGCTCTGCCACATTTAAATGTGAGTCGCATACTGTAGAGAATGTCCAGCTGAAAGCACAAAACCGGCCTTTAATTAGTCGCAGCTACACTGATTATATGTGTACAAAAGTACTGTTTGGTAATTTTCAGATTCACATTCAATTTAATCCGTTTCCACACATATATATATATATATATATATATAAATTTTTTTGTTTGTCCACGGAACAAAATAACGCAGCATGG
>JAODJW010000135.1:8690381-8714308 GCA_026777045.1 Hyperopisus bebe | reverse complement strand
GCAGCCTTAAGGCCAGAACCTGTGACCTAGAAAATGACAATGCTTCTGTCCTCAGGCTATTTGTGTTCTGCATCTTTTACCTCAAGCAGTTACTATATCTGTTAATTTCTTATAATCAGCATGTTCTAACTCGAGATTGACAGCTTAGGCTGCATCTATACCGAATCATGGCAAAGCATTTGAAACGTTTTTGAAATAATATGACACAATGAAGGCCAATGCATCGCAGTCACATGGTTTTGTCATTTAAGACATTTAAGACTTCGGAACAATGTACTGAAACACTATACTCCAAATGAATAGAGTTTGACATCACGTATTGATTGCTCCATGTAACCGTGGTTGCTAAGTTAATTAGGACCCTGCATAAAAATGCTTGGCAGATCTGACTTAACATTATTCTCTGCTACAATATCCAGAAGAAATTGAAAAACAGCAGAAAATTTCAATCAAGTACAGTCTGTTGAAGATTTTACAGTGTGGGATACTACAGTCAGGTTGTAGCACATAAACCTCTCATTCAACTTAAAATTACATTTTTAGGAGCAAATTGGTGCAAATGACATATAGGCAGTGGTTTCCTTCGCAGTATAACAATGTCATGTGGACAGATGAATCATTCTTCAGCCTGTTCAGAGCAAAGAGGAGAGCTCATGTATAAGCAAGGAAACCTACAAACCTGTTTCACATGTGGGAAAAGTTCTGCCCACTATGTTATGGCGTAGAGTGAATTTGGAGTGAGTGTATTCACCTTGTGGTGAAGCTTTTCTATTCTGATGCTGTGAAATCATTCAGGATGAGAGCCAGATGCTAGTGAGGTGGTATGTAGCTCAGCTAATTAGGGAGCTGTGCTTGGATCATTGTGGGTTTGAATCCCATGGCCAGCTGAATCATCATATTCCTGCTGGGGTCTTGAAAAAGGTCATTAACCTGAACTGCTCAGCGGGCGCTGGCTGAGCTGCCCTTTGACCCAGAATTTGCTCTGTTTATGCCGTACTAACGTGGGGCTCCTGGAGGTCTGACCCCTGCTGGTGTTTTCCTTATACTGCACTTTTTGTGCTGTGAGGCTATTTTTGCTGCACTATGAAATTCTGCCGCTTTTCCGTGCAAGACTAGAATTTAAAGGAATATTTCTACAATCACAGAAGTAGTATAGTAGGTTAATCACTGGCTCTGTTATGTACAGTAAGTCCTGCTACAACTCGGCCGATGCATTACTGAAAAACCTCTCGTTCACTAAAATTATGTACTAAAATACACATATCCTATGGGAAAAAATAGGGTAATGGGACCAAACTGGTGAAATTGGCAGCTGGCCAGAGAGGTAGCATTGAGAGAAAATACGTGATCTGAGCTTTGAAAGCTGAAATAGCTGAGGCACCCTGGAGACTGAGTTCCAACGTTCCAGGACCAATCACACTGAACAAGCCTTCACCTGGGAAGGACAGACTCCGCCTGGGAAGGACAGACTCATATAAGAAGGAAAACATCAAGGATGCGAATTTGGCAGTGAGGTCTCACCAAGAACTGCAGCAAAAACATAACAGTTGGAAAAAGACTCAGGACATCGTGTAGTTCTGCTGAATGTTTTGGCTCGGTGATCTAGTTTAATCCTTTGTAAGAACAGAATACACCCCTTTTAATTGTGACTTCAAATTAGGTCTCTGTGTATTATATAACCATATTGTATCAAGCTGTAGCAAGAGCCATTTGCTGTAGTTTATTCATTAATCAGAAGCAAGAGCAAGACAGCTGAGGTTAATCTTGCTTGGACTGTGATGGAAACACTCTGCGTACACAGAGGGCTCCAGGGACAGACAAGGAAACAAATTAAGCAAATATCAGGCCAGTACCAGCATAATTCATACCAGAAGGATATGCGCAGCATTGGACTGGAGCTGCTGTTTAAATATAAATACAGAGGTATGCAAATTTGCATGAACTTAGCTATAATGGCAGAAATAAACATAAATAAAACAAGAAAGTTAACTATATATTTAGCTTACAGACAAACCGGGTGGTTTGCATAATGAAGTTGCATAAATAGCCCATGATTTGGGTAAAAAGGTTAGTGCAAGTCAATTGTATATTTTATTTCTGTCGGAGTTAACAGCTAAAGAAAATGGTTTATTTGCTGGGAGAGATTCCCATGGCTAATAATGGGTGTGACGTGACTCAGGGTCCATATTTAAGTTTCATTTGGACTTCAAACCACAGACTCAGACTTCTAAACCTGGAGGTGTGAAGAAACAGTGTTTCCTTGGAGTCACAACACCATTCTTGACAGTCTAACAAATGTACAACAATAGCTTGTAGCTAGTTTACAGAGCACCACTTAGATAGGGCAACAGGGGGCATATGGGCCAGATGAAACACTGGAGGGTGTCTGTTGCAGTGCTACTTATTCTTCTTCTTACAGTAATGTACCATTATTTTTCGTTTGTAAGTGTGTTGGTATACTGCACAGTCACTAGGGGTCACTGTTACATTGTGTCAACTCTTATCCAAACTGATTCCCTAGCAGACTGATTCGATTTGTTAATATACCTACACACATATACCTGTATCTATCTCTGTATATAAAATGATACTTTGAAAAATGTATACATTATAATTAATGCATGTGCCTCATTCCGAACGTGGGTAACGAAAGGATACCTCTGTCATGAACAATATGATCAGATTTACTCGGGAATAACTGAAGAATGATCAGGCATTGAGAGAAATGAACAGTATGCTGACAAGATCATTTCGTTCACTTAAAGAACGAATTATTTACGAACGATACAAGTCTATTGCCAGCTTCATCCGTTGCCTGTTTACCAAATGTGTTCTGAGAGATGGTTGAGAGGGAGCTAGGCTCTTTCATACCCTGACAGGTGATCTTCTGCCTCCTCACCCCCTCCCACAACCTCATGGCAAATTATAATTGTAATGAGCTACATTTATCTAGGTTACAGGAATGAAAGTTTAATTTATACCACAAAAGCTAATTTGGAGAGACATATCTAATGCTTATAACCATTGAAGACTCAGCTAATTATAAGTCTGGGAATTATCTGAAGCAGGTTTCTTTAATTTCATAGAGGTGCAAGTCTGAGTTTGAAGATGAGAGTGTGGAGGCATTCATTAAATACTAAACTTCAGTATTGGCTCTCCTTTGGGAAATTAAATGAATAATTAAGAGCCTATAAAGTCATATAAATTAATAAACAATACAAGTTAAACACACAGACAGCCAAAGAACGGGTCAACGCATGGTCTGTGTCATTGGATTTCAATCAGGTAAGATATCACCACTGTAACCACACCAATCTGAGCTGTAGGCTTGTGAACGAGGAAGCCACAGTCTTGCAAAGCTGTTGTCAGCACAATGCTGTTTGGGTGCTGGATCTAACTAGATCTAAGTAGTTTTTAAGGTCAAACGATATAAATCTTTATGGCCACATGTTTGTGTTTCAGTTTTGTGAACTAACAACATTTATTGTGAACGTCTAGGCCTAGTTTGATGCAGTGACACCAAGATGCTTGCAATAAGTGTTTTTTTTTTTATATAAAGTGCTTTGCAGGTTGGTGTGTCAGGAGGGGTGGCTTAAAGTTTAAGAAAAATTGGCTTCCTCAAAATGTTTTTTTGATGCCAAACTGCCTGTAGATACTCACTGCTTAACAAGGATCACCACTAACGGAGCAGTTTCTGCTATTAAACCTGTGGTGACTGGTTGTTTGTTAGGTGGTTGGGTTATAATGGAGAGTTCTGCTCATCGCTGTTAGACAGCCTAGTGGAATCACAGTTATTGATCACAGCTGCCTCACAGACATGAACGCAAAATATTTGTGGTTATTTGCTGGAAACTTGCTCTCTTCTGGAAAATTAAAAAAAAAGGTAAAAGAAGAAAAAACCTAAACTAAACAACTGACCCAGCATATCCCAGGGAATGTGACCTGTTTCCCATTGAATGTCATTGTTCTAAGAGCACTGAGTTGTCTGATGACAGGACTGGATCACTACTGCCATCAGCCCATGCCACTTGGGGTGATTGTTTATAGTACTGGATCCCAGCAAACGGCATTCTTACCCTTGGCTTGCAGAGCTTCTGTTGGACCTTTTAACAAACCCACACTATAACAATAGCGTTAGTTTAGGTGTTTAGATAATGGTGACTGGTCTCTGTGTGTCTGTCTACTCAAGGCAGACATACAAAATGTCGGTAGGATAGATAGGCAGGATGGTCGATCGACCGTCTCTCTCAGAATGCTGAATAATTAATGAATGACTTTTTTGTTCCTTCCAGGTCATTCTTGGGGCAGATGCATTATGGGTATCTGTTCATTAAAGATCTCCGTGGAAGTGTTCCTCATTGTGAAGGACATGGTCCCATAACGCACTAGCTGCTAGTGGCTCATTTTACAGGATGACGAACCATTCATTGTTCTCTGACCTAGTTCCTTAAATTAGGCTCTGTTGTCTTTGGATGTGAAGAGAGGAAAGTGCTTTCCCCCTCTTTACTGGTGCCTCCTTTGAATTAGATGAAGTCAGGAATGTATGGATGTGTATGTCCGCTGCATTTTATTCAAACAAATTCACCCTTCCATCCAGTTAAGGCTGTGCCTGCAGTTGTCTGCATCCCTGTGCATACTCACTGTGTGGCTGGAATCATTAGATGTTATTCCAACCGGAGAGTAATGAAATTTGGTTGGTCAAGAAGTTTGATGCCTGAAAGCGATGTACCTGAAAGCGATGTACCTGACAGCGATGTACCTGAAAGCGATGTACCTGACAGCGATGTACCTGAAAAGCGATGTACCTGAAAGCGATGTACCTGACAGCGATGTACCTGAAAGCGATGTACCTGAAAAGCGATGTACCTGAAAGCGATGTACCTGAAAGTGCACGCGGGAAACGAGAATGACATAACAGCAGCTCTTTTTTGTTTTTGTTTGGGGGGGGGGGGGGCTACTGAAAAGAGGGCTCGTGGACTGCTGGACCTTTTGATGTGTGCTCTCGCTTTCCCTGCCTGTGCTACCCAAAGGACAGACATCAAAGCTCGGATGGTGTACCTGCCTCGGGGATCCAGCCGGGCTCATATTCGCTTGGCACGGACACATTGCGCCGCTCCATTCAGGATACGTTATTTTTGCTCGCCGATCGAACGAGGAGAACAAGCCTTTGTCGCCGGGCCTGGCCATCGAGACCCGGGAATGCAGTGCTTTGCTTGTCTAAGTGCCCCTCAGCCCACTCTGCACCACAGGGCTTTGCCTAATGAACACATACTACGCGCAAAGAGATCCATTTTCCATTAGGGGCTGAGGTGCGATGTTCCTGGTGCACTCTGACTGAAGGCCTATGAAAAGAAGAGTGCGGTGGACTTTTCGCCTGAAGATCTTCACCGGATTGCCTTCACCATCAAAGGCCTGTGACTTTACAGTATGCCGCTGACCCTTTTCCTTCTAATTGGCTGTCAGCCAGATTAGTATGTTAAACATGAACAAGTTAAAACTATTTGGCATTATTAGCTGTCATACTACAGAGTACTATCAGAGAGAATTCTATGCCTGGTTTTATAAGTATAGTTAAAGTCTTGTTTTAATCTTTGAGTTGATAATACAGTCATACCTCGGCTCACAAACTTAATTTGTTCGAGGACTCTGGAAACTTCGCGACCTGAATCAATTTTTCCCATTTAAAACAATATAAATACAAATAATTTGTTCAATTTTTTTTCTGTGACCAAGAATATAGACTTAAATTAAAATAACCTTAAAGAGCAACAAAGGGAAAGAGAGAACATATGTTTAAGGAAGGCGGACCAATACACAACTGAGCTTACGCTTGCTGGCGGACTGGTCATTCGAAAGACGCCAAAACACAGAAAACACAGAAAAGGACCACAAAACATCTCCCCCAAAAAACTAAACAATTAACATTAAAAGACTGAGCAAAACAAATACAGTAATTTCAAAAATGTGATTTTTTTTATTATACTGTACATTATTTTCATATGCCTAAAATGTTTATGTACATTTCATGATGCCATGCGCCGTATGCCGATGAACTTCTTTGTTTGTACTGTAAGCAAACAATATGCAGTTGCCACTATCTGTGAATGGAGAATATAACACTTAAATATAACTTTAATGAAGTACTGTACTTTTATGTATAGATATGTGACAAAAACCATCACAAACATGTTTATCAATCACTGAAAGGTACCACTATAACAAAACATTCTCTCTATTTTTTTCTTTTTCAGATATGTGACCTCTGAAGAGATATAGTAAAGACATACACCTACAACAAGTTTTTTATACATTCCACATCCGTTCTTGGGCATAATGTACACTTCTTCCTGTTTTGGGTGGTCCTTTGGGGTGCTTTTGGGGGATGTTTGTGTTCGCAGCCTGAAACACGGTTCGCAAACCGGTACAAAAATTTTCGAACATCTGGTTCGTAATCTGATTTGTTTGTGAACAGGATCGTGGATCGAGGTACCACTGTACTCATTAACAATACAAATGTTTTGTGTGTCCATACCCAGGTTCATTTGTAAGTTTAGATCAGAGCACTAGGTGCAGAAGTTATGCAGATATTGCTTCAGGTCTGCAGCTGACTTAACTGAACATCAAGCCTGCAGTTTATTGTGTAGTGAAAATGAGGGATTGATTTATCATTTTTGTGTGTTTTCAAAAGGTTCCAAAATGTCTAGTTGTTCCATGGTAATTTTAGAACATTTATTATACAAAACAGAGCTAATTACTTGCTGTTTACTTACTTAATTATCAGTATCCTGGTCTTTGGTTAGCCTAAATGAAAGTGTGAAGTGATTCAGTGAGTCTGGGCAGTGAAGTAGTTATTGGTGTTTATGTGGTTTGTGTCTTTTTCCCCTTTCCCAATAAATCATTGTTTTTGTTTTTTTTCTTTGCATTACTTACAAAATCTGTATTACTGGATAAAACACTTATCCGGCACACATAAATGCACAGATTGCAAATTTCTTGGCGGATTCCGATTTCCGATTTTTTTTTTTGTAAGTGTGACCGGCCGATACCGATTTTTGCCGATTATGATTTTCTAAGAACTATATTTGACAGCATATACAAACAAAAGACAGCATTTCTTCAATGTTAAATTTTATTTCCATAATGAAAGAAATGGTTACGCTTTACAAGTTTCCCCAAACGCCACTAATTAAATCACAGGATATTCTCGCACTTAAGTCTCAAAATAAAGTACTCAGTGACTGGAAAGAGGTACAATAACAATTAACTGAAAACTAGTTGCCGTACACCCAACTTTATGAGACATAATTTACTTTACCAAACAGGAGCAGGTGCAACAGATTTGAGTAACAAAACAAACGTCAGTTTACATTTTCCGGTATGTTTAAATTCGCCAGGTAACACACGAGTTTTTTTCTCTTTTTTACTCGTCTTAAAAAAGTCCATAGGTTACAAGCCTCCAAATAAAACTTAAGTTGTACGCTTCCACGTAATAACAGGTGCAGGGTAATATTATTAGTACCGACATCGTATGTTATGCACATACAATTCTTACACAGCTAGTAAGACAGATTAAGATCAGGCTTTGTCATACCTTTATACTTACGGACATTGTAGCGCATGGGGGTTAAAGTTTCGCTGTGACATTTTTACTGTGTCATAGGAAAAAACCTCAGCTAGATTTGCAATTACAATTATTATTCATTTTCAAGATTATCTAGTATATGTTTAATAATCAGTTTAAAGTACATGTATTACAAATTGCAGGCTTTGTGTCGTGTTCACTCACAGCGATTAACTTCCACGACAACGACATGTTACCACGTGGCTATAAGCGTGCCCGCGGCTATAGGCGTGTACGTGGCTATGAGCGTGCCCGCTGCTATGGGTGTGCCCGCGGCTGGGAAGCTGTTGCTGCTGTGCGTATGACGTATGGTGCGTGCGTAAAACGGACCGGTTCGGTATTAGAAATATATAGGTCGGGCACGCTGGTAATCGGCCGTTTCGAACCCTGTCTGATCGATCAGTGTATTACACATACATGCATGTTCTCAGCATGGATTTTTACTTTTTATTTTGCTTTTATAATGAAGAATGACGTTCTTGTTCCGCGAAAGGACAGACTAAGTCATGCAAAGCATGGTTTGTTATTCAGAAAATGAACACTAGTCTATTGGCTTTAGCCTTCCTGGCATATATAGGTACAGAAGATTTTTCAGAGTTTTGTTCTGAATTAAATGATATGCCCTAATCTGTCTGTGCTTTTTTGGTATAGCAGCACTTCATTGAAGTAACAAAGGATCCTCATCAGTGACACTATTCCTTTGAAAGGCAAGGAACGTTATTATTGAGAGGGATTTGAGGAGGAAGCCGTTGCCCTCAAACACAATGGACATTGCTTTCCACTGAATTATTAGCAAGGAAATACATTTTTGTATAATTCAAACACCCACCTCTTTCTCCAACCACTGGCATTAATCCCAGTATAGGAAGTGAAAATATTTTATAATGGAGAGTCAAATGTGTTTAACCTCTGGCAAAACACACCACTTTAAAGTGTTCCTGAAGTCTATTTTTGCCTCTGTCGCTTTGCTTGTGGTGTTCTGTCCTTTTGGCATTTACTGGTCCATCCGCCGGGGGACTGGATTATTATGAAAACACTGTTTTTGCATGAAAAGAGATATAGAGATGGCAGCTGATCAGGGTCACTGCATTTCAAATTGTTTTCAGTCTGCTGAAATCAAATTAGAGTCCATTTTGAAGCATGTGTACAAATCAATTCCACATTTATTGTTTACAAAGAGAACATTCCTAGTATATTAACCATGGAAAAATGAATGGAATATAAAGGGAAAAATCAATCCAGTTTTTTTTTTCTAGTTTTATTAATCACCAATAACCTGACAAAAATATACTGCAAAAAGACCAGTAACCCAGATAATAAACAAGTTAGAATAGGTTTTTTTTTTTTTTAACGCCTTTTACCCAGCAGTCGGTCCTTTGTGTGCACTTACAATGACTATCCGCCATAATGAGATTAGGGACCGCTCACAGCTATTTCGCAGTGCCCTTTCATTTCGTTCTTTGTCGGCTCCTGGTGTCTGCAAACCGGGAACCTTTGGAGATGAGATGTATCTTGAATTTGCCAGTTTTCTTTGAGATTGGCCAATCTGTGGCATCTCCATTTCTATAATTGTCTCAAGGGGAGGATAAAGATGGAACCATCGGGGGTTGGGGGGGGGTGTTATTTTTTCCACGGAATGATCTACAGAACGCCCTTCAGTTTATGAAAATTGGTATAATTGGAGTGCAGCTCCATGCTGTGGCTAAATCGAGGTCCGGGTGCGGGGTATGTCACGAATCCTGATGTCTCTTTTATGAAGAGAAACTGGGCTCAGTGTTGTGAGCCTGTGAAATTTCACTCTGGTACCTTCAAACACAGAGCACATCTGAACCTAGTATTAGAAACTTTCGGGACTGCTCTGTACCAGGCAATCCTGGGGGGGGGCAGCTTTGGCTGTCCAGATGGCTCTCAGAGACCTGTCGCTGCTGTGGTATGGGAATCACCACAAAGCTGGCGTGACAGGGTCACTCTTAGAGGAAACATGGTTTGCTCATGTCTATAGGACACCCATAGCTGTGCATTATGATCTCCACATGCTTCCTCCTACGTGGCTGTGAGGCTTCTTCTGGGTGAGAAAGCAGACAGAATCATAGGACCAAGAAATAGGGGCCTGTTGGGGTAAGAAAATGGAGATTGGTTTATTTAAATGGTGAGGAACCCAAGAAGATAACTGTCAGCATCAGTATAGGAGAATTTCGATTCTTTTGAAACTTTAAAAAACACCAAGGACCGCAAGGGAAAAATGAATCTCGATTTCTAATTAGATTAATAATTAATTTTCACTTGCAAAGTCGCAAGCAAAAGAGGAAGAGGATGACCAACAAGATGTGTGAACTCATTACAACAATGAACATGTCAATAGTAAAGCCCAAAGACCTATCTGAAGAAGTATATATGGTCAGTGTTAGTCATATTGACATGATGATAATCATAATAAAATGCAGAGACATAGAAGAACATGAAATGGCCCCCATTAGATCTTGGGATGGGACACAGTGTGTTGTGCGAATAAGCTTTGCCTTGGTGGAAATGGGCAAAAGATCTAATGGGGGCCCTTTCTGAGGTATAGATTTGGCAGCTAGCAGCTCTTGCTTTGATTACAGCAGGTCATAGAGATGGTTGCACGTCCGGGAAGCAGCACTGGCCCATCTGTCCTTCCCAGGACCTCGGCTCCTTCGTCTTTGATCTTCGAAGAAGAATTTCATAAACTCATCTGCTTAGTTTGATTGTCATTTGCCCTTTGCAGTTACATGTTGACTTTTTATTCATTTCATCTGCAGACAGGAAAAGTTATTTTAATAAAGGTCAAACGTCCTATAGGGAGGGGCTGGAACATCGCTATTGAACTGCTATGAGTCTGTGTTTCTTCCCTTCATGGTCTAGTTAACCCTATATTTAATTACCCCCCCCCAGAACAGATTTGATCAGGCTATGGTGATTTTGTTTGAATCCATTAAGCGACAAAAGGTGAAGATGTTGTCTGTAAAGGGTGGAGACCCCCAAGCCATTTTGGGATCCTTTAGAGTAGGTGCTGGGTGATGGATGTTTGTTTGTATGTGCTGAAGTTGTCTTCTCAGGGCAGCAGATGCCTTATTCTTCTTCTTCTGTGTCCCAGCAAACATTCGTTCAGATACTGATTCACACCTGGTACCTGTGGCAGACAAACTCTGTCTTCTCAGAATGACATTGATCGAACAATCAAGAAACTTGGAGAGGAACGATTTTATGTGAAGATCAGCCACGACTGGACAAAACATGAAAAGTGACTGTTGGAGAAGCTATGGTGAAGGTATTTATGGTGTGCATGCAAGGAGATGGAGCTCACTCTGTCCTAGGATGTAGCTCTGTCACCAAGAAGGAGAATGGGATGTTAAAGGGATTCTTCTGGAATTTATGCATTCAATGTGAAGAGAAGAATTTATAAATGTTAAAAAATGCCTTTGGTCAAATAAATAAACAAACGAAAGTCCAGCTCTCAGAATTTCCACGGCAGTTTCATTCAGATCAACAGCACAGATAAGCGCTTACTAGCCTGTATAGGAGAGCTGGGATTTTTGTGTTATGAATGTTCCCCTGCTGCAATTCAGCCGACCGGTCTTATTGTAATGCAGGGTAAACACAAGAGTAGCAGCTCCTTGACCCTTCCTGGTTAATCACCAAAGCCCCTAAGTCAGCTGTCAAGAGTGGAGACGACGGAAAATGAGTCTGGGGACTGAGATTAGTGTTCAGCACAGAAAGGGGCGTTGTGAGATGAGCTTGTGCTTCGACATCATCATGACTTTGATGGTCACATGACTACCCGCGACCCATATGTCGCACTGGAAGAGTTTTTTTGAGATGTGGTGTGTGGCTCTCTGGGTTAGGCCTTTGGGCCTGTAATTGGAAGGTTGTTGGTTCCAATCCCATGCAGAGGAACTGCATTGGGCCCCACCCCTAACAAAGGGTCCTGCAAAAAACCCCTTTCCACTATATTTTGCTGCCACTTTCCCTACAAAATTGAACTTTGCATTAATTTTGCTGTCCACCAGCACCATAACGTTTTTGTCATTTGCAACATTATTGCCCTGATATTTATTACTCACATTGATATTTATGTGCATCTCTGCTGCTCTATGGTTGGTGTGACAATAAGGCCCCACTTGACTTGCACAAATGGCAAAAAAAAAAGTTTCATTGCATTTTTCATTTGCTTCACTGACTCCCAATCCTGCATTTTGACTGGCTGGTCTTACGCACAGATAGCAAGGTGAAACCGTTTTCATTCGGATTTCAAAGAACACAGTGTTTGTGTTCTTGAACACATGCAAGGATCACAGAATAAGAAACATTTTGTTACAAGGTGAAGCTCCAGGGCACACGATGCCTTTATCGGGGACTTAGGACAGGATGCGCATTGCGGTGACTCTATAAACGTCTCCAGTCGGGAGGGCAAGCTGAACCATGTGGCTTCCAAGGCTAAGATACGCGTGTGGCTCAGTGGGTTAGAATGTTGTGCTTGTGATTGCCTGACCCTGCTTTCTAAAACAGAAAGGTGTACCGCTGTGGAGATCAGTGTCTGCTGAATAAGTAAAATGGTAACGGTGAGGAGTGTGTCGTGCTCACAGTGGCTTTCCCTCGCACGATTTTGTGCGCTGGGTTCGGGCTCAGACAACACAAACGGACACATGGACCCAGTGAGGGTGGAAAGCATGGAAGTGATGTGTTGAGGGCGAAGGGGAAAGTGACAGCGTGAGAGGAGATTATAAACATAGGCATCAGTAGGTATCTGGAATTCTCTGAGTGACAGAAAACAGATCCACCACTTTAAACATCCTGAGGAGAGCAAGGCACTGGCAGGAGTAATCATGATGAAGAACATCACCAGGCTACACTTCCCAAGCCCACTTATTGACCTTCTTTGTAGACGACAGGGGAAATACCATTTTCCCGATGTCATTGTTTTGAATTTGCTCTGTTTTTCTCAGCAAAAACAGCTGTATATCACTTCAGTGCAGCTTAGTTGTAAAAATGTGCCATAATAAGATTGTGCCGACTGATAACTTTCTGAGGCCCCTTGTCCTTCCACCTGGATCTGTGTTGGATCACAGTTTTGCTGATACTGTAAACACTCCCTCTTATCCAGAACTTCAGCGCTTGTGTGTGTTCGCCTTCCTGCTTGATGGTTCTGATGGTATGGTGGCATCCTTGATGTTGTAGTAATTATACTTGGAAACTACAGCTTTGTGGAGTCTTGTTGTTGATCTGGATTTCTTCCATGTCAGAGGCACCATTAACACAACTTGGTGTGGATTTACCGCCTACTGGTGACTGGTGAGTGATGGTCCATATTTAGGACAAGACCTAGATGGTTATGCGTTAGTAAAGTCATCCAGAGAGGACCTTATGGCCAGCTCGTAAAGAAAAGCTAAGAGCAGCTCAAAAATTGAGGTTTCCTTGTTACTTTCCGATATTTTAAAGTCTCTGAACCAACAGAATGCACTCTTAGCTGCATACAGTCTGCATGGTGACTCTGTCACTAAAAGGATGACAGGGCAGTTTTTCTCATTAATTAATAGATAGATCATTTCTGGTACCCTCTTGTGGTCTAAAATGTTACAAATATGACTGCTGTGCGCCACTGCTTCTGATTGGACAAAGAATTTTTGCTGCACATACTTTTTTGGGAAGCAGTAGAAAGGATTAGGAAGAACAGCTGGGGAAATGTTGAATCTCATCCAGAGCCTGGCAGGTCTGGGTCCAACATTGTTGTTGAGTCTGATTAGTTGGTTTTTCGATGGTTGAGAGCAATAATACACAAACAATTGCTTCACACACAGGTCACAATTAACGTATCATTTTCAGCTGTTAGGGATGGTGGAGCTTTAACTCTCGTGTTCCCCTCTGTTCCCTTTTCCAAGTGACAGTCCCACATTGAACCTAGGAAGTCTTTATTTATGGGTCACTGATGAATTCTGTTCATTTGACCGTTCAAGTTCTCAAATGTGTTGTCCTTTACCCAAAGCATATAGTTTTCTTTCAATAGTTTTAGTCCGTATTTGGAGTATAGAGGTCTCTGGTTGTGGTGGCTTTGACCCCATATGACATTAGCTTCTCATATTTTCCGTCTCTATAGGGTTTTCAAGGAATCTGTCCACCCAATGCTCGCTCTACACTATACTGTAGAGTAGGCCCTGAGCCTTTGCTCTGTACTATACTGTAGAGTAGGTGGCAGCCTTTGCTCTGCAATGTACTGTAGAGTAGGCCCTGAGCCTTTGCTCTGTACTATACTGTAGAGTAGGCACCAGCCTTTGCTCTGCTGTAGGTGTCTTATCTGTAGGTTTTTACATCTTTATTATTAAATTCACCAAATTGGTTTTGTGTGTCCATCTTTCAAGCTATTTTTCTCCATCAGCACTGTCATTTTGTTGGAACCAGGGGTCTTAGCTTATGTATTGATGTATGACAGTTACCAAATATCTGTTTCCAAGGGCTTTCGATTCAGCCGTCACTGCTTTGCAACAGCTATGAGGCGTAGCTTTTTGCAGGGGGCGTCAAACTGGCAGCCGCATGACAGCGGAGGGAGAGGTACTGGCATTCATCCTTGAAATCTTCTGCAGCGAGATGATTCTTCTTTGTGTCTAATGCTGTTATGGACATAACCTTTCCCTTCAACAACTTTCGTTTTGGAAAGAGCCGTTTGAAGGACGTCACCTTGTGTAAAACACTGCTCGAAAGCTTCTAATAATCCTTGAACTAAATGATGCATAAGGGAAATTTAGACGTTGACATAATACTGAGATAGCATTTCCTCTCGTCTTTTTTCTCTATAGATCATCTGGATGTTCCACTGGAAGGTTTTGCTGTACAAAAAGTTGGTCAAAGTTAGGGCTGGGTCCGGAACTTCAGTGCTGTAGCGCCAGCAGATTTAGAATATCCCAGCATGCACTTGAGCCATTGTAATTAGGCTATCCTCTGTCTATATCACGCATGTAGTTGATTTGCCTTGTTCTGTGTGTCACACGTTCTTGTTCTGGTGTTTAGATTCGTGCTTGTTCATAGCTGTCTCGATTGAGTTAATAGCCACCTACTAGCCAATCAGAAAATAGGATTTTTGCATGTGATCCTGCTGCAAGCCAATTATCACATGGAAGTGTGCACACATATGGAGTGTAGACAAGTGGGAGTGGCAGAGCATGATGAGATGAATGCGGTAGGCAGAGCTCTAAAGTGTCACACGTTGACCATGAGACACACACTGCGCCCCAGCAGACGTGATCTTAACTCCAAACTTTTGATGAAACTAAAGAGCCCTGGTGACATATAAATAAAGTCTGTCCCGTTATGATCATGACCGATCCCCCCAGTAACCAACCAATTACTTACAAAATGACTTGTTCAAATATAACATTAGTGCTGTGATGTTTAATGTATTCTTGTTGTTGCTGAAATTGATTAAAAACACACTGGTATTGAAAACCTGACCTGACCTGGTACTGAAAAAAGTATTGTTCAGGAACCAGTATTGAAATCAAGGTATTGTTCTGGTACTGGTATTGAAAAAAAATTGTGCCCTAGTCAAGGTAAATATGCATGGAGTAGACAATAATTGTATATGACATTGGGAATCATGCAGGAATTCAAACTTAACAAGGATGAAATTTGAGGACATCTGCACTTTCACGTACTTACACCCGTCCTACAACTGCAAGTCCTTCCTTATGGTCAGTGATGGACTCTGGTCCTAATTTCCCTCCTGTCTGATCTGTTCTTCACCTAGACTCACATACAGTGGCGTAGGAAGGAGTTTGAAATTAGGGGAACCAAAATGACCTTGGCGGGGGTACATGCAATAGCTCACACATGCAGTAGCTCTCAGATGCAGTAGCTCACACATGCAGTAGCTCACAGATGCAGTAGCTCACAGATGCAGTAGCTCTCAGATGCAGTAGCTCTCAGATGCAGTAGCTCACACATGCAGTAGCTCACAGATGGCATAACCCTGCACCCCACGAGATGCTATACTTGCTGTGTTTTGGAACTGTGGACAGGGAACCTGAACAATATTACACAGAGTTTAGTCAGGCTATGCAAGATGCCTTCGATATGCTTTAAATAACAAATAAAAAAATGCCAATGAAAACCACGACATAAACACCCACCAGAACAAAGCTAATTGCTTTTCTCCCTCTTAACAAAAGTTGATAAACAAAACAAAATCTATATTATATTATACTAATAATGTTGTCAAAAAATATGAAATTTTTTTTAAAGAAGTAATTATAATAAATTTATATTGAACAGTATGAAGGTAATTTCCTCTTTTATTTTAATATTTGAATCAATAGGGTTTAAAAAACACTTTAACTGTGATAATAGGGTGCTGAATTATTCAAGGTTTGTAGCCAAAATTTAATTTGCAAATACTTAAAAAGCAATTTAGCTTGTGTCACATTCCAGAGATATGAGACAAAAACATGTAAACAGGATTGGCAGAACTTTATATTAAGAGAACTAGTACAAGAAAATGAAAAATGTCAAGTGTTTTTAATGCAGTAAATTAGAAACATCTAAAGTATATTATGAATTTCTCTTGTGAGCTGTGAGTTCAGTTCTGACTCTGGTTCTAGATGGTGCAGTGGGTTCAGTTCTGATTCTGGTTCTAGATGGTGCTGTGGGTTCAGTTCTGACTCTGGTTTTAGATGGTGCTGTGGGTTCAATCCTGATTCTGGTTCTAGATGGTGTGGTGTGTTCAGTTCTGAATCCGGTTCCAAATGGTGCTGTGGGTTCAGTTCCGACCCCGGTTCTGTGTGTGTGGTAGTCTCCACACAATCCAAAAATGTGTCATTTATAAAGACTGAAGCATGTAAATCTGCATTGCTGTTTGTGTGCCCTCTGATGAACTGGATTCCTGTACTTTGTTTATCAAAGTATTTTCTTCTTTCCATTTATCATTTGTTGTTTTTTCATTACCAAAAAGAGAAAATGCCGATGCGATGATTCTGTGGTCAGTTAGGCCTTAATGTCATGCCAAGCCTGACAAATGACATGAGAGGCAGGCGTTTGGTGAAACAAAAGGGGTTTTATCGAACTGAAACACACTGGACCTGGAAATAAACAGAAAATCACAAGGGATCAAAACAAGAGGGGTAGAATGGGGGCAGACATGGGCGGACAGGAGTAGTGACCCTAATGACCGCACTAGCAAGGACGAGACAAACAGGTACTTAAATAAATAAACAATGTGGGGCAACCAGCATCAGATTTGGCTCATCAGGGTCACGTGAGGGAGGAGGCAGGAGGGGCAGGCGGAGGTGGCGGGCCGGACCTAGCACTTATATTTTAAGGAAAAATATTTTTTATGGAAACATCTGTGATTGAAAAGAATGAATGATTGATAGTCAGATATGTAATTCAACAGTGACAGGAGTAACCTGGATAGAAAAAAACGTCTTCTTTTTTCATTATAGGCTGCTGCCAATATGAAGTTTCTTTGTAGGAAGCTTCCAGAAGAAAAATGAGATCGAATCAGTTTTGCTGATTAGAAAAGGAAAGTATCCAGATAGAAGTCTCAGTGTTTCCATTTGCCGAGCAATTATTTTTCTGCACTGAAAGGAAATTAAGTCAAATAAAACCTTATTAAGCTCTTGTTACTGTGGGTGTCTGTTCATAATATAATTTACCTGGATTCCAGAAAGTGTGTTAAAGGCCGAAGATAATAATCTGGATGTAAAATGACAAATTGCTTTCCTGGAGGAAACTGAAGGATGCCTTCAATCCAGTCTGTTGACATGGGCAGCTATCTTGTGGGAGCCATTGGGTCTGCTGATTGCTCCAGCGTGATTGTATAACAGCCCAGGAATATGAGGCTGTTTTACGGGGGTACAGAGTATTTGTAAAAACTGTAAAATGTGACTGCAAAGTTTTGCATGAATAAGTCATCGGTTTTCAAAATTGTCTTTTGATTCATAATGCTGGCAATTTAGTGTAAGTAATGCATGAAGGACATTTAGCTGAGAAGCATCTGGCCCCCCTAACAGAACAACTGGCCCCGGTCTGCCCCCCCCCCCCATTGAAATGGTCTAGAACTGTCATTGTAAAGAGGCTTCATAAGCACTAGGATGAAGTCAAACACGTTCCTTCGTTCCCCCAGTCACCAAATCTAGGCATCTTTACAGTTTCACGGCACAGTTTCATTAGTGTGAAAAACAGCCTGGAATGGAAATGACTCCTCTTCAAAAACATTTAGCATTTGCAATTTGAAATAATGCATTATAGATCAGTGGTGCTACAGACAACCTTCGGATCTCTTAATTGGGACCAGTGTGAAAATTTGTCTTCATGAATGATTCCTAATGTCAAAATGGCTGCAAAGTCCTTTCTTCCGTTTGTAGTAGTTATATCTTCCATTTGCATCCCAAAAAACAGTTGGGGTCTCTTCAGCTGTCTCTTCATGACAAATCTTTCTCTTCCTTTGATACAGAGCCTTTCTGCATGCGGAACAGCCACACAGTCACCAGTTAATTTGGAGCAGGAGAGACTACAGACAGCGGTGAATCCCGTCCATCACACAGTCTGCATCTCATGCTTGAGTGCCTTGATGTTGCCTGTTTCTAAGCCACGAGAGATATAGAGAAAATGGACATGAAGTAGACCATTTTCTTCAAATTTGGCCTCATTGCTTAGATTGAGCGTCGATAGCAATAGATCATATTCATATTGCTAAAGAACGGTGAAATCCCAACAGTCAGCGGTGTTACTCCAGCTGCACCTACAAGATTAAGGCTGTAGATAGGGTGAGGTAAGTGAGTGACAGCATTCCTCTGTGGTATGTGTCCTTCACTTTTTCCTGACATACTCTATTTGCACCACTCATAGTTGTGGTCTCTGCAGTCCGATAGGAGTATCCCTTGAACATGCTGCCCAGTCGCTGATCAGTCATGCAGTGTGTGACCCCCAGTCGCTGATCAGTCATGCAGTGTGTGACCCGCTGTCGCTGATCAGTCATGCAGTGTGTGACCCCCAGTCGCTGATCAGTCATGCAGTGTGTGACCCCCAGTCGCTGATCAGTCACGCAGTGTGTGACCCGCTGTCACTAATCAGTCATGCAGTGTGTGACCCCCTGTCGCTGATCAGTCATGCAGTGTGCAAACCACAGCAATTTCAAGACTCCCGATTACAAGAGGACAGGTTGTGTAGTGCGAACAATTCAGCCATCTGATGACTACAAAAGTCAGGTAATACCTACTTAGCATAAATAGCAGTGTATTGAAAGGGAAAAATATTTAGTTGTTATTGTTCCTGAATAAAAACTAACTCAAAAGAGAATTTAAGTTTTAAAACATTTGTTCTCCAGTAATCTTTTTGTTCACTTTATTTAAATGAAAAGCCAGAAGTGCAATGAAAGGGAGAAATTGTTTTGGTATAATTGTTTCTGAACACAAACGTCAGGCTGAAGGAATGAAAAATGTAAGTTTTAAAGCATTCATTATTCTTCAGTAATAATCTTGTGCCGATTTCACGTTTGCAAATTTTGTTCATTACAGTAATAAAAATATTTTATTTGCCTATAAACTATGCTTAAAATCTGGCCTGGGTTTTAACATGCATATGATTAATTAACGTCTGTATGCTCACTGGGATTTCAAACTATGGCCTCTGTATTGTTAGCTTACTGCCCAGTTGTTGAACTACAGGAACAGCCTGTATACACTTATGAAATCAGTACTAAAATCCAGAATGTGCATTTGACATTAGAAAATACAGAAAAATAGACTGAAAATCCATGTGGGGGCTTTGTAACATGAAAGCAAACAGTGGAGGCTTTTGCAGCATCTTAATCACAGAACAAGCATCTTAAGACATATTCAGAATCCCTTAAAAGGAAATTTCCAGTGGCACACCTCCCAGCCAAATAATTTAATTTAACCTCTCTTTAATTGACGTGAAATAAAATTTTACTTTAAATTTGACCGTGTTCCCCACAACCCAAAGAAATGGGTGAATTGTGTGTCTCTGAACTGGCCTCGGTGTGTGAGATGCTTCCTTGTGGGGACTTGCCATCCCAGTCATGGTGTCTGAAGCCTCGGCCCCATTTCCTGCATTGGGATGGGGTCCAGGCCCAGTGTGACCTGGTCCTGGATAAGCGCATGTGGAGGGACCAGCTGAATGGACAACAGTTTGCTTGCACCATTTATTAAGTACACACACACACACACACACACACACACGCACACACACACACAAACAGGGCATGATTTCAGCTCCCACTGCACCACCATAATTAGGTTTACCTTTTGCCTTTCACACGCTGCCACATTCACTAGGATGAAGATGGGTGGGTGGATGACACATTTAAAAAGCCTGTTTTTGTCTAGGCATGCTGCATACCATTATAGATTCCTGGTAGACAGGGCCAATGTCTATCTGAGGAAACCTGATCAATGGATCTGGGGGCCTGGCAGATGTCTGTAGAGAACTAGCTGGTCTTCCTGAGCATGAAGCCACAAAATCCCTTCGACGGCTGTTCAGTAAATTTCCAGCTATATAAACAGATAAAACAGCTGGAAGCTGTGAATGTAACGTTAAGGGGAAAATATGTGTCTGTCACCCCTCAAGATTACTATGGTACAAATGGGAGAACAAGGTCTCTCTGTCTTTGTTGGAGATGTCAGTTGGCATTCAGTGAGGACAGTAACAAATCACAGGTGCACTTTTTTCTGATACTTTGGTACAGTTTTATTCCTCAGAGGTTGGGACCACGCCAACCAGCTTCTATATTCCAAGAGCAACAAATGATTTTGTTTGGTGACAATGTCATTTCAATTGCTGGAAGATTGTATCCCTTTCATTTTTCGGGAACTTTTGCTCACTGTCAGTGTGCTGTCAATGACTGCAATTTTTGTTTCTGGATGATTGCATGTAAGATGTTTATTGCAGTGTTCGTTTTCTGCGGTGTGAATGTCTGGTTTTTATTGTTCAGCCTCTGTCCAGCTGCTTAGGACATTGCACTGCAAGGCAGAGTTGGGTTTGCGAGCCCTGCACCGTGCAGTTACTGCGGGTTGCAAGTCCAACACGTCACAAGTCTAGCAGGTCGCATTTTGTATTTTATAAGCATTCTTTAAAATCCACAATTCATAAATCTGCAACGGTACCCCAGAGTGCACCAGACACTGCATGACTTGGCAACCCATGACGCACGCATGCAGCTCATGGACATCTGGAAGGCCAATGAGGCCTCTTAGCAGTAAACAGGTCATGGTTCCAACCACCTCATTGCATGCGTGCACACACACTGTCCTCCTGAAGATTAAGTCAGATTACAATTTCGGGGGGGGGGTGGCTGGAACACTGCCCCTTCACTAAGCCCTACTTAATCACGCGGCTGCTGGAGTACAGTAAACACTGGAACGCGGAAACATGGCCTGGCGAGTCATATCCGCAATTTGGCTGGCAGTTCAGTAGCAGCCATTAGGTGTGGTGGTGTGTGTGTGTGTGTGTGTGTGTGTGTGAGGAAGTTCTACAGGAAGTAGACCCCTCTGTACAGGAAGTAGACCCCTCTGTACAGGAAGTAGACTTCTCTGTACAGGAAGTAGACTTCTCTGTACAGGAAGTAGACTTCTCTGGGAAGAGCCGTTCTGTATACTCAGCCACTGAAACAAACTCTGAGTCACTTGCTTCATAAAGAAAGGATTTTTCTGGTTGCATTTGGTGCGGGTTGGGGGGGGGACTTTGGTATTAGGCCACCCAATTCCTGGATGAGAGGCTGCTCTGTCAGGCTGCTCCTTTCGGTATCTGGGACCCGGTGGAGCATAAAGCCATTTACTAAAGTCTGGCTCAGTGACGGTGGGGTCTGTCGCTCTGCCCAGCCACCAGGGCGGCGCCATCATCTTCTCCTTGTCAAAGTGTTTGTATGAAGGCTGCCCAAGGTTCTCCTTCACCTTCACATCGCCTGCCTGTGCCATCTGGCTGAGAAATAAATCAGTGGCCTTAATGTCATTTTCCAAATGTTCAACAGTTTCAATCGGAAAAAATAATGCGCGATTGCATTCGTACTGCCATAGATGTGTGCATGTGTGTCTAAGTGTGTGAATATGTCAAGATCTGTGCCAAGTTTCGGTTTAAATGTGTGTCCAACACACGCTTACAGTGACCACAGAGAGCAATACCACCTTCTGAACTCATATGTATCACATTGTAATAGTACATATCCTGTGTTGGTGACATACATTGTAGATAGAATAGGGGAAAACAACTCGGTGGAATATAATGTAATTATGACCGGAGGGACCCATTTTTCACCTCCCTTAGGTCATTGCGTCGCAAAAATCATACTCCAGGCAACTGTAAAGGTGCAGACAAGGGCAAGCTACTCATGCTCAAAGCAATTTGCACCAAGGCTGGGACAGGATGCCCCACACGCCGCGGTGAAGCTGATAGAGCCTTCTGGGATGCTGAGTCACCCGTCACCTTTCCAGCTGCTCCGCACTGTGCCATCTCGCCGCGTGAGTGACAGAAAGTGGGGGAAACGTAATGAAGTGAAGTCCAGGAATCGTTTAAAGGCAGAGCAGCGGGGCTTAGGCCGTGCATTTGATGCCGGCGATACAACACGGTGTTCCCACAGACAAACCGCAAAGCCGCTCTCTCTGTCACGTTATATAATGGGCACCCAGCCTCGTACTGAGATTTGGAAATGCTTCACCCACACTAGCAACCACAAAGTGACTTGCAGAGTGGCGAGACGTGGATTCACGGCACATAGCGTGCTGGTACAGTGCTGGACAGCTCCCACTTTCAAGTCTGCAACCTCAGTTTGCAGTGTTTTGGCCCAACAGCAGAAGGAAGCTGGCTTAATATATTCCATTTATTTATTTATCTGACGGTTTTGTCTAAAGTGATGTACAGTTGCTGGAGCAGAGTCAGCCAACCCCTGGAGCGATTAGAGGTTAAGAGCCTTTCTAAAGGGCTCAACAGCGAACACGCTTTGCTCACCTTGGGACGTGAACCGGCAGAGTCACACACTACTACATGTGTGGGTCCTAATAGTGGATTTGAATCATATTTCTAAAACAGAAGATTTTTTGTAGCTGTCTGTGTGGCTTTCATGGTCACACAATGAGGGTGTCTGTGCATCCTTTGTCCTAATGTGAAAATTAGTTGTGGTTATGTCATTAAAATTAAGTACATTTTTGCACTATATGTCTGTATACACACACACACACACACACACACACAGAGGTCGACAGGTCAGGTCCAGAAAATAAAAACAAAATTTTGATCTGGATTTTTACTTTCTGGACATGAACTTTCCACCTGTGTGTGTGCATGTGTGTGTGTGTGTGTGTGCATACACACACACAAAGTTCATGTCCAGAAAGTAAAAATCCAGACCAAGATTTTGTTTCAACCAACTACTTCTGAGAAAACAGATGGATTTTTAAAGGTTGCATACATGTATAAATATATAACCTTTAAAAATCCATCTGTTTCAGAGTGACAATGGATAAAAACCTTAATAGCAATCACTATCATCCTGACAAATAAAAATCACCTTATTCATTTTCTCTTTATTCCCCATTGTAGAGCTCAGCATTGTTCTTAAAATGAACATTCTCTCGTGTCTGATCACAAGCTGTCCCCCTCCTTGTCACAGAATTGAACTTCCTTCTTGGAGAGAAAGGCTGTGTGTGAGGACTGACAGTGACTAGAGGAGCGGGAGCAGGACGAGCCAGCTAAGAGTCTAATAGGCTAATCATAAAGCGTCCCCATCCCTGCCGCAGAAATAAATTCTGTCTTGCTGAGAAAGGCTGTGCCGGCTGACTGACAGTGACTGGAAAAGTGAGAGTAGGACGAGCCACGAAAATCATCGGCTGCGTGATGAATCGATTACCGGGAACGTGTGCCGACTGAAGAGCAGTGATTCACGCGGTGATGAAGTTGGTAGGCGTGTACGTGTGCAGGAGTGTTCTGAGAAAAGGACTTCATCTTTGACTCAACAGTTTTCCCGTCTTTTTTTCTTGTAAAAGATATAAAGTTCAGGATTCAGTGTCATTCTCTTTCTCTATGCCAGTGCCCCCCCCCCCCCCAGCTGACTTTATCAGGACCATTAAGAAAGGAAGAACACCACATGTACAGTTTGGAATTATAGCCGTGACAACCAATGACAAGTCCACTTTGCCTAGGACAGCCAGTGAGAAGTCCATTTCGACTGGGACAACCAGTGACAAGTCCACTTTGCCCAGGACAGCCAGTGGCAAGTCCACTTTGCCCATGACAATCAATGACAAGTCCACTTTACCCAGGACAGCCAATGACAAGTCCGCTTTGTCCG
>JAODJW010000135.1:8669108-8685584 GCA_026777045.1 Hyperopisus bebe | reverse complement strand
GGACGGGATGACCAGCAACGCCTGCTGGCCAAACGGGGAAGGGACACAGTGAGACAACAGGGGCTGACCCTGACAGTGTTCCCCTGTCCTGACATTAGTTCTGCTGCTCCTGTTAATCCATGTGTTCATCCCTGTTTATGAACGCCTATGATCCTGTTACTTGTTACCGTCCTTTTTTTTGTAGCAAAACCCGTTTTCTTTGCCTGAGCTCCCGGTCCCACGTCCTTTGTCTTGCCTTTGTAACACAGGGCATCTGCATATACAGACATCAAACACACTGAGGGCCATTCACAGTTCCCCCTGACACCTCAGGTGCTTGGGAGGAACCGAAAAATCCAATGGAATCCAGAACCGTGGGGGTTAAAGGTCACAGCACTGCCTAATGAGCCACTGACCGCTCTTCGTTCAGATTGAGAGACGCTAATTTATTAGGTTAAAAATAAAAAATGTGAATTACCAAGAGCCATAACTCCCACTAGCCAATTTACTAACACTCTTGTCTATGCTTGTTATGCTCTAAATAGAGAAATATTACTGACATATTGCATCCCAGTGTGCTTTGCCAGCCTCACTGCTCAAGACAACGCAGCACTCCACTGGGATATCAACACAGTGCAGAAGGTCACGGGCTGCACACTCCTCTCCTTGGAAGAGCTGTACAGGTCATGCTGCCACTGCAAAACCTGCAACATCCTGAAGGACACATCCCACCCTGCACATCACCAGCTCCACCCTCAGGAAGGCGGAACAGGTCAATAAAAGCCTAAACAAAGAGACTGAAAAACAGCACAAGTCCTAGGGCTGCTGGGATTATAAATGAACACCAAAAGGGTACAATATCTGTCACAAACCTGTGGAATACCTTACCGAGTTAAATCCGTGCAATATTTCTACTAGGTTAAATATGTGCAATATTTCTCAAACTCACAATGTGCAATAACCTGCTCTGCTATATATTGTTTTTGTAAATAAGAAAATTATTTTATTTTATTTCTTTTAATATTCTATTATTTTTGCACTGCAAGGGACTACTCACAATTTTCGTTATACTTCTGTATAGTGACAATAAAGTTTGTGATTCTGATCTTTGTCTATGCATAAGTTTGGTAAACATTAGAAGTTAACAGGTGGTTGATCCTTCTTGTCATTTTTCTGCTGCCTTACCATTACATGCCTGAAGTGTGACCAGAGCTCAGCAAATGCAGTTCAACCTATTAAATACTATGCTAGGACAGTATTTGAGTTCCAGGTCCCAGCTGGTAGTATAAAGGACTTCATTACCCATAATCCCCACCTCCTGGTGGTACAGGTACATCATGTTTGTTTGTTAGTAACTTTTCACCTGTTTTTGTTTAATATGTATCCATCATTTCAGTTTTAATTTCACAGTTGAGTGAGTTACGGGGTTTCTGCAACACTCCAGAATTTGCTCATCATATTAATTTTCAGTAAACATCTTTGTTAATTTTAGAGCAGACAGAATATGATGAGTGGGCCTGTTGCATGACACACCAGACAAAGGCAGACAGACACTAGGGAGCATAGCATCCAATCGCAGCTATTGCCTGGGATCACTGTTGCTACGTGACTATTATGACATGGATGAGAGCAATCAGAGTGTGAGCCTGGAATTACAGGAGGGCAGAGGAGGACGTGGCTCCGGGCCCTGGGGGGCTGGAATGGGGCATGTTTGGCAACTTCACTATCGCTCCTGCCTAATTGATAATTGATTCCTGGCCTGTGCTTTTATGAATATTTATAATTCTTTTTGTTCAAAGCATTTTAGGATAAATACAGCTTTAGGGGACTGATGGCCTGTGTGTGGCAATGAGAGATGGGTAGTGATTTTAAATGAACTTTAAGAAGAGATGCTGAAATTAACCTGCTCTTTCGCAGTGGAAAAATACATCAATGAGGCCATCATCAAGATGATCTATGATTATTATAGCTGTCTTCAGAGGTTCATTGGATCTATATGGTCAAATGGATGGCTCTGAAAATGCCACTCTTCAGGACTAATTCGCGGCATTCTCTGGTATAGATTTGTCCTTTCTCGATTATGTCAACAATCTTCTGTTAGCATCTCGTCAAATCTAAGAAAATAGTATTTGGCTGAGACAGCCATGGGAGGGAGGCAGGTAGCCAGTGAGCTTCCAGGATCCCATCCAGGCCACTGGGTGACATGTAAAAAACAGAATTTGATTTGGAGAGACATAACTGGACACACATCAGTATGTTTGAGCAAAGCATTATTGCAAAGCTCACTGTGCCTTTGAATAGCAAAGCAATGTTCTTGACCTGATGTCTTGCCAGAGAGGTAGAAGATCTCACGTGCAGAGCTGGCCTCCTCTGAGACTGACCCACTCCCTGCCAGACAGACGCTTGCAGGTCTCCATTTACCGAAACTGAAATCACTGCCTCTCCTCTCTCGTACGGAGAATATGGCATGTTTTCAAAGCAGCCTGTCCAATCGGCTTTTAGCCATTTCAGGTCCTGCGAAGCCCCTACTGTCTGTTATCAATTAGTCTTCTTGTACAAGTATTACTTATGTAACTCTGATACTCTGCCTAGGTTTTACTGGCAAAAGTATTGCGGTAAACTTGTTCGCTTGGCAGATTATAGCCTCACAAACCGGCCTGGCTTATGAAGCCTGATATACCACAACATTACTGTCTTTTTAGGTAAGAACAGATCAATAAAGTATTGTGACACTGATTAGTATGGGCTAATTATTCTAGCGACCAGCAAGCCTTGCGCCACACATATAAAGCAATATTTAAATGTAATGTAATGTAAGGTGTGTGTTCATGTATTTACATTTTAAATTATAAGTATTGTAACCATGTAATGTTTTACCATAGAATGCGTGAGTTTCTGTTACCATAGAATGCGTGTGTTTCTGTTAACTTAATTGTCTGTGAAGATTCTCGGTCATCCAGGTGAAACTGTCTGAACCACCAGACATGTTGGCGTAATTGTTAATTGTTGATTTCCCTATCTGATTATTGCTGGCAGTGGACTGACAGTAAGAACATAAAAAGTTTACAGACAAGAGGAGGCCATTCGGCCCATTAAGATCGCTTGGGGAGATCTCAGCTAATAGACCAGATTTAAAGGAACTGCAGGTTTTAGCTTGCGCTACACTAACAGGAAGACCTCTCCGTATTCTGTTATAAAGTCAGAGCTTCCGATTTTGAAAGAGCTCTCGTGTCTCCTTATTAACGGTGGCCCACATTCATGCTGCAGTATTTTATTTCTAAGCCACGGATAGGTGTGTGTATATTGGTATACTATGTCTGGATGATTTGTCTACAAAGAACAGTCCCATTGCAGTGGGATTGTTGGTTCTTTTCTTAAATAAAGAAAATCTGCACCCCAACTTTTAAATAGCTTTTATTTAAGTTAAGAGGCAGGTCATTTTGTTTCTGCTGGGGACAGCAAAGGCTTCTAGGTTTAAACTGATTCGCATGAGCCTCACACACAGAGACACACGTACGCAGGCTGAAGCTTATTTTAAATACACAGATGGTGGTGTTGTTTTCGGGGATGAACGTGGGAAAAACCACGGTGGAAATGAATCTCTCCGTCCCTCTTTTCCTCAGGACACCCGACAAACTTTTTAGCAGCCTGTTCTATTCCTCTCTATCCCAGCGTTTGCTTAGATGCAAAAAAGGATGAGTCTGTTTTTTCCCGACAGCTGGAAACACTTTCAACAGGACACAGGAAAACAAAGGTACACAAACATGGCGCAGTAATTCTCTTGCATTTACAAATGGCATTGCGTTAACTAGCGATTCAATTTCTTTTTATTTCGACAGATAACAAATGTAACAAACACGAGACATTATGATAGCATACAACAAAAAATACACTTTTATGGCTTGGAGTGGGTAGTGGGTGGGGAGTTAAATTTATCATGATGTAATGACCAGGATAATTATACTAATGCCCCCCCAGAACTTGATTCGGTGAAGGCCATTTCCTCACAGTCACAAAAACAGTGCAGTACAGATAGACTTTTAATCTACTTAAAGTTTGGCTGGAAAAATGGCATCCCATTCCCGTTAAAATTTTAGCACCTTAATTAAATCAATGATGTGTTCATGCTAAAGAGAATCGTTAGCAGATAGAATATCAGTGGGTACCATGAATATATATATAATTGGTTAAATTACAACCTTTGTAGATCATTTTCCCCTGGGTTGCAGTTTGAGCAAGGTGGTCGGAGGGAAAACACACGGACCGTGAGTGATTGGGCTACACATTTACAACCAAAGACACTAATCTGCACGAGATGACAAGAAGAATCACAAGAAACATTTCTAAGCTACTCTAATAACTAATTATCTGTTAGGTGGTAAACACGGCAAATACAGGAAGAGAGAGGAGAGACGTGGAAAAAAGAAAACGTGGGCGAGGCGACGGAAAGGGAACGTTCCGGATGGGCTGGTTACCAAGCCCGCCGATGTTCCAGTCCCCACTGTTAGTGTTCGACACTTTGACGACGACAACAACGGCAACAGAAAAAAGACGGAAAGGAGAAATGAGACCCTTCGAGGCTGCGTGCGCGAGAAGGCTATCGGTGATTCTGGTTACGACGGCCACGCTTGTGTCCCGGAGGACGGGTTAGGCGCAGCGGCTGAGCCGTGAGGTGGAGACGCAAAGGCCAGCGTTAGTGCATTAGCAGCAGGGTAGTGGGCAGGCTATCAATCCGGTTTCTTGTTTCATCTCCCTCGTTGGCTTCCTTTTTCTTCCAAATACACCCTTTTTGGCATTAAAAAGGAATGGGAAGAAGGGACATCAACGCTTGGCAGGAGATCCAGATCTGCTTCCTCCCTGGAAGGAAATGAGAGAACAGGTAGCATTACCAGTTAGACCAGTCAACCTCATTTTATGACCAGAAGCTGACAAGAATGTCTTTCTGCTATGTTTACTGGTGTTTTTATTTTGGGGGGATCTTTGCAGTCTTCCGGGACGCCTAAACTATAGTTTCCAAATTAAGTGGAAAAAATAGGATAACGTTGAATATATCCATGTAGAATTGAATGAGATACTATGATGCATTAAAAAAACGTTTCAACATCTAAAAATATAAAGAGCGGGAAAAGAAAACTGCTGGTATTTGCCACGAAATGTTCCTGAGAAACAGATTTCACATGAAACGCATCAAAAAAAGGAAGACAAAACTTTTAGATGCAGCAGCAAACAGATATCTCAAAAAGGATCTGTTACAGTAGATCAAATGAATTTATTTCAAAATGTAAGCTGGATAATGTAATTTTATCTCAGGCACAAATTATTGACGCTATCGTAAGGATCCCTTTGGTGGGAATCGTGAACCAGAAATGTGAATTGGGCAGAACAGGACCGAGGTGAACAGAAAATAGAAGGAAAACATCGAAACTCAGCATGCTGCTTTCATGAAGCTAATATGTAATCTAACAATCTGCATCCGAGGAGGGTGAAGACATTCTGAAGCATTGCTTTCCCTCCCTTCGCTATTTCACAAATTAAGTCCTAAGATAAACTGAAAAAAGGCACCTAAATGAATTAATCACTGAACAGAATTACTTGCTAATTACTGAAATCGTGTGCTACGCATCTGACGACTTTCTCTGGGCTTTGGTTTCATTCTGGATTTTCCTCAGTATTGCTCGGTTGAACCTAAGAGCTTGCGTCACACAAGTGATTAGGTGTCAGCTCACTCAGAACAAAATCAATTCTGTTGCCATCACTGCGTCCCCAGATGTGCCCAAAGATGGGCCGATACAGTTGAAAACGCGGTAAGCTAAGTCTAAACAATCAGAGATCCAGATTCACCCATCTTAAATACACTCATACAACAAAAGGAGAAATGTATTTATCATGACGGTGTCCATCTTACAGCTGATTACTCTCACCAGAGTAATTCTGTCACAAGGGTGTTGCAGCAGAATCCAGTCGTGCGAGGTCAGCGATGCGTAATATGGCCTTTCACACAGAATTGCCTCCACAGAGGTGACAGCATTTAATCCATATATTCTGTTTGCATATGAACTGCCATGGGAAAATATGGAAGCAAGGTCTTGTGGTGAAATGTAAGCCTTTCATGTTGTCCCCAGCTGTCCTCAACTGTACCCAGCTGTCCTCAACTATCCCCAACTATCCCCAGCTGTCCCCAACTGTCCCCCCCCCAAGGTACACACTTTCCTGCTTATCCTGACTGGACAACCAGCCATTGAAGGGATGGATGGATGGATGGATTTTGTTTAACCAGGGGGACATGAAACACAAAGTAGAAGAAGGCAGGTGGTATTTTGTTTATGATTATTACATTATTTGACATTACAGGGACATTTACTCATAAAAGGCATAGTAGCAGGTTCAGTAATGAGTGACTTTGCTCTTCATTACTCATTCTATGCTTGTTCTTTTCATAATACAAATCTGAGGCTTCAGTATTGCGGCAGATGGGTCAATAAAGCCGTCGGGCTTAGCATCCCCGCGCTTAGCATCCCCGCGCTGCCCCAAAGCGCTTAAGTCCACGGCATTCTTTAGGTAACACGGGGTTTCCCCCCGAGCCGTGCAGGGTCCCATGGCGGCGCGTATCATTACAGCTGGAATGTAATGATGCCTCTCAGGCATTACAAACCCAAGAAAAACACCTTTTTTAGGTGGATTTTATGCATCAACACAATCCAGATCTAACACATGCACCCGCTTGGGGACATATCTCAAGGAAAAGTCTTTGTGTTTCCATAACAATATCGACTATGTGACCTCCATTAATGCATTTATGTGTGTTTGAAGGATGATATTCTCTTCAGTTTGGGACAGCACAGGAGGACTCATTACTGCCTGTAGACCCAAAGGCACTAGCGTATCTTAGCCATGTTAGGCTCATACAGCCTTTAGCCTTGCTAATGTATTAGCATTAATTACAATGTCCCTCTCCCCAGCTGTGTTTATGCCCCAGGATGGCATGAGCTGCTTACCATTTTGAAGATCCTGGACAAGGTTCCTTGGCCTTCACTGCGGCCTGCCTGTGTGGACTTCTGCTCCCCCTGAGGAAAAAGGCATGAGAATCAGTCTCGGGTGGGAGAGGAGGGGGTTTGGAAAATCCGGGGCCACGGAGACAGCTACTGGTGCACAGCTGAGACCCTCTGGCTGGACCAGGAGTACGGCACATGTGCTCTGGAGAGCACCGGCTCCTGGCAGTCCAAGGACACTCTCAACCACGTTTTGTCAGGTTAAATGACCAAAGCTGCATAGCAACACTGTATGTTCACCCAAGGCGATGGGCTGCGCCTGGACCTTTGGTTGCTTTATGGGATTGTGCCATCATAGAGGATGCGTTTCGTTATTGGGACTCCTACTTGCAATTTCACAATGTCATTATGAGTGTTTTTCCACTGAATTACAATTCAAAAAGTAATCGCCTATCGATAAAAACATTTAATTATGGAAATAATACCAAATATTAACTGAGCTATTACTCTTTCAGAATAAAACCAGTCACTTCAGCTGAAAGCTTATTCTCTTGTCAGTTGTGGCACAATGAACCTAAATGATGTGCATGGATGGGATGGAGATTTAGGGATTTTTGTGGCGTGCTCCCGATTTTGGTTATCATCGTCATCATTAACAGAAGCAGCGGCAGCTTGGATACCCAACTTGACCCTAATTTCCCTTCTGCATCTAGATGTTCTCCTGACCTGCCTGAGCAGAGTGATAACCTGCAGGTGCCTGATATATTTGCTGCTCCCATCCAGGGAGACATCGCTTCATGACAGGGAGGGTAGGAGGAGAGATCGAAGTTCAGTGGGACGTAGAGCTGAATGGCGAGCAAATTATCGCACATAAACCCAGATGATGGAAGACAGCGATCACCTCTGCAGATCTCATGCACGGCCGGAAGAGTCAGGGGTTTGAGGTGGAAAGAAAAGACTTTCTACCAGCTAAAGTAGCAGCAGCGCCATTTCAACTTGCCTTGCATGACGTCCTGGAGGGCAGAACTGTTCTGTAGTCACATCATTAGAATCCTGCCCACTAGCCAAACAGCCTTTTAATTAGCACAGGTCCAGCTGTGACAGAACACAGTCTAATAAAGGCCACACCTGATCTAGCTGGGCGATCTGGGCAGGGGAATTGAACGCACTGCAGTGGTGCTTGATATTTATGAAGTACTGAGCAGACTGGTTCCCGAATGATCTGTTCACTGAAAAACAGCCCAGGATTAAATGATTTAAAGGTGCAGTCCACAAATCTGGCCACCGCTTTCTATGCATTTAAATTGTTCCATGAAAAGTGTATAATTTTGAACATGTTTATTGGATTGTGCTAATAATATTTTCTGGAGGCATCCATTTGCACATCTGTGGGAAAAAGCAGCCAAACCGGACAGTGATACTTTACCTCAGCAAATCAACTTTTTTTTTTCCACTGAAGATATTTGGCTGTGAATTGAGAGTAGCCATGACAGAGACAGCAGTTGAAGGGGGGGCTTGCGGGGTGGGGGGGTGAAATAAACAGGCAGGCAAAGGGAAGTAAGGAACATGAGTAGGAAGACATGCAAGGGAAGGAATGTAAAGGAGTGAAGAATAACAGGGAAGGTAATTGGGGACGTTTTACCAGGTAAGACGGGAAGAACAAACAGGAGAGGCAGCATTCACTCTGGCTGCAAGTTTTCCAGTGACAAAAAGGGCTGTGAAATCAATCAAGGGAGTTTTTTTAGGGTTGTTTTTTTTGTGTTTGTTTGGTTGTTTTTCGGTCTTATTTTATTTCGTTGTTTTTTAAATCACCTACCCGGCCTAATTTGGCAGATAGTCCTCGCCACTGGATATGAAAGAGAGAGAGAAAGTCAAGAGGGTGACAGCACAGAGCAGCGCAGAGGGCAACACATTGCTACGTCAGCCGCGGCTGCCCGCCCCCGCCAACCGCAGCCAATCAGCACTCACGCCACGTCAGCCGCGGCTGCCCGCCCCGCCGCCCGCAGCCAATCAGCATTCACGCTGCGTCAGTTCCTGTGGCTCCACAGATAAACTTCAGTTTATTTTGTTGGCCTGATTCATACCCAGTTAAATGAGAAACTCTAATGATGATGAGTGAGAGGCAGTTGGAGACAGATTGGTAGACTAATGACTTAATTAAATTATTTAACAAGACTCGTTACTGGTAAATTTACAATGCAGATTAAGCATTGATAGCTAATATTCCAGCTGGGGAGTTGCTGCCTTTAAGCAGATTATCACACACTTTTTGTTCTCCTCTTCCTCTCCCAAACAATAATCAATAATAATAAAGCATTTTGTGCATGATTGTTAGAAGCCTGTTTATTCTGGGATGGATGAATATGCCAAAATACAGCATTACTTATCTCTGGCTTCCCTGGTAACATGGTCCTATCAATCATATTCCTGATTAATTTTCTCCATTTTTCTGTTTTGAAATAAGTGATTCCCAAAACTCTGAAACCATTTTGATAAGTCTTACTTGGACTTTAAACACACTATTTATTGATTTTTTGCTGACCAAATCAGCAAAATCAGTTTTCCAAGTATCTTGCTTCAGCACTGTGTGACAGCAGTAAGTTGGTACAATGTCCTAGATGTGTCATTATTTTGTAGAAATGTATATAGTATTTTCTGTCTTTTCTTTCTGTCTCGAAACCATTTTTATTTTGTTTTGGCTTGTTTTAAGAGCATAGGCTTGTCAGATGGGAACATGCTGGTAATGAGAGTGCATTTCCTTTGAACTGAAAGTAGTAACTATCATTATTTTGGACATAGATGTACAAGGAATACAGGAAGTAAGAACCATTTGGAGCAAAAAATAAGCGTTGTCCCATTGAACCTACAAATAAGACGGTGCCCTTTATCTGGAACTACAGATAAGAGAGGAAATATTCTTATAAAGCAAATAAGAAATTAATATCTCTTTTGGATCTCCAAATTAGAACTAAATTAGTCCTTGGAATTGCAAGGTTAAGTATAACTACCAAAGACCTATATTACATGGTAAAAGTATTGTTTTCCATCCTCTCTTTTTTAAGCATGAGGAGAGTGGGGGGGCTTACCTTGGACTTAGGTGGAGGAGGGGACACCTGCAGAACAAAGCCAGAGTAAGCGGGTGAATTTATATTCATTGTACAAACTCGGGAGTTTATGAAAGCTGTTACAAAGAGGGATTTCCCCATGCTGATATTTAGATAAACGCCAGGGAAAATCCATCACTGTCAAGCACTGCTAGATATTGTCTGGATACTATTAGCATCTGCCCTCCTACACTGCCTAATAAAATGGAAGTACGTAAAATGCGATTAAGATACTTACATCAAGGCAGATGGATGACATTCTGGATTAATGTATCATGTAAATACATGACATCCATAATGTGAATATTGCTTTAATAACTGACCACAATATTTTGCTGCCTCATTTGTTGTTGAGTAATATTAAGTCTTATTAGGCTGTTGCTTTGTTAGAAGTTGCTGTGTATCTCTCTGTAGCTGTAATACTGCTTACGCTGTATCTGTGCGTTCACTGGAAACTCAGCGTAGCTGTACCTGGGCGTTCACTGGAAGCTCAGCGTAGCTGCACCTGGGCGTTCACTGGAAGCTCAGCCTAGCTGCACCTGGGCGTTCACTGGAAGCTCAGCCTAGCTGCACCTGTGCGTTCACTGGAAGCTCAGCCTAGCTGCACCTGTGCGTTCACTGGAAGCTCAGCCTAGCTGCACCTGGGCGTTCACTGGAAGCTCAGCCTTGCTGCACCTGGGCGTTCACTGGAAGCTCAGCCTTGCTGTACCTGTGCGTTCACTGGAAGCTCAGCCTAGCTGTACCTGGGCGTTCACTGGAAGCTCAGCCTAGCTGCACTTACACCTAGTCCACTCCTTGGCAGCACATGTTTGAATGTAGGAGGCTAAATTTTCAGGCACGAAGCCCATAGATAGAAAGGTTTTTTCTCTCTGTTAGAGAAAGGGAATAATAGTCAAGCTTACAGCCAGTGAGCAGAGCAGAACCAGCAAGCATACTTACAATTGTCCTGAAGAACTGCACGACGGCATTTTCGTCTCCGCGCCGGCGGGGAGAACCCTGCAGAGGGCGCTGTGGGGAGGAGGACAGGGAGCCCCGGAAGGAACCCTGGGTGCACAAAGAGACACAGAATGTTTTCACTACATCGAGTGTCAAAAGCTCGGGGCAGCTGTGCTTATAAAAGCTTCTTCATCACATTCTCAAGCAGCCTAAAGCTAATTTTTATTGACCTTTAAGATGTAATATATTTTGAAGATGGTTCCGCACAGATGCCTGACACCTCTGGGGCTGAGGGTTTGGGTCCCGCCTCCCCGATGTGTGTCGAGTTTGCACAGAACCTGCAGCAAATCAGCCCTTTTCACTGAAGATGTGTGGGTGTTCTTCCACTATGTAGAGACCTTGGTTTGATTAATCGTTTTTCTAAATTGCCTGTACTGTGTTATTCGTGGCCCGTTCTCCTCCTGCCCCCCCCCCTCCCCTCCCCTCCACCAATCACACCGTCCAGGATAATTGACTGGAAATCTGTTGGATGTTCAGTCAGATTCCATTCCAAGCGACATTACCAAAAAGAGAATATTAGCATTCTGCTATGGGCAGATTATTATTCACGTATTTTGACTCTCAGGCGTTTGCCTAAAACCTAACAAAAGCAGACAGGTGTATGCAACAAAGGATTTTCCCAAAATTTTAAGGATGCTTCAGTTTTAAATTAATGCTAATTTTATTGACAAGACCCAGCAACGTTGCAGGTGGTGATGTGTTTTTACATACGTGGTGCATGTAAAAAACACTATTGCAATTATTTTAATTATTCCAGTTTTGTCAGGGAGGTGGGAAAAACGTCAACAGCAGCTGGGTGTCACAAATAAACCCAAATTTCTCTTCTTTGCATATGAAAAACAACCAGTTTTAAGAGGCAGGTTTTCAGGTACTAGCAAGATGATAGAACAGAATTTAATAGGTCCATTTTTGAAAATGACACAGGATCCCAGGATTAGCAAAAACATTATAATAATGCACACAGAAGTACACATACAAACACACATAAGCACACAAAAATCTAAGCGGTAGTGTTTTGCAGTTAATTTCAGGTTATATTGTTCATGATTATACTGGTTGTGCTTAAATTGCATTTTTCAGGTCTCTCATTTTATGTAGATGCAATTCCAAGCCATGGATGTATGTTCCTTGAATATCTCCCAGACTTGAAACTGATCTACCTACTTCCAAGAGAGGTAATACAAACCTTTTCATTACCTCCAATGTCAGTTCAGATACATTGTGGAAAACTTTTAATGAACCAAGTCACTTCCTTTCCCATCCTCTGCTGAAAGTCTCGAACACGCCCATTACTCTAGAACATGCCCATTACTCTAGAACACGCCCATTACTCTAGAACACGCCCATTACTCTAGCAGCAAACAAGCGGCTTTCAGTGGTCAAGCTAAATTAAAGAAGAAAGAGCTGATGGATGGAATCTTACAGATATTATGGGGAAGGGGGCCTTTCCAATACAGACTTTCCATTGTTTGTAATAATTTTTATTTTAAAACTGTTTTGTGTAATTGTTGGACCAATTAGCCCAGTTATTTAATTAATTAGTTAATGCTTTGAATGGGCCCAAAACGGGTTGAAAGAAGATGGGGCAAAAAAACAAAACAGTCGGAAAAGAAGAGAAAAACAATTAAACCATATCTGTAGCCTTTTGCTCCCTTGACACACTGAGAGTGATGCAGCTTCTGCATGGCAGTTGTTTACTCCACCCATTAACATTCAATTGACCAGACACTTTTCGATTTACAGGAATCAATGCAAGAATCCTACCTTTCAGATCAGGGAGGGCCATTTCCCTAACATCACCCTGAAATCAATATCACTGACTTCCCTCTAAATCGAATAAATTCTGCAGGATTCACAGCGGGGACCCTGCAGGTCTTGTGGAATGTCAGTTCTTAAAGTGACCCCATAATTACCTTCCGGAGAACGTCATTATTCTGCTTCATGCACAGCGTGAGCACACAGTGTCACAATCAAATGCCCTTGAGCAACACAAAGGTACAGCATCATGACTGAAGGTTGTCTTCGTTACATAAGCTTCACAGGAAGGCTCTGTCTACCTCTGTAACGTTGTGATGATAATCAGGCACTTGTCTTTTTTTAATGGGGATATTCTATCAGCACAGAATCCATATCAAATTCTGAAATAACTCCCAGAAACCTCCTCAAAGCGTGAGGTTGTGCTTTCATCTGACCCTGATTAACATGTGTTACAGTGCTTCAACTTTCTGTGTAAACACCTATATTACGTTTAAAAATACAATACAGGCAGTCCCCAGGTTACAAAGAAGATCCATTGAAATTCTCATTTTATTCTGTAGGTAAGTAGAACAATAATAAAACAATACATAATTCTACTATGTGGGGGCAGCGTGTGACTCAGTGGGCTAAGCCTCTGTGCTTGTAATCAGAAGGTCACCCAGTGGCTGCCCTTTGTGGACAACTTACTCTACAAAAAGAGCCAGTTGAAGGAAGTATAAAGACAATTTCTCCATGTGGATCAATCAAGTATTAATTATTATTACTAATAACACAGGAATAATAAAAGTAACTAATATAATGAACCACTAAAGCCACGCAATGTTTTCACAAGTGTCACAAAGTAATGCACATGTTCATTATTACGAATCATTTTATTTATCTCAAATTTGTAATATAATAAGCTTTTATGGTGGTCTGTTCGTAATTGTCTGTAATTGTCAGTAGTTGAGCGTAAGTTGGATGTTCTTAACCTGGGGACTGCAAAAACACAACTTCTATGTCATCAAGTGTAGTAACCAGTATGATTACTACACTTTATGATACAGAAGTTGTGTTTTTGCACCTTTCACTGTGGAACAGCCTTTTCTTTTAGGAACGTGGATTGTGATTGACGAGAAATTAGGTAAACAAAGCAACAGATCTGGCTTCTTAAGAACAAACTGAATAAGGACCATTGTTGTAGGCAGTCACGGAAAATAATGAAAAAATCAACTGATGCGTAAAGACCTTGAGAATCTCCATTCAAACGACATGTTACAGTTTTCTGTAGCTTATTTACTGTTTGTCTTGTTACAACTGAAAGGCTACAAGGAATGATAGCTGTAAATGGGGGGACGCTCAGTCTGCAGCAGTGCCTGATCTTCCTCGGGGTACCATACCTTAAAGACATGCTGTTAGATAGATTGGCAACACCAAGTCAGTGCCCTGCAACGACAGGTACCCTGTCCAGGTCTCCTCTGCCTTGTACCCTCTGGGATGGGGTCCTGGCCATCATCATATTAGGCCTCCAACCTAGACCGATCCAGTTACGGTCCAGATTTTTTATGGCCCCTGTCACTCATCGGAACCTTGCCCTCTTTATGGAGCCACCTGCAGGATTTCCCAGTACTGAATGAGTGGTTGGAAGAAGCAGGGATAACAGTCCAAGTGACTTCTGCTTCAAGGTATGTGAAATAGGGATGTGTCTAGCCCTTTGGAATTAAGTATTCTGTATGTTTCTCATATTTAACTAAAGATAACAAAGTCAACTTTCCAATGTCCCTACCCTTATTTTTAATTAAACTTTGCTTGAATAGTTGGCATAGTGCATCTTTGCTGTTGCGTGAGCCATAGAGCAGTAAGGACCATCTCCCGGGTTATGTTTTCCACCCCCCCGCCCCCCAAACAGCTCACAAATATTGGTAAAGTAAGAGCCAAGCCACAAGCAACAAGCAGTCCCTACTCCTTGAGATCCTCGTTTCTATCCGCTGGAAGCTGAAGCACAGATCGTTACTGCATCTTACCCTTAATGCACTTGGCAGCATGTAGTTCGCTTTGGCATGAGCTGGGGATGGCAGACTGGCGTAACCTCAACGGACCAGGCTCCATACGGGTCGGACACGTCCTTCCTAATAGCTCCAGCTGCTGCAGACAGGCATCCCCTTAGCTTTGTATTAAAGGGTATCAGCGGAGTTCACCCTTGAAAAATTGAAGGTTCTTCAGAGATTTGTGCTGCTGGAGATCCTGTGATATGGGGTTGTCATTCGAATGGAAAGGCCATCGGTGTGTATCGATATGGAGCCATCGAGGACACACACTTCCTGACACCGATTCAAATCATGACATCAGACTTGGGACGGTCTCTTATTCTCCAACGTGTCAACCTGCTCTGTAGCTGTAATTTCCCATAGGTTACGTTTAAAACTTGTGGGCCTGGTATTTTCCAAGGCTCCAAATCCAGTCCTCCCTACTGGGAGCTGGGAGGAAGCAAAAATGTGGATTGTCTGGCAGGGAGCTGGGAGGGAGCAAAAACATGGACTGACTGTGGGTCTCTGAGGACCGGATTGGGGAACATGGCTCTAGACGTAGGATGAAAAGAGGAATCTCATTTATATGTTAATGATAGGACTGAACCGAAGAAAAAAAAGCCGCTGCTCTGAATAACATGATGATAAGGTAGAGAAGGGTATTTATTTTTTTGTTTCGTTTCTTTCTTGGTTAACAGTTTGTTCATTTCCGCACTCCTCCTATTCTGGCAGTATGTTTGTCATAAATGTGAACCACAGAAAATTCAAGTGTTTTTCCAACTTATATTGACTACCTGTTGAAGTTTTCCGGGTTGAGCGGCACCATACCCCACACAAACTGATTTCACTGAACGCTAGTAGGAAAACCCATTGCCAGAAATTCATAATCCATAATTTTACTATGGGGCTACGTGCCTGGTAGTAGGTAGGGGACAGATAAATGATATAACTAAAAAAAATAGCCAAGAATGAGAAAGAAGCCATTAAACACAGACCAGTTTTAAGGAAAGAATGTGGTTTTATGGTGGTTTGCTATCAGGATCTATCAGAGCAGCCTTTGATTTCATGACTAAAAATGATGTCCTCAGTGGATTTCCAGCACTAGCTAGGGCTAATAGACTAACCCTTTATTATGCAGCTTTGATTGTAACGTTATACATTATGACAGCCTTGTCCTGGAGGTATAGAGTGACTGACTCTGTAAAAGGGAAATTTAGCATGAAATAGGGAACCCAAGTCACGAAGATCAACAGGGACTGACCTGTTAGCATTAGCGCCAGAGGACTTTTCTTTGTTTAAGTAAAGCTCAAGTTATTTTTTTTTAACTCAGTATGTTTAATTTTAATTTATTATTATTAATAATAATTAATTTATTATTATTGCTCTTTATATTAACAATGCACATTAGATGACTGTACCTCTTACTGCCCTATATTTAAAAAAACAAAAAACTACATACAAATAAATTTCATTTCATTGGTTTTTGGAGAAAAGTACACCTGTAGTATAAATACCAGTGCTACATGAACTACCAGTAAACAGACCTGCCTAGGAAAGGGTTGGTCTGACTGGGATACAGCTCACATCCACCCTGGCATAGATACTGGGATACAGCTCACATCCACCCTGGCATAGATACTGGGA
>JAODJW010000135.1:8631873-8655279 GCA_026777045.1 Hyperopisus bebe | reverse complement strand
AAAGCGGAGGAATGTGGTGCCAAACAGAAAGATACATGTCACTCATCTTCATGGGGCTGAAGTGCCTGATATTCGTAAGACATGTTTAAAATGTTTCAGATGCAGTCCTTGTACTATATATTTTTTATATATGTAATGTGTGTGTGTAGAGTACTGTGTAAGAGCCAAAGAAAATGTTTAAATGACCTTCCTATTGGTTTAAAGCTATGCTACTAAACCTGTCAAAGCGTATCAGCTTGGCCGTTTCAAAGCCTCTATTAAAATCACCCCTGTGTTTGCAGTAACTCTCCAGTACAGCAGTGTTTTTTGACCACTGGCACGCCTTGCATACCTAATAAATACACCAGTGAGCTGGTGGTGAAATATAGGAAATACATGGAATATGGCCTGAAATATGGTCCCCACAACATAAAAATAACAGGTTTTTAGTACATTATGGGGAACATAATCCACACACACACACACACACACACACAAACACACACGGCTGTTAAACTAACGCTCCTGGAAATATTATATATATAAATCCTGAATGTGGTCCCTTCAGACCACAGGAAGCACTGAGAGTCAGCCCCACAGAATGGGGGGGTGACTGCGCGCTGTAATCGGCAGGTGCACATAAAAAGGTATACAATTCATTTATCTTAAAATGATGAGCTGTTGGAATAACACCCCCCCCCCCTTCTAATCCCTACTCCTCTCACACCCCCAACCTCTACAATCTCTATCCTCCTACACACTATCCCCACCTCTCCAAAAACATCTTGATTAAAAGCCCAACTTCGTGTGACTTGTCTCAGTGCAATCAAGTTCACCACGGTGGATTTGTCTCAAAACTTCTAGTTGTTCACCCATACAATGTGTCTGCAAAGTTAGAAAGGGATCCTTCAAATGCCTTTTAAGTTCTCATGCTAACATAAAAGCGTATGCAGCAGGACACTGGTTCTAAGACCACGTGTTCCCTGTCTGGGGAACACAATAATATGTAGTATAATAATAGCATTAAAATTACAAAGGGAGATTTGTCTCTAAAGCTACAGCATTCATGGGGGAGAAGACTGTACCTATATGATACCAAGCAGACAGAGAGGTACCACGATCCCACGGCGGTCCTCCTTGGCCGAGGTCAGACCTGTCCATACCCTTCCCACACATGCTTGCCACTCAAACGGCACTTTTCTCCTTGTGACTGGTGACCATGCCACATGGCTCAGTGTAACCATTTTGGCCTGAATCAGGCTGGTCAATAACGTGCATCCCAGTGCACACCAACCACAAGGCTGGCTTTTGGTGTCAGAAGGTCCCAGTAACCCTAGTCCAGACTGGGATCTCTGATATACTCTGATATCTGCTTTTAAGGGGGAACCAGAGGGTGTGGTCTAACATCTCGGCCTCCCTGGGAAATACCGGGGCACTGGATTATACTCGGTATTCAAATCTAGGATTCAAGAGGAACAATGAGGATTACAGTCTAGCCATGGAACCGAGGTCCTACCTAGCAGAATTCATGGAAATAAGCCAACCTAGTGCCTTGTGGAAATGGAGCAGGAATATGACCATGTGCCCATGCAGATACTGCAGGAGATGCCGCTGGGCTGCGGCTGGATGCCATCGTGTCCCTGTATGAACGCAGTAGACTTTGAGTCCGCATGCTTGACGCGCATTCAGGGTCATGCAGCGTTGACCTCCGGCAAAGGTGCAGCTTTTCTCATCCCGTCTGTAATTTTCATGAATGAGGTAACGAGGTGCAGCTGAGGCTGAAATGGCGGGCAGGAGGGGACATCCCAGCTACTGCCAGACGACAATGTGCCTCTCGGTGCTTCATCCGAGTAGAACCTCCGGTGCATGCTCAAGCCGCTCGACGTAGAGTGCGAATCGTCAGGGGCGAGACTCAGCACCTCCAAATCTGAGGCCTTGGTATTCCATCAGAAAAGAGAAGATTGCTCCTCTAAGGTGAGGGGCAGAGTCTGCCTTAGGTGAAGGAGTTTAAGTGTCTAGGAATCTTGTTTACGAGCCATGCAGAGGGAGCATGAGCCAAGCAGGCCGGCAGCAGTTTCACGGGTGCTGAGTGTAGTGAGGATGCATCCTTTCCTCACCTCATGTGCTCTGGGTAATGACTGTAATGACAAGGTTGCAAGTCCAGGCGGCTGAAATGAGGTCTCTCTGCAGGACTGTCAGGCCGGTGCTCGGCGAGAGGGTGAGGACAGGAGATCTGGACTGTGAAACAGAGCTGCCATTTCTTTCAAGGTAGTTGAAAGTAAGTCCTTGGCAAGTATGCGGGCCCTTCCACATCTCTTAGTTAAATCCTGGTATCTTGCTGTCAGTGGTTTAAGCTGACAACGGCACCTCTAGTGGTTAACAGAGAAAAGTGCAGACCAAAAAAAAAAAACAGGCCAGCCAATCCCATCACCACACAAATGGTGCCTTATATTCATAAGTTCATATCAAGACCAAGCTGACAGACAGCACACCACAGTGTTACGGCAGATGAAGCATTAAATTAAACCGGGGGGGGGGGGGGATGGCACGGTCAGAATGAAACATGAGGGCGATCCAAAGAGGCGAGTTTAGATTGAGACGCCAGAAACCCTGAAGATACACGAGCTGGGGGCAGAGTTACTCCACAGTAACTACATTCTGGGGGGGAATACAAAAGGATTGGGGAACGTGCTGTGCAGACATAAAGTAAAGCAGACCAGACCGGGCATCTGTGCGGGTGGATACAGCAAAACCTCAGACCAATCCGGGGGGGTGGGGGGGCCAAGCGGCCGGCTGTGTGTGCACATGGCCCCCCCAGTGCCTGCTAATGGACTCCTAATGTCTTTTTAAAAAGCTGACGATTTGGTGTCTGCCTGTTTACTCGGGTCCGCTGAGTACACAGCTAAGGGCGGCACGGGTCCGAAAGCCGGGTCCGGCTAATGGCCCGGAGCAGATTGCAGGCTCAAACAAAGCGACGCGCGCCAGCCTTAAGCTTCGCACGCTAAATACACTTTGACTGGCGGCTTGCGGCTGCACTTCCGGCACCAAACCGGGGCGGCAAATGGTCCCCAAAACGTCACCAGGAAGAAATTTCACTGGTCACACCGAACATCAGAAGCCTCTCGCGACCCTGTTCTGAGTGAGATTCATCGGTCAGAAATGCATTACTGCAAAACGAAAAACAGCTTCTCTGGTCTAAAAAACCCCAAAACTAAGAGAAACACAATAAAATCCCTTAAAATCCATCTCAGGCTCTGCAGGATACAATGACTCAACACCTCCATATCGGTTACTTGAAAATTGAAAATGTGAAAACACAGACAGTCAAACGGGTCTTCTGCAGGTCTTAAAAATAATTAAATCATTAATCATCCCCTGATAATATGATCTGTTACTTCCACCAGATGGACAAAATCTAAAATCCTGTTTAGGCCACCCTGAGAGTCAGGAAACACACACACACACACACACACACACACACACACACGTGCGCGCGTGATACAGATATTAATGAGATGATGAGGTTATTGAGATCATGTCTCTGCAGGGTGTACCTTAAAAAGGGCAACTCTGATTATAATGGATAAGGACGTGATTTGGTGATTATGGACTGAGACCGAGTTTAAAATAGTAAAAAGGTGTTGGGGGGTGGGGAGGGAGGGATTATACCTCCAGCAATATTCAGAAATAAAACAATGATGTCATCATGAATCAAAAACCAGGCTGAAACAACAAGTCATAACAAAAGAAGGGGAAAAGCGTTTTTTTTTTTTTTTTTTTTTTAAATAAAAAATTAAACCAATTCAGTTAAATGGCATAAAAAATCTAGTATAAGCTTTAGGAAGATGGATGAATTTAATCAGAGCTGAAAATTAAAGAAAAGAAACTATTTTAAATGGAAAATTGTTCAGACAGAGAAGCGGAAAATGCTTCACCAGCCTGCAAAAAAAACTACATTATAATGTGTTTTGATTAATCAAAAATGTTAAAATGTGTTTCAGCCAGGGCTCTTTTAAGAGAAAAAAAGAAAATGCCCAGTAATGGCCAGAGCACATATGGCATAGGAGGCCGGGGCGGGGGGGGTGAGGTCATCGACCTGACGCCAGAAGCCAGACCAGCGCGTCTTACACAGTCAGGACTGTTTACCTTCCTCAGCAGTTACCTGGCAACAACGCCCCCCCCCCCAGCTCTGGCATGACACCCCAAGCAGCTTCCGGCCGGACTGCAGACAAAATGGCTCTTCTATCGATTCAGCGCTCATGGCAACCAGGCCGGCTTGTCTTTGCTCTGCTTTAATTGTCTGCTTCAATTCAGCCTCCCTTCATTTACCTGTGCCAGAGTTTGCTACTCAATGATGAGCGAGACAGAACAGCAGGATGAACTGGGGGGGTGGGGGGGGCTCTGTATGGCTGAAGTGTGTGTGTGCGTGACAGGGAGTGTGTGTGGGTTTAGGCTGTGTGTGTCTGTGTGTGTAAGACATTCACCATGGTACCATAACAACAGGTAAAAATGCTCAGGTCAGCCTTATTTTTATATTTTAGCCATTCAAAGCTTCTCCGGTCAACTGCATAAATACAAGGTCAAACAGCAGTGTCCATCCATCCACCCCTCCATCCCAGGGTTGCTGTGCATCCTCCCGTCTATGCCCTGATGCCAGAAAGCTTCACACTAAGCCTGATACATATATTGAGCCGCCCTTAAAATGATCAGATTTTCACTGAGTCCCAAATGAGACACGCAGATCTTCCTGTCAGTATTTTTATTTCAAATTCAAAAACGATTTACTGACAAATTGAGTTTCGCTTTGGGAAATTTCGAGTTTGCAAACCTGATCTCTCATATGTTCCAAATAAGAGGGGCTATTTCCCGTTGCGAATACAGGCTGGGCTGTAAAGGGTAAAGTTTGAAATTTGATGTGTTGCCTTTATGCTGAAAACAGCGATTCTGCTGCAGGGTCCTCATTCCTGGAGAGACGTTCTGCGATGGCGAGGTTCTCTGTCACCGGCGAGACGTTCTGTGATAGCAAGGTTCTGTCACGGCCAGCAGGACGTATCCTGAATGATCAGTCTTGCTCTGACTCATGCATCACTACGCACGCGTGCCTACCTTTTTGGCTTTTTGCCCGATGTAGTGAGTAGAAGCAGATCAGAAAGGCGTTTGAGCACAGTCTATCGGGGCAGCATGTAATCACGCACGTCACACTCAACTCACCCCTGTTTATAACGCACATAGCTTCAAGTCCTTAAAATGTCCACTTTTAAATATTTATTCTCCAACCCGACCTTAATACTACACTTCGAGATTGATCGCATTATGGATTCCGTCAAAGGATGGAAAAATGTTTAACTCGGTCCATGCAGAAGTATAAAACGGAAGAGAACGGCACACATTTGGTTCTGTTCTTTTTCTTTTTTTTTTTTTTTAAATAAAAGCCCCACCAAAGGCTGCCATTAGCACCGGGCTCCTGAACACGATCACGTGCCGTCGTTCACGTAACTGCTGCCTTAATTGGCAGCACCAGACCAACAGCAAGTCACGTCCTTCCTCTGCACTCGCAATCTGTTGCAAAACACAGCTGGATAAAAGTGACCTTTTTTTTAGGGGGGGGGGGGGGTTTCTTCCATGTATGGCTGTACTTTGGATGCACTCTTGGACCAGTCCACACATGGGGACCCACAGAGGGACCAGTACCTGTGTCATTCATTCATAGCAGCAGGGCCATGAGGACAGAGAGAACAACAGGCTGCTGTTAACCAATGAGAGTGCAGTATTGGGGCAGGACTGTGCACAGGTCGACAGAGGTCACCACATTCCCATGGTGCAGTCACCAACAGGGCGGCGCTCTCCCTCCAGTCCTGATGCCACAACGGTCAAAAATATCAGGACAACTTGCTCAACCTCTCTCTCTCTCTCTCTCACACACACACACACACACACACACACACACACACACACACACACACACACACACACACACATACACACATACACACATACACATACACGTGGATAACTGACATTTTTGTCTAATGTAATGGTTTTAATTATTATATTTACATGCCTTCCGTTAAGTGTATAATTAACCATAATCAAGCTAAGAGAAACATTGCGTTGGAAATGGTGGAATAACTGGCCCCCAGGGTCAGCTCAGGGACCCGCGGAATGGAATGGCAGGACATGCAGGCGCAGCAGGAGAACGACAGTAAAGAACAAAAGGAAAATTACCAAAATCCAAACAATACACAGGGGTCGGGGGCAGAAAAGGGAAAAGAGAGGAAGGGGGAAGGGATTATATAAAAATAAACAGCTGGGAACTGAAAATACTGTGCTTTTCGGACTAATTAAAGTCTCTGTGAATCACAGAGATCCAAAGTGACTATTTATTAATTCTCTTATCTAAAGTAGGTTCAGTTTAATATTTTACTTTATATTTTTTTAAGGAGATTGTTCCGGTTACACAGGCCTGGGGGGCTGCAACAGCAGGTTTACAGGGAATCCTCATCTAAGTACAGCCCCACTAATCAAAGGGAGAATGGCATTCTGACACGCTACCAATACATCGGCATAGGAGGCAACTAGCTGTCGCCCCCTACTGGTGATTTTCAGCACCGCAGCACACGGATGCTGCATTCAGAGCTACCCTGTAATTCTTTAGAGCATTGCGGACGAGCTGCTTACCAAAAACCTCGTTGTCGTCATCTGCTTTTTCCGATGGCTGGCTTGCTCCGGGTTGAGGTACCGAAGTCTAAAAAAAAAAAAAAAAAAAGAAAACGAGATGGGAAACCATGGCAACCAGGGCAGTTCTCCCCTGTTCGCCCTCAGTGCCCCCCCACCCCCTCTAGCACACCCAGTAATCCATTCTGTCTGACCGTCACGACAAACATGGCACGTATTCATCTACCTGTTTGTTCAGATCGCTACGGTAACACGGGAGCCTCTGGCATGTTACCATCTGTGACATGGGCTGTATGAAAATGAAGCTGATGCTCCAGCAGTCTTCTAATTTAAAGTTTCAAGTTCAGGTTTCAAGTTTTTTTTTTCTTTTTCAGGGAACGTATTCAGGGAACATTGTGAAATTCTTGGGCAACAGTTGTGGGGAAGGGGGATTAGGCAAGATGTAATGCTGGACAAGATGGTGCAGGATAAGTGTGTGAATGAAAATACAGCATGATAAGCTATGAACAGGCTTAAGCAGTGCAAAGTGGGGATGAGTGCGGCTGCATGTTTTGAAGGAAAAAATCACTGCAGTATTTGATTTTTTGCAATGAATATTGTGATACTCACAATACAAAAAAGGCGTTGCAAATTGACCCAAAATAAACTATAGTAAAATAGCACTTGTTATTCTCTACCAACAGAACCTGCATAATAAGTGGCGGCGTGTTTGTGTGCTGCACCGAACGACAAACAGTGGCGCTGCACAAACAGTGCTGACACATCACTAGGTTTATCATCAATACTATGGACTCCAAAATATTTTTTATGCTTTTCTCTTCCTCACTCACTTTTGCTAAATTCTGTCAAGTGCCACACTCTGAGTGAGTTGAACAGCGAGGATAAAAACGATAACGACTGGCTGAGAGAGCGCATGCAGAGTTCATGCATAAGTGATTTTTTTTAACACGTTAGATAATCTTGAAAATAATAATTAAAATTGCAAAGCATGCCGTTTTCTTTCCTAAGACAGTAAAAATGTCTTAGCGTAACTTTAACGCTGACATTAATGATGCAGGCCAGGCCTGAGGTAACTTTGCATGACATGCAAACTAACAGGCATACAGCAGGTACGGCTTCTGCCAGGTTCAGCAACAGCTTCTTCCCCGAAGCTGACAGGACAGTGAATACTCTGCTTCCCACCCTAACCATTCCGCGGGGTCCTGACTCCGCCCTCCTGGACTGGCACTGATCACTAACTGGACTCGATCTTGTTACACACTCAGGTGAACTTTTGCTCCCGTCTTGAACACTTGTGACTCAAAAAACTTTCCTGAGCCCATCTGTAGCATATGTCTGCAGCCTGCAGTTTTCAGCCACAGAACCAATCCCGCTCCCCCCCCCCGACTTCTTACATTAGCTTCAGTGTTTTTCAACGCTGCACACACACCCACGCAGTCGAATCACATCCTCGTCATGTCCATCAAGTCAGCAATTATCCATTTGCATACATAACCCATAAGGAGTTTCTGTCCAAGACATCCAGTAAAAAGAAGCACACTGCAGAATGTAAATATTGCAACGCATCAATATACATGTTGGCCAGTATAATTTCCCATTTCTACCGGAAAGAAAACATATAGACAGGAGCTTAATGCTAGCAAACTGACCTTGTCAAGAGGCAATGACTCACCAAGCGTGCAGCCAAAGTTTGCTTTATATGGCAATCTATCGATAGCTATCAGCCTAATTGTCTTATAATATTATTATAATAATCATTATTATACTTTATTAATCCTCATGATGGACATTCTTTTTCAGATTACTCATACATGTCTCCAGATCAGGGGCCAATCTTATCTGCAAAGTGCCGGTGTGTATGCTGGTTTTTGGGGTAACCTTTAGGTCAGCTGTTCAAACCCAGGTGTGAGGACTCTTCAGCCAATCAGTCCTCTAATTAGCATTCTCAAGGAGAGCAGATCAGACCAGGGTCTCTTAGCTTTGACAACAGGATGGATGGCAGAGTGGCGTTAAACACCAAACTGAAGTCGAGAAATGGCATCCAGATGTACACATCCTTTTCTATGAATCCAAGATTGTGATTGTGAATCCAAGATTGGTGGTTAATGCACGATACTTCAAAACTATAAAGGTTAAAGTGTTGAGACCGTAGTCATTTACATTTACATCCTCTGCATTTGGCAGACGCCCTTAGCGTGAGCGACTTACATAAGAAGTTATTTAGGGAGATCTTCTTGGCAAAGGCATGATCGTGGCCTTCTTGAAGCACAACGGCACGGCAAAAAACAGACAGGCACTCGCTGAAGACACTGGAGTCCACCTACGACCGCTGCCCAGGACAGGCCTTCACGACGCATGACGAGAGGCTGTCAAGGCTGGCAGCTTTGTGAGATTTAACCTATTTAGAGGGTTTCCTCACGTCGGCCTCCCACGCCTGTAGAGTGGTCCTTACTTGAGATGATGTCACGCTATGATCGCAGTGCTCGCATGGGCCACAGAAGTTATTAGGCGCATTTGGGCGTGATGCGGGGGTGTCTGTAAACGTGGCTGGCAAAGTCCTGTAATCTATTATCGCATGCAGTCCTCGTCTCCGCATGCGACATGGATCGCAGCCATCAAAATCAGTCTCCATCTTCTGTCCACACTGTTTCTAATGTCTTTGGAAAGAAAGCCACAGTGTGCTCCAGGAAGGTTCAGACGAGTCCATCCAGTACCTGACAAAGTCCGAGTCAATTCATCCAGGTTCATGGAGGAGTCCTTGAAAACGGACCAGCCACACCTGAGCTTGACGTCCGAGTTCAGGTTCAGGTGTCCAGAACTATACTTCCCTCCCCACCAGCTATGCATGTTCCAAATTTACTTCCTAATTTGCTTAGACGTGACATTTTGTCCCTCAAACTTTCTGTTTGTACATGTGCTGTTCCTCTAGTCAACGGACAAAGAAGATGTTTGTCGGAATAATTTTCTGGGTTACTACACGAGACACCGTTTAGAACATCTGCTGATGTAACGCAGGACTGCCCCATGCTTGGCTGTACTCCCACGCACTTATAAACGTGAAACTGACAGTCACACGTTTTTGCTGCGAGTGTTGGGCACTGCGGGCTTCTGCAGACGCGCCTGTGGATCTGGCAGTGGCTGCATGTCATAGCAGCTGCGAGCTGCGAGGTCAGACGTTAAACCGGCGACGTCGGAGGGGAAATTGCTGCGCGGAGGCAACCGCAAAACTCCCAGGGTAATGACAAAAATCAGAGGGAGCAGAACTGAAAAGTAAAGATGCAGCATTTTAAGGTTATGGAGATGAATCTGAAAGTCCTTTGGGAGATTTAAAATAAAATATGCACTCTTCCCAATGACTGTGCTGACTGAAATGCATTGTAATTTGGAGGGACCAGCACCCCCACGAGACCTCCGCTGGGGGGCTGAGGAAGACCACTTCCGAAGTGTGATGTCACGGCCACAGGCTTGTCCTGGGGGGGCACCGCTGTTAAAAAGAATACCATGTGTAGGTGAACAGATTCAGTTAGAATCCAGCGGAACAAATTCTACTACTGCAAGCCAAGTCTCCTTTTGCCAGGTAAATGACAGGATAGGCTCCCGTGCGGCACAGTCCGCAGGGGTCAAAGGTCACGCGTTGGATCTGTGCAAGCTTGCTCTGGAGATTTCTCTGTCGCTCTGCGTGCCAGAGGATTCAGGATGCCAGACTCCGTCTTAGAGCGACTCGCTCCAATGCTAATCCCGCGATCAGCCTGATGACAGCGACACCGCTGGTCCGCTGCCCAATGAAACGAGCAGATGTCTGAGGATGACGCACCCTGTTGTCAGGCGACAGGGGATCCGCTGGGGGGCACAGGTGACACGTGGAGATGACTGTGGGAAACGCAGCTCTGGGGCAGAGAGATGACGTGCTAATCGGGTGATTGGAAGCAAGCTGCTGCAGTATGAGACAGACTGCTTTTCTACCTTCTTACTACCATAATAAAACTAATAAGGAAAATAAGAGAGGTTCTGAGAGAAAGGTGCTGGGTTAGGTTAGGGTTAGGTTTAGGGTTAGGTTAGAGTTAGGGTTAGGTTACCATCTCCATCACCTGCTGGTCCACGACACCTTTCATCAACATGTAATCCTTATAGATTTGATTTACTATTCTGGCTGAATGTGGGTGACACTCACAATGTGTGACAGAAACACAGATGGACTGCATGCCACAAGTATTGGGCCAGCACAGGGGGCGGGCACACACTTGCAACTGAAATCCCAAAGGCCAGGCTGCCTGATGGACACAGTTAGCATCCAATAAGAGAGACTCTACCTAAGGCAGCATGCATTTTGCATGTATATGACCTCATCAGTGTATACCACCCACTCATTAACCAAATTAAGCCATGTTTTTTTTATTTTATAAACTTAAAATTTTTACCAGAAGTTTTGCAAAACTTTAAAAATGCTTTTGGAAAGTAATGGACAAAAGAAGACGAAGCCTTAGAAAGACGCAATAACACACGCGGCTCAATCAGCCCTGCAAAAGTGCACACACACGCACACACGCTCTCGAGAGGCAGACTCTGCTGATGTCATACGTCCGCCAGCCGCCCACCTTCGCCCACCAGGCCGGGGTCACCATGACAACAGCAGCAACCTTTACGGGAAGGATGTTCAAATGCATTTCTGCAATTACGGACGGCAGAGGCAGATAAACAAGGCCTGGCAGGTGAAGGGAACCTGACACCCACTCCAAGGACTAATACCCGATGACCTCCTTATGAATATTTAGAAATGCGCAAATTGCGCACATGCGCACCCCGCGCGCTGTCTCCATAGCGAGGCTCCATGCTCTTCTTTCCAGACCACCCACTTTCAAAAGCCACAGGCTGAGTATGGGAACGAAGCGAACCGCGTGAAATATTACATGAAAGGTACGTCGTGATCCTCAGCGAACATGCCCACTCTACGGTGTGTCCAGGAGGCGATGACCGTCTCAGGGTCCAAACGTCCAAAAGGTTTTTGAACTTCCTGGGCTTGTGAAACCATCGCGGGGAGCCAGTTGTGTAACTAGTTCCTTAACTGCGTCTCAAAATGGAGGGAATGGTCTTAAGTCGTCACCACCGCCGTGTCAGTATGCATGCAGTGCTCTCCCCGGTGCTCATACGACCCCGGAGCGTTGCTGACCGTTAATGCGGCTGACACCATGTAATGTTATTTCAGAGCGGAACAAAAAAAAAAGCTGAATCGAAATTAAGCAGGTTGATGTACGTATACCTGCAGGTTACAGCGCGACACGCTTAAATCTCCCACTTCCTGTTGATGCCCTCCACAGGGCACTGAAGAATGACAGCATTAATGGAAAACAGGAAGTAGAGCTGATTCATGCTTCATACGGAAATATCACACAACTAACGAGTGGGGCGAACAAAAGAGAAAAGGCTTATTCCCTTTTCTAATTATTCTGCTTAGAGGACACCTCTGATAACACAGATAGATTCATTTGCTTTAACCATTTGCTCTGCAGGCAATAGGCGGAACTTTAAACTTCCTCATAAGTTTTAAGTTCTAGAGAAACAACTAACCAAAACAGACAATTCTCTGGTGTGTAAGGCTATGAATCTGGGGCCAAAGGTGATGTGAGTTACAGATCAAGTGCAGATTAATCATGTTGCCATTTGGGCCTTGAGCAAGGCCCTTAAAGGTTGATACTCACTTCGTACTCACTTCGTACACTTTGGGAATCTGCTAAGTAAGTAAATACAGTCTTCTGTGAATTTGGGGGGGATAATGATGATAATGACAATGTTAACGACAATGATAAGGACAATAACGACAATGATAACGACAATAACAATAAAATCAACACAGCCTGACATTCACCCACCAATTTGTCAGTCTGCATTTTCACCAGGCTGTTTACGTGCCAAAACGTCCCTAGGTACTAGGTAATGCGGGGGAGGTCATGTGCCTAGTGGAGTGCATCCACCAAGGTGCCTGCCATTTACACGGTGCTACCAATCAACTGACGGCAGAGGCTGATGTCCGGGCATCAATGAAGAGCATTACATGCTGTTAAAAGTCCCGGAAGCAAAGGGAAACAAATCGGGAGAGCGAAGCTGTAAATCTCAGCGGCCAATCAGGGCTCCTGGCGGGACTGTGCCCATGCAAGCTTCTTAGCCCGGATCTGTGTTTGTGTTGTGATGCCTCAGGTCTGTCGGAGGAGGACCATCCCAAACCATCACAGATAGTGGAAGCTACGCAGCCAAAAAGTGCGAGGTTCCTCCCCGAAGGAGATCCTATTGGAGACGCTGGACTACAATGGAGGGAGAGAGCTGGGACTGTGACATCACTGCTGTGCCCCCCGTCTGACCCAGAGCACGTCCACAGCCCAAACTGGCGTAGATTGTGTCTCTGGACCAAACTGAAAGTTCTGGAATTGAGAAACGAGTGAGAATGCCACTGAATCTAACTGGATTAGGCTCTGCTCTGCTTAGAGTATTGAAGGAGAGCTTCCACAAATCTCCTTGATGGAAAAGGTGCTCCGATGCTAACTGGCTACGACTCAGTAAAGGTACCCATCCCTCCTCCTGCAGAGACAGAGTCAGCTCCGAGCTCACGGGGGACAGGATCCAAAAACGAGACACATGGCCTAATAGACGTAGGGGGCACCCAAAGGCGTGGGGGAGGCTGGAGATGCATCATAGGATGGGGGGGCGGTGCCAGGGTTACGTGGGGCTGCCTGAGAACAGGAAGCAGAGCAGGAAGCTCCTCCTTTGCACCTCGTCCGGCAATTTCCATACAACGTGTCCCCCAGTTTCAACAAACTTCGACATCACAACCTCAGAAACATCATTTCTTTGTCTCCAAAGTAGGTGCATTCCAAAGAATTCCAATACAGAGAAGGAGATACAGGACGAAGGAGACAGAGAATACCACAAGTAATCCATACTTCTCCTCAAGGACTAATCTCATCCAGAGAGTCACTGGAAGAAATCAATAATCCCATCACTGAACATGTGAGATTCCCCGAACTTCATCGGACTTTCAGGTTGCTGCTGTCGAAGCCGTGACAAATCGCTACATCAAAGACCCTTCTGCACCTTCTGTGTTAATTTAGGTCAGCAAAAATGACTGACAAGAAACGAAAAATAAAATGTGAGATTTATTGAGTGTGGTGACATTCTTAAAAAGTTTAGAATCAGTGGTCCAACCTGCCCAGGGACAGTAAGAGTTTAGAGGAGCTTGTTAGTCTCACTCTCCAGCAGGCCAAAACCAATCAGGATACTCGACGTGCTCATCAAGGCCAAGGGTCTGATATGACCCCCAACCCTGCCTGATTTTCAGCCCTCCGGTGAGGGGAAACCCCATGTCCAAGGACAGGAAGTCCGCCATACCAAAAAATCAACTGATTTATACATGGCAGGAACAGTGGGGAGACCCAGCCTGTGATCTTAAACGCCAATCACAAACGACACCACCATTTCAGAGCGGTGACTCCGGGGAGACGTCGTCCTGCTGCCGATCGGATTCAGACCCCAGGGGACTGAGCACCGTGAGGCTGGGGGTGGGGGGGACTAGCGAGCCGGCCTGCATGCAGAAACAGCCGGTTTCACAGAGATAACACGCGTGTGACACGCAAGATCGGAACAGAAGTCCGAAGAGCTGCCACGCTTTTAGGCGTGTCATTTAACAGAGGTTCCGTACATACTACTGCTGTGTCTCCATATTACAATAAAATGTTATATAACGAAATCCATTTCATTACATAAGCCCATACTCTACCTTTTACCCCCCCCCGACTGACTGTTTATTTTAATCTTCTTTAAACTGGTGACTTAGATCCCACACAACAGTGAGCAGACCAGGAAAAAACAACACTAGCGTGTGATTTGTTTGCTACGATGCGTGACGCACGCAGTCTTTCTGTCATGTTGCTTGTTACCGCTACACTGCATCACACACGTGACAATCTGAAGTCCCCAAGTAAGCAAACGGATTATTAGTAGTCTGCTGGGGGTCTGAACCTAAACATGCCCAGTTTGGTTGATCTAATATATCCATGTGCGTCTGTGTTATCGATTTTCCTGTTTCCGTTATCTATTAGTCGCTGCGCTGACAGAATTATAAATATAAAACTTATAAATATAGTCCCTAAATACGCTCTCTACTGTGGAACTGCAGTCCCTGCAGAATTCCAGAACTTTCTAGAATGTTCTGTGGCAGCTTTCACGGGCCCATGTAGGGTTGCCGTCGCCCTGAAGGATGGCCTCCTGGCCAGGACGGATTTTTAACAGCGAGCGTCTCTCAGCCCATGGGACGCCGACATCAACAGCAGCTCATCTGTGAACTTCTGTCATTGGTCACAAACAAAGCATAAGATGCCGCCATTGGCAGGATGGATTTCTAAGAACCATCTGCCTTCTGACTGTCCCGGGAAGCACAGAGACCTGGGGAGGGTGCACCCGGCTCCCTAGAGCGCCCGATCAGAACCATTTCCAGCTCCAAGAGCCTCAGAAAGACATCAGCGAAGATTGAGGTCACTGCCTGGGTTACATTTCCACGGAGTATTTTACATTTCATATTTCATTGTTCGCTATCGAAAGGTACTTCTGGAGTCAAAGGGAGGAGCGCTTTCGAAACTGAGAAGGGAACCAGACAGGGTCACCAAGCACCCCAGGGCTCCAGCCAAACTCTCATTTCTCCCCCTCCACCGCTCTTACCTTTCGTGACACAATATAGCATTGAGAATGGGGGGAGTTTGGAGTAGGACTGAGCCCTATATCTGCCGCGGCGGCCGGCGGATCATCCGAAATGAGCTGCTCTCTCATTTGCCCGTTTTCCATGATTAAGGCCGACTTCACAGACTGGACTGCAATTTCAGCTCTGCTCACGTCTGGTCCTCGATCTGAGGGTCCGTCCTTATGGTCGGCCGTGCCGCTGCCTGGCAATGGGGGGGGGGGCATCAGCCCGGGAATCAATAGCGGCATCCCTCATGCGACTAACACCTCTTCCTACTTGTTGACAGCAGTGACCAACAGAGTGGTCAACAGCTTTGGTCACCTAAAAAGGCACTAAAATTACCCCAGAGCAAAAAAGAAATAAATAAGCGCCTCACTAAAATCAGGAAATAAAAACAGGTCACACAATTAAAATCCCAGCAAAAACAAGTATATGCACTCGCCTGCTAAAATGCCTTTCTAACATTAGCTAATCAGGAAAAACCAAGTGCTTGGATAGAACACTGAGGCATCATGGGATATGATGCGCGTGACCATCTGAGAATGCCACGCTGATAAGAGGAACAGAAAAAGCGCAGAGGATGTGCAGGTGCGATGTTTCTAAATTAGGCCTGTTGAAAAGTCATTATTTTTAACATTATAATAATGCTGTTGTACCTGCACAGCTATGTAATGCCCATTCTGTGTATGGGGGGGGGGGGGGGTCAGCCAATATAGCCAACAGTCAAGAGAAGCAATCAGAACCAACAGCACAAAGGGACTCTATTGGGGGGGAACAACGTGCTGGCGGGCATGTTCCGAAGTCAGAGATCGTGCTCTCTGGTGCTGCTGGAAACGAGGGCCGTTGCTAGGATACGCTATGAGGAGGAGGCAGAAAAACATCCGTGCAGGACGAAAAGAAAAAAGGAAGGATAGGCAGGTCCCATAGATCCCCGGGATGGCTGTGGCGCCACCTTCAGGGTGGGTGAATGGCTTCCCGCTCGTCAGTGGGCCTGTCGTGTTGGTGTTGGATGAGGGCACCCCCTCCTGGCAAGGCTAACGCAGGGATATGAAGGTGCAGGAGGGCGGAAAGCGTGGCCATATCACCAGCCTAATTATCCACAAGTAGCTGACGAGCAGGAGCTGGTGTGGGGGACTGGGTCCCAGTTCTCAGCTGCTGGTGAAGTTACACGCCGGGTAGCAGCTGCAACTTTTGATGCGATTCGCCAAAACAGCCCTGTGTGAAATGCGACGGGAAGGCCAAGCTGGCATTCCCCGGCCCTTCCCCTGCTCCTGGCCCGGAGCCCGGAGTATCCCTACCTTCTCCGTATGTGGGCTCTGCTTTCCCAAGAACTGTCCCATGGTGCCGACGGAGCCTGGAATGGAGAGAATCACACCGTCAGGATCAGGACGCGTCAGTCTGCTTCTCATCATTCTTCTCATCACTTCCCTATAAAATTCTGCGGTACCCTATCCCTAAAGCAGGATCAGTACTGTTACGTCACACCTCAGGAGATTCTGAGGGATCGAATCTCACTTCTGCTATACATCATCTCCTCTAGAAGCATGGCTTTCCAGCCACAGTCCAAAGACATGCCATTAGGCTAACTGGCAACCATAAATAGACCAAGGCATCCAGGGGTGAGTTTCCCTGGAACCTTCTTAACGCTACGTCGTCTGTAAGTCCTGCGTCAAAAGATAGAACTTATGAATGACAGGGGGCTTCAGGAAACTCACCCCAGTGCAGGAACCCTAGCCTTGTGTTCTATCACCGGTAACAGTTTTTAGTTCTGATGAAGGCTGTGATAGAACAGCGGGTAACAATGAGCCTTTATATGCCAAATGTCATAAGTTCAAAGCAGAACGGTGCGTTTGTAATACACACATATAGCACTTTCATAAAATAATATATTGTTATAAAACATTTTTCAAAAGTAGTTGCATTAAAAATATGTTCAGGTAATAATTTTACCATGCTGACGCTGACATTTGTTAACAATGTAAATCACGGAAATAAATTACAGTATGAAGGTTTTCTGCCAACTCTGAGAAGACCTTCACGTAACATTGACTAAAGTTCCAGGAAGGTTCCCTATTGGCTGAGATGCTGTCTGGGAAAGCCCTCAGCCTGGACCAGGAACAGGGTTAACAGATGGATAACCTGTTAGGATGTATCTAGCAAAGAAACAGTCATATGCACCTTAATGGGGTTAGTGTTACAGTACAATCTGGAACCTGAACTTCAGACCTTATGATCACATGATCAGGTCCATAATCGCTGTGCTACGGGCAAATAGGTAACTTAAAAGGACTCCGCACAGCCCTTGAGAAGCAGAACTTCTTTTGTTTTACTACGTTGTTAACAACTTTTTTGTTTTACTACGTTGTTAACAACTTAAAATTTAAAAACCGCTGCCCAAGCACTTTGGAAGCTAAGGTGCATTAAATGAAATCTACTTTCTCTCTTCTGAACGAGCGTAACGTTTTAAAAGCCAGGAAAAGGGGGGATTTCTTTTTCCCGGCCATTTTTCATTTTCTGCATGTTTCTCCTGCCTGACAAGAGACCTGACGATAAAAGGCGCTTAGCAAGGAAAATCAGGCCTCATTAGTTAAAGATAAGCATGTGGAACAAAGAGGACGCCTTTAAAAAAAGAATGAAAGGACGGGTTAATGTGAGCAGTGTCTGGCATTTCCAAGAACAGTAAATAAAGAAATAAATAAATAGGAATCAGCTGTAATTCTTAGCACCTCCAGATGGGGGGGCTCTAAAGCACAGTCATCCTGTGACTCAGCTGGGAGCAAAAGTTAAAAGCGGGATCCGGTTTAAGGGACGCTGAGGTGTTCATGGCTGCGGACTGGAAGCAGGACGACATGAGCAAATATCCGGAACACAAAGATCAGCTGAGAGGAAGAACCCAAAAGAACATGAGCCCAGCTTTTAACCGACTCGGAATTCTCGTTTTTGTGTGTGTATGTGCGTGTGTGTGTGTGTGCGTGTTTATGGCCGTGCACATGCTACTCTGTCACGTGACTCGGCACCAATCCCAGATGACAAACAGGAGCCTGATCTCGCCAAGTCCCCCTGACCCTCCCCAGGCTACTCAAATAGAACATGAACACAACCCTCTTCAGGTCACCAGCAGCAGAAAAAAAATAAGTAAATAAAATTAAGGCTGGCCATATATTTCCGTGAAGGGCAGACATTGGTCAGGCTTCTCTTGCATCACCTCACACCAGCCTGGACCAGGGGTCCAAATAGTGTGTAGACTGGGGATGTAAGACTGTCAGGTTAACTAACACACACACACACACACACACACACACGAATGTCTGTGGGCACCTGAGAAGGCATTACACACACATTCAGAGAACACAGTCACCTCCAGTGACTGACAGCCAGCCAGTGAGCAGGACCATGTGTGGGCAGCTGAGGCGAGGAGAGGAAGGGGAGTCAATCTGCAACCGTCACGGACGCAGGAGACGCAGAGACGTACGAAGGAGTTTGTAGGGACCAGGGTCTCGTCCTGCTGTGGCGATTCTCAGATTCTCAGGGAGCCCCTAGAAAGGTCTGCAGGTCGACTCTAATGCAGCACATTAATGCAGCTCCCAACTAAACCGACCACAGCCTGGACCTTAAGAAATATAAACTAACTTTAAGAAATTCTTAAAAAACAAACGGAAAAAAAAAAAGTTATCAGAATCTTTTTTTTTTTTTTTTAACTACCCAAGTGGCGCCACTTTCCACAAAAATGTGCAACACACACACAGACACACCGACACACACACACTCTCACGCTCCACTGCAGCAGGCACCGAGGCCTCACACCAGGTGGTCATGTGTTTAAATCCACTCTGTCGGTGCACACTGTGAACCTGACGGGACAAGTGCTACTGGTGATTCGCGTGTGACACAGCCGTGCCATCCAGAAATGTATAGATTTAACTGGAGCTGAGGTGGACGTTTCACACACCAGCTTTGATGCGCCTTACTGCATGGCTGTGATCATCCTGAGAGGACTGCATGCATGTGGGTGTGTCCTGCATGCATGTCTGTGATGCTTGCGTGACTCCGCATATATATGTATACAGAGATTTAGAAGTACACAGGGTATGAACGATGTCTGCTATAAACAACTCTTAGTTTTAATATTTGCTTGTTATTTTAAGGAAATGTTCCTGATGTGACCTTTATTTAACAGACGCTTTTGTCCAAAGCGAGGTTCAGAGAACAGACAGTGTCCCTGAAGCGATAGGGGTTAAAGGCCCCAAAGCATGCGGCTCAGTGGGCTAAGCCTCTATGGCGGTGATCAGGAGGTTGGTGGTTTGAGCACCGGCTTCCGCAGCATAATCGCATGTCTGACTCCTGCGGCAGGTGGCTGCCCATCGCTGCTGAGCTTAGTCTCACTTACATGTGTCATGAGGAACAAGAGGGGATGTGAGAATTTTTACACAGGGATCAATAAAGTGTCATTATTATATAAAGGCACCAACCATGGGATTTGAGCCAGCGACCATCCGATGCAGCTGCAGCTGCAGAGGCGTCACAGCCCCAATCATTAGCTGCCCATGTCCAGAAAGCTTAAATACACAGCCGGCAGAGAAGCCTTGAACAAAGCCTTTAACCCCAGCTGCTCTGGGGCTGCTCGCCGACTCTGTATCCTCAAGCTTCTCTCGCTCATATATCACTCTCGACAAAAAATTCTGCTAAATAAACAAGTATAAATGTTAGATTCTGCTTCTTCATTGCCTTTTCAAGTCAGAGAGAAACTTGAAGATGAGAAAACAATGATTCTGCGGTAGGACGGCCAAGAATCCCCTGTGCATTTGCATTTCATTTGCAAGTTGCAAATGGCATGAAAGCGTAAAATCTAGCAAAATCGTGTAAGTGAGTCTTTAGATTCCTATTCGATTCAAACCTCCAGTGAGGGCAACTATCATCTCAGTCAACAATATCCCAGCCCACAGCCCAGCAGCACCTACTGTTTATCCTCTGTTAATTTTTCTTGCTGAGAATACAGATAACGGGGCCACTTTCACTTAGGGGCTGATTAAAAATGAAAACAGGGGAAAGACTCAGAGTCCCGGTGAAAACTTGCTGTATGCAAATGTCTGGGGCACAGATACAGCGTGTGACTTCTGAGGCACAGAGAACGAGCAAACTGCTCCAGGTGTACTGACACACTCATGTGTTGCTCAAAAATGGGAGGTGTGCTTGTTGTTTAATTGTCTAATCACATGTCGCGGGGCTACAGTCTGCTGTGGGGCGACGGCCTGAACGCCTGACAGCGGTGACCTCGTTCCTTGTTTTAAAAACACGAGCAGTAACACAGGCACAACTGCTCTGACCTCTTCCTTCCGACTGTCTCAGATTACTTCCTGTTTTTTTACCCTTTCGCTCGTAAAAACTCACCGCCTCCGTACCTCGACAAAAACACCTTCTCTTTCAACAGAAACACGGAGGGAAAAGAGTGAGCAACAGTCCGTACATTCCTTCCTGGCGTGCCCAAGCTTCACCCCCCCCCCCCCGTTTAATGTGACAGACACGTACAGGTAGCTGAATAATAAAGGGAAAAGGTTCGGTCATAAACCAACTCCCAGATCCAGGCGGGTGAGAAAGTCACAGCACGCTCAAAGGAGTAAAAGGGAAGTGGTAATAGAGATATGATGATTTCCCAAACCACAATTAAAAGGACTGGGAATGCAGCTAATAGCCAACATCCAGAAGGAAAGCAGTCTTGCAGAAATAAAAATAATTGAGATGGAAGACTACCACCACACCTGCGTCTGGTCGGCCTGTGAGGGCTTCCTATTCAGGGTGCATCCCAGGCCCCTCTGCCACTGTATCCAGGATACCAGTGGATGGATGGTTAGGTGGGAGGTGAAAGTCTGCACCCCACCCCACTGAAACTGGGAACCATCCCCTGGGGTTTCAACACCCAGTTGTTTCAGACCAGAATACATCACCCAGGTCAAAAACATAAATCCTGAAACTGAACTATTCGAGCCAGCATTCTGAGGGTCTTCTAGGTTATGGCCTTCCTTACGGTTTCCCTGCCGTTTAATGTCGCCCGTACGGGGACAGGTGGCCGGAATCAGCCTTCAGTCCGGTCACCTCACCATCACGCTGTCTGGGTATCAAGGCCCCAAGTCAGCCACTGATGATGTGCTGCAGGTACGACCCGTAAACATGGCTGATCCGAGCGAATACCAGCTTCGGGGTAAATTATTCTCGTTAATAATGCAGGACAAATGTTAGCTTCGGCGCTGCTCTGCAAACATTTCCATGCAACCTAATTTCATTCCTAATAACATTCCCGTCAATTGTGAATCAAAAGCGAAGCGTTACTAGTAGATTTTCAGAAAGATGGAAGACCTCAGATAGCCTCCATATCAGAAAATATTTGTTTTTGCAGCGACAAAGAGACAATTTACAAACTCCTGTGTTGTTTTTATTGAACTAAAACACCCCAGGGCTACACTGACATTCTGGATTCCTTTTTTAACCAATGGCAGCTCTGCTTACGCATCCCTGGCCCCGCCCCTCCATAAAGCAGAGAATCTGAAGAACGTGTTTTGAAGATGGACACATACTTGGAGTTAAACTGTCATGCTCAGGTGAGCAAAGGCAGATGACCAGCTGGGTGACCAAGGTCGAGTGCCCAATCCCACACCTCCCGTGGGGTATTTACGTCCGTTTTGTCTCTCAGCCCTGACCATGTGCCCTTCCAGCCTTCACACGCCCCCCCCCCCCCGGGGGTTTCCCCTGTGTGTGTTCCTCTCTACCATTTGCTAAACCTGCAGCTCACACAGAATCTCCACTACCCCCCCTGTTTCTGTTTGCCACTCCTGACTGGACACTCAGATTTCATTGAACAACCAGAGCAATGAATCAAATTTCAAGTTACCATGGAAAGAGGCAAATCTTATGCTTATGTCTGACACAGGGAGATGATTAGTACCTCAGACTGTGATTGGTGCTAAATTTCTAGAACAATGGTCTCTGGACTTTCACTTTAAAGAAAAGAAGCAAAAAAGTTTGAATCCTGACATCGTGGTTGAATATAGTGACGCTACTCAGCCGTATTGCCCTGAATACGACATTTAGGGTTTGAGAGAAGAGGCTGGTCTTTAAGTCTGCAGGAGGGACCTTTTGAACTTCAGATAGTTAAGCAACACTGCCCTGTTTGCTATCCCTGCCACCATTAGCATTTGGGGGGGGGGGGGGGGTCCCATGGGGTCTTTGATTCTATGGCTTTCAGACAGGAGAGGGGAAATTGCTCTCATGAGTTCAGTTTCAGCTGACTGACATTTTCAAGAGTTTCGCTACATCTCGCATTTTCTGTGGCTTGTCTGGTTTCCCGCTATGAGCCGGGCTCAGATCCCCAACACCCCCTCTGTCCCGCTATGTGCTCCAAGGGCACCGTAAACGTTCCCAGGCCGTTTATGAACTCTGTTGACCTTGAAACCTACGAAAAGCCAGCGACAGATAAATAGCGGCAAAGTCGATTTATGTGGCAGATAACTCACGCGGTAATGGCGGCTTCCCCAGGCAGAGCGTGTGAATGTGCAAGATGACCCCCAATCTAGAAGGTCCCCAACGTATGAGAAACATCACGCCAGCCAAATTACCCCCAGTGGACATTATGTATCGGAACGGACCGCAGAAGCAGATTATTCACATCATCATGCTGACCGTGAAGCGTCTGACCGTCCAACAGGGGTTCGAATTACTGCCAACTCAGAAGCTCTGAAAGGCACAGTGAGCACAGCAAGCTCTCTCATGGGGTCTCCGCCGCGGGCTCAATCATCTGGGTGTGTGGAGGACCGATGGCCATGTTCTAACCATCGTCACGAACACCCACCTCCAACCAAAAACAGATTACGCAAAGCTCTGGAAGACGCTCAGCGAACGCCGACGCCCCCGACGCCACTTGCGCAGGTAAAGCTGAACGGAAGTATGTCTTTATTTGTCATTAGAATTAGAATTTAGTGATCTGTGGTCACCGTCAAAATGTGTCCTCTGCATTTAGCCCATATGTGACATTGTGACAT
>JAODJW010000135.1:8614222-8624616 GCA_026777045.1 Hyperopisus bebe | reverse complement strand
TTCCCCCCCCCCCCCCCCCCCCCCAGAGTCATCAGCTAAGATGGTAGCAGTAGGTCTAGAAGCTGTATGAGTTGTAGCCCCAAAGTCACATGAGACCCTCACAAGGTAAGCAAGCAAAACTACTGTATGTTACCAGGGACAGAGCGAGAAATTCTGGGGCTCCTGCCAAAATGTTCCATGAGATCTCTTAATAATCACTATTTTCGAATAGACAAACCATTACTGAATAACATGGTTATGGAAAAAGTTAGAATAGGAGCAGATGCAGGTGACAGGGAGATTTTATTAAAAGCTCCAATCTAACACCTGCTGGGCAAATGCATTGAAAGCACCTTCTTACTGCCCAGGAAACACTGTTTTATACCATTCACACATCCACAGTGGTGAGCAGCAATTAAGCTTTAACCAATTAATTTTCACTTAACAACGAACTGCATACAGATGAGTAACAGGCTTGTGTATTTTATCTATTTTTCCTAACTTGTTTACTGTACAGCACTTTGGTCCTGTGCTGGTTGTTTAAAGTTTTATGAATAAAGTTAAATTGGATTGGATTGTCAGCGGTCTTCACCACAGCCTAGAACATCCTTACCCTCAGCTTCATACGATGGACTGGAGCTGCATGACATCACAACACTGAATGGTATGCACATGCAATTGCAAGGATCGCAATAGTGAAACGGGCTGAGATTAGGCTTGGGCGGTATCTAATTTTTCATACCATCCAAATATTATATTGTGGTACACAAGTGTAAATTTATCTCCATGCAATACTATTTTGTTGAACAGAAACCATCAAGTTTCACTGCAACATTTTTACGAATATTTTTGCTATAACAACAATTTGTCAGACTTGCTTATGGAGCGTGTGGCACGTCTGAGATATTTAACAAAAATGAGTTAGGAGAAGAAATGCAAACAAAAAGTGGTCAGAAAAAGACATTCACCTTCCACTGTATGGAAATATATTGGTTTCCACAGAGACTAAATTGAGCAAAAGTGATTTATCAGCATGGCTTTGTGTCTGTTGGTAGAACTCTGACGGACTGCTACACCACTGACTTATTTGACAGACTCTTTTGGTAGATAATAATAAGTTGTGTTTGACTGTACTTCATTCTGGGTCAATTTTCAAATAATTTTTGCTCCATAAATATCTCAATATTTATCACAAAACTGCATATGATGATATTTAAAGTTTTTCCAATATCATGCAGCAAATGGACAATATAGAGAACAGAGACTTTTTTGTATTCCAGTTCTTGGATACTCAGTATAGATGTTGACATCTTCAAATGAGCCTTTTAGCCACTATGTTGTGGTAGGGTTAGTAACTAACATTTAAATAACACAAGTGAGCATAAACACATTATCACATAGATCAGTACATAATTAATATTTAAGAACCAAGACATTTATGTTTAAGAAGTTTATGAGCAATAACTCCTCAAGTGGTCCAAGAGAAACTTCTCTTCATCTTTGAGTTGACTTCACCCAAGGATTCCAGGCAGACTCTGTTCTGGGTTTTGCTAATACGTGTCATAGGAGTATTTTGTGACTTGGCTCCTGGCACACGGTAAACAAGCAGGTAATTGCCACCTTAATATGGCATGGCATTGCTTAGGCATAGAAGAGACATAATGATTGGCCACAACCGAAAATAGCAGATTGCTCAATACATGCAAGCACTGTTCTCTAAAGAAAAAAAACACTCAAACAAACACGGCCGCAGGCGCACCGAGCTTACGTCCCTGCCTAAGCTCTCTACTTCATATGGACCTTCAGGATTAACCCTTCTCTTTGTGGGGGGGGGGGGGTCTTTCACTTTTTTTTCATTGAATGCTTTATAGATTTATGTCTTAGCAGTTGCCAATTAACAGGAGAAAACAGGGGTATTTAAACCCTTTTGGACTAACTCTGCTGTCTTTCTGTTCAATACAATATGTCAGAACAAGGCTGTGGTAATTAGACCGATGCACATGTGACAGAGATCTAAGGAGATTCATGCAGTAGTTATGAGGCACTTATGATGGATATGCCTGTTTATTAAGAAATCAAACAATAAATCACTTTCATTCATTTTATCATATTCAATCTATTTTTTTTAGCTAACTTAGCAAACTGCATGGTCTGTTTCTCCTTGACAACATGGTTTTTGCAATATTCTATTTGCTTTGCTTGTATGTCCACTTTCGACAAAACGGTCTACTAAGCATGTAACATATAAATGTCATGTTTTCAAAACATTCCAAGAAATGTAATACTAATTTTGAAAGTTTTAATATCCAACATTGTACAAATTTTTTCTGTAAACTTGTTTGACCTTCACAAAGTGCTCAGACCCATTTATATAAAATTGTTGGTGCAACAACCTGGGAACAGACAGCTTTTTGATATAACAGGAAATGGCTGGCAAATTGTGATTATTTTGGTATTTTATTTCTTTTTGTTCTAAGGTTCATTTCAGGCAGTAAATGGATAACAATTTGATGGTTAATAACTTAAGAGTTCTGCTTCATTTAGGCTCGCATAAGAGCAAATTAATCAAATGAGACGAGCATCATACTGAATTTTCTGATTACATCTCTACCGCAACCGGCCCAACTGTAGTGCTATACATTGAATTTGAATGGAAACTCTGTCGGAGCAATTTATTTCAGAAATGAACTGATCGGACATCTGGGCTTGTCAGACAACAGACCGAAGGTGTGATGCACCGATCAACGGAACTAAACCTCGTCGGCTAAAGCTAAACCTCAGCCTAGCCACGAGACACATCTCAGTTCCCATACAATTAAGTTGTAAGATCTTAAACCGACTTCAAAAAGGACACGCTTGGTACATTTTGAAGTTTCTGGGAATCAGGAAAATGAGAAATCAGATTTTGCCTGCTTAAATCTGCGTGTAAGAATGGTATTGAAACCATGCTGTCCGTTACAAGAGGGGCTAATGTTTCCCAACATGAAGAGCTCTTATAAAGGACCTACTGAAAGTAAATAATTTCCTCCGGCAGCAAGTGATTTATTAGCGAAACAAAAGCCTCGAATTACTGTGACAGCTTCAGTTGAACAACGCAGGATGAACATGACAGAAAGGGTTATATCCCATAGCACTGATTACCATTTGTTTGGAGGAGAAAGCTTTAAAATTTCATATTAAGTCGCGTATTATTTATATAATAATTCCCGTTATTATTTTGTCCACTCACTTTCTCAAATGGTTAACTTAGGTGGGACAATCAGTGGAAATCATGCCAATGACGTTAAGCATTTTATACTGTAAAGTATTTAAATATACCCAAAATTCATTAAAATTATGAACACCCCACTTCCACATATATATTAAATATATGCCCTATTTGTATTTTATATTGTACGTATGTATTTCAGTGCAATCATTTCAAATTTTCATTTTCAGTATATAATTGGCCTAGTTTATGCTACATATTATAGTGTTGGCTCAGATTTAGATTTAAGAATTTTAGGCGACATGTACACAGATTTTTGCGTTCACCCTCCGCGTTTGGAAGGTACTGGAAAATAGTTTTCATGGACAGACTCATATCCTACTGATTCCTTAAAGTCAAAAAGCCGCCCCCATCTGGTGGAAGAAATAATGTCGGACAGATTAAAGATGTATCGTAACCTGCACTTTCGTTACAGCCCAAACCATCTGCGTTATAAACCCCGTATTATTACCGCGAGGCTGGCTCAGTCATGTAAATGATACTCAGCGTGTCGGAAGTTGTTAATTATTATTAGCCTAAAAGTTTTTTCCCCAATACGAGAACCCATTCAAACAAACATACTTATGGCCGGAATTTTTCACAAATGAGGAATGCGCTTGTTTTTTAGATACACTATATAATCTCTTGAAAGAAGGGAGGGAATTACTATAGTCGTTTGAATATTTCCTCTTTCTGTACTATTCGTATATTAATTGGTTCTGTAATTAGATAGTTACCCCGATCGTTTGTATTCAGGTCAGAAACTGTGGTGTTCCTTTTTGTTCCCCTCTGTTGTTGAATTCCCTAATTTTTCACTTTTATTATTCTATATTGTTTGATTTTCTCCTTGTTATCATTTTTTATTGTTCTGTCCCCCTACTGTCCCATTCTGGATATTGTGTGTGTCATTATCTCCTATAAACTGATGAAGTGTTTTTGACAATTTACCAAACCGCTTTTTCAGGATAACACTGCACTGAAGGGAAAAGCATAGAAATGATGGTTTCAAAACGCAGTATAGCGCATTAATGATGAAACAAAAAAGTACGGACGTGTCTGGGATTAATTAATTTGCATGACCATGCATTAGGTCCACTGATCGAGCTACAATTTCGTACAATAACAGGACAAATTAACTTTATGTATTATTAAGATGGTTCCATCTGCTAAATGCCACACGGTAACCTTAATTTAAATTTAGCGCCCTAATTCATTCATCATTCATTAATCCATTCATTCATTCTCAGCAAAGGCGACGATTAAGTACCGGCGGACTGAAGACATTAAACACCATCTTTTCGTCTCATGGTGCATTAGCCGAAGGAAATTTAGCGGTATACATCTACCTCTACAACCTGCCTTTGTTACATGGGATAAAGAACAATAAAACCAGGATGAAAACCACGAGAAGCGGACTGGAACCGGTTTCAAGCTGTTCCGGAGCTCGGAGGCGGAGTCTACCCTGCGTTTATTTAATATTCAGGAATAATTGCCCATTTATCAATACGACTTAACGGAAACTTCTTGAAGTATGATACAAAAGATTGCTTGTACACAATATTGGCAAAAGTATTGGGACACCCCTCCAAACCATTGAATTCAGGTGTTCCAATCACTTCCATAGCCACAGGTGTATAAAATCAAGCGCCTAGGCATGCAGACTGCTTCTGCACACATTTGTGAAGGAATGGGTCACCCTCAGGAGCTCAGTGAATTCAAGAGCGGTACCGTGATAAGATGCCACCTGTGCAATAAGTCCATTCGTGAAATTTCCTCGCTACTAAATATTCCACGGTCAACTGTTACTGGTATTATGACAAAGTGGAGGCAATTGGGGACGACAGCAAGTCAGCCACGAAGCGGTAAGCCACCTAAAATCACAGAGCGGGGACAACGCATGCTGAGGCACACAGTGTGCAGAAGTCACCAACTGTCTGCAGAGTCAACAACTACAGACCTCAAAACTTCATGTGGCCTTCAGATTAGCTCAAGAGCAGTGTGGAGAGAACTTCATGAAATGGGTTTCCATGGCCGAGCAGCTGCATCCAAGCCTTACGTCACCAAGTGCAATGCAAAGCGTCGGGTGCAGTGGTATAAAACATGCCTGGACTCTAGAGCAGTGGAGACGTGTTCTCAGGAGTGACGAATCAAGGTTCTCTGTCTGGCAATCTGATGGATGAGTCTGGGTTTGGCGGTTGCCAGGAGAACGGTACTTGCCCGACTGCATTGTGACAAGTGTAGACTTCGGTGGAGGGGGGGTTATGGTGTGGGTTTATTTTTTAGGAGTTGAACCCTTAGTTCCAGTGAAAAAAACTCTTAATGCTACAGCATTTGAAGACATTTTGGACAATTTCATGCTCCCAACTTTGTTGTGAACATTCTGTCAAGTTTCTTAACCATTATGCCACCTGCAGTCAGGGAATGGTATAATGTTTTAGACCCTTTGTCTGATAATAACTCTGCATTACCCTGTCTTTTAGGAATCTGTGTCTGAGACTGGAAGGTTGCCAGTTTGAATCCCTTGACTGGCAGAGGTACCGTATCACCTTTACATCCTTGAGCGTGGCCCTTTCCCCATGAGCTGCCCCAAGGCGGCCTGATGAAACACTGACTCTCAGCTCTGACCCCACGTATCAGACTCGCCTCTATATGAGCGTTTCTTTGTTCATGGTTGATGTTGCTGTCAGAGTACGGTCACCCTTTGTGGGTGCTGAACATTCTGAAAAATTGCCCTTCCCTAGCAATATGTGAACGCCCCCCCCCCCCCAACACACACACATGCACATAAAGGGCTTAAAAACAGTTCATAGAACATCCTGGCTAGATTTGAGTAATTGGATATAATTGCATTCATTTTCTAAGGCTTTGTCAGTGGAGATTAGAGAGTACCAAGCTTGTGCGACAGAGGTACACAGTGATTTGGACCCTCTTCCTTTCACCCCCCAGTCTCTGCAGGTTTCTCCTCCAAAAATATGCCCCTTGGTTTCAATATTTCAGGACTACACAGGAAATGATTCGCTGGCTTCAGCTGAGTCTCTGGCAGTGAAGTGGAGCAGCTCATTGTAGAGGGGAAAAAACAGAAATCCAGAGAAATATAGAAAATTTAAAGAGCTCTTTTTTATTATTTTAACAATCTAACAGTGACCCTTCACTGAACAAGTGGTTGTGAAAAATGGACAGATGCATCTTTATGGGCTAGAGGTGCAATAACTGTAATCCCTAATATAAAAACATTTTTGTTGTCTTAAGCAGAATATCCAACTACTTCAGTAATATAAGAAACCTTGAGAATTTACTTCTCAAAAGTCAGAAGATGCCCCTGATTTCACTTTCTTAAGCAACGGTCGTTTCTGCACACACTGCAGGGCACCGAATCGACACAGCTGCGGGGTGGTCATAAGTCACACTGCATTTTAACACGTCGATTTTAACACGCAGCATGCAGCCAGTCCTAAATCGCCAAGATGAAGTTGAGGTTTGCAGATCGGTTACACTTTGGAGATGCAGGTAAGGCGAAAAGCAGGGCGGGCTTTTCGTGAAATGAACATCGAGGGAAACAGCAGCGGGGTAATCGCTTGCAGATCATGCATTGCATTCAGGTGGGATCAGTGCTGGAGGAGGATTAAGTGATGACGTGAGAGGCGTAGCCCACCAGGACTATAAGTCTTCCTGAAAAAGCCGGAGAGGGGGACTTATCTGCGGATAGCCGGCGGAGCGCAGGACTTACAGGTGACCACTAATAAAAACGGAGAAGACTTTATGAACGGAGAACCAAAAGAGAACGATCCATAGACAGATAGTGACTGCAACTCGAGATACATAAGAATATGTAACCTTAATTAACATCTGTTAGTTAAAAAACTAAATTATTTCTAGGAGAAATCGGGGTTTTTCAAATTCAAGCAATGAGACCAAGTCCTTTCTTTTATTGGAAAGCTAATTCGTTTCGTATGGAAACGTTCAAAGAAGTATCAGTTAAGACTTTTGCGCAGACCTGCGCGCGTCTCCCCTGCGCGCCACATACACGCGCCTGCGGAGGGACGACCACTAAGCTGTAGTACTTTGAGAGAAAGTCATGAAAAGTATCGGCAGTCATGGAGTCCCCGGCTTTTAGTAATCACTCGGATTTACCGTGGGATTCGAATCAAACCGGTGATGCAGTATCACCTCCAAAACTTTTGTTTGGGATTGGCACCGACAATTTTATAACGCTTCTCGTATTTGGACTGATATTCATCCTCGGGGTTGTAGGGAACTCCATGGTGATCACGGTGCTGGCACGGAGCAAGCCTGGCAAACCCAGAGGCACCACGAACATCTTTATTCTCAACCTCAGCATAGCCGATCTCTCGTACCTGCTTTTCTGCATACCCTTCCAGTCGACGGTCTACATGCTGGACACATGGGTTTTGGGCGCCTTCATTTGCAAGTTCATCCACTACTTCTTCACCGTGTCCATGCTGGTCAGCATCTTCACCCTGTCGGCGATGTCGGTGGACCGATACATCGCCATCGTCCACTCCAGAAAGTCGTGCTCGATCAGGGTGGCCAAGCATGCCCTGATTGGAGTGGCTGTCATCTGGATCCTCTCGTTCGCCATGGCCGCTCCTGTTGCCTACAACCAGAACATCGTCCAGAGAAACGAGAACTACACCTACTGCTGGGAAGTGTGGCCAGACCAGAGCCAGAAGAAAGTATATGTGGTGTGCACGTTTATTTTCGGATACGTGCTGCCTCTGCTTTTGATCTCTTTTTGCTATACAAAGGTTAGTAGAACATTAATAATAATAATAATAACAACAACAAAAGCATCCGTGTTACCACTGTAGATGGTTTGAGACTTTATGTTTTGCCTGAACACACCTGAAAAAAATAGCTATTTGTCTATTGTGCGTATTCTATTTTCATATAGGCCTACATATCGGACAAATTCTATGCTGGGGGGTGGCGTCCCATATTTCTTCTGGGGTCTAAACCCCTATAAGGATCAAATGCTAGAATCGCCCCTGGTTATTACCCCCTATGTGTGAGTGTTATGAACTCCAGCCGGTGATTCATGTTTCATATGAACGCCGTCAGCACCGTTAAAATTAATCACCGTTTCGCGGAGCTAAACGCACATACTGCTGCATATTTACTTATGCACACTGCCACATTATTATTATTATTATTATTATTATTATTATTATTATTATTATTATGTTAGAATAAAACTGAGCGAAAAACAACAGTTATATAAGCGTGCTAAACACGACGTGCATTTTATTCTTACCCACAGGTTTTAAATCATTTGCACAAGAAGTTGAAGAACATGTCAAAGAAATCGGAAGCGTCGAAGAAAAAGGTACGAGACACCGACGTGTCAGTCCGCAGGGGTTGTGAGCCAGAAGACTGGGAAATTAGTGATAAAGCGTCCTTCACGACTTAAAAATAGAAAACGTGAAACGACAATGGACTTTCCGCTTCCACTGGTCGTCGTCTGTCTGATACAGGATGCTGAAGCAGCTTAATTAAACGTTTCAATGGCCCAACATTAATTCGTCAGTCACCATTGATTGCAATAGTAGTATAGTTATATAAATGTGTTTGACTGAAGTGTGATGACCTTCCCAGTTTGCTCCCAGCTCTGGCGTGGAGAGAGAGTCATCAGGTGGCGTCTAATAGTCTTTTGAATGTAATTACGCTTATAATTACTAAAAAACGAACAACAGTAAAATATTACTATCCCTATAATTAGGGCTCAGATTAAAAAGTCCTTTATATTCAGAAGCAACTGAAATTACTGGGGTGACTTCATGAAAGCAGTGATACACAGTGGGTAGAGTACAGAGAATATCTAACAGGTTCTGTAAGAATAAGCGAATAATGATGATGATGTTTACTTAAAAACTAATTACCACACGGCATGTGAGGAGTCTTATGTAGGCGGGGAACAGAGAAAGGCAGCTACCTGTGTCCTCTGTGATGCGAATTTCAGAACCTCAGGGCTCGGCTGACAGAGTCGGTCAGCGTGCAGCCTTTCCGTGGAGCCATTTCCTGTACGCGGCTGAAGCTGATTTGCTTCACGGTGTCAGTGCCGTGCTCTGATGGCAGCCTGCTGCTCTGACCATCGTTTCCTACAGCTCTCAGCTCCAAAATTAAAGTCCCATTGATTTTTGTTATTCAGGTATCCTCTGCCTTTCTGTCTGGGGGGTCCTTCAACAGGTGTTGACCCAGAGGTCTGAAGCTGCACATCAGAATCATGCATTAAAATTTCTGCATCATGTTGTCTCATCACATCGCATTATTTTCTGCTTTTGTTCATTGGTAAGCTCGCGAACTCACTTTTTAAAGATATGACTTGTTTTGCTGAGGGTACTTTTAATCCTGCAGTGAAAGCTGCGACGTTCACGAAGGTGGGCATCTCATTAAACTCGCCACAAAATCATTTCATTACTGTCAGTATGCCCAAATATCAACGCATGCTGGTAAAGTGGACTTAGCAGCGAGGCGCCTGAAGTCAATAAGTTCAAAAGCACCAAGCAAGGAGAGACCGCTTAATTTACTCGGAGGTTTGAGAACAGGCCGTTCAAACGAGAGTTCCGTCAGCATTTTTGGACGTTGTCCTTTCTAAAGTGCTTTAATGTATGAAGCCGATATCGGTCACAGGAATAACTCTGGCACCAAAGTCCATTTACATCACTGTTTATTAAGCTAGAAAGTGAAAAAGGAGAAGAATGTCTGTGCAACAGGAGAGCATCTCTTTTAGGTGCTGTCCTGCAGCGATTTCTAGTTGTGTTAGATCTAATGTGTGAAGATGAGGGCCTTAGAGACTGAGACTGGTGTGTGTTTGCTAATGGCTGCCTCGCGGTTTCCTAATTGCTGTATATTGTAGCAGCTTGTCCCTGATGTTGGACACCTACTGACTTTGGTTGTACAGCTGAACCCGGTAAAGTTAGCGATAAACAGGAGCAGTGCCGGGCATCCAGTTAGGTGACACAGGCGGCCGACTAGGGCACCATCTTCTGAGGGGGTGCTGACTTAGCAAACACTGGCTCCACACCCCAGACCAGACAGCATGTAGATGCACGTGCTGCTGGAGACAAAGTGAAATTGGGGGGTGATGTTTGCTGTGGGGGGGGGGGCGTTCCAGTGGGGGAGATTGCTGGGGAACCACATGGGCTTAGAC
>JAODJW010000135.1:8576193-8587026 GCA_026777045.1 Hyperopisus bebe | reverse complement strand
AAGATTCATTGGGTTTGAATTGTCAAAGAGTGGTTCAGGGAGCATGAGGAATCATTTTCATGCATGACTTGGTCACCTCAGAGTTGTGACCTTGACCTCGTTGAAGGTCTTTGGGATGTGCTGAAGGAGGCTTTATGGAGGTTCAACTCGCTTGTCAATACAGGATCTCAGTGAGAAATGAATGCAAATCTGGATGAAAATAAAAGGGTGAGATGCTGCATAAGCCTGTGGAAACAATGTCATGACAAATATGCGCCATAATCAAAGCTAAAGGCGGCCCAACGAAAAATTCAAATGGCGACTTTTTTTTTTGGACGGACAGTGTATCTATCTGTTTTAATTCATGTTATCAATCTTTATTGACAGCGGCCTGATGAACACAGATCTACCCCCAAATACAGTCTAATCTTTTTACTCAGGAGCATCGCCTCAGATTGATGTCTTCTCACACGTCTGCAGTCATTTTGATGGTTCCGGTAGTTAAAGCAGCGCATCTAGTATGTTGTGTTGTGTCGGTCGCTGGTTGTGATATCTTTGAAGTTCAGGATTTTTCAAATTGCTGTGGCTAATGGTTCCAAGGAAATAGCAGACGCTGATGGCGTGAGCAGCTGAAGCCGTTTCTGCCTGAACCCCTGTCATCTTATCCCATTAGTGATGACTGTGGTCATTGGGGAGCTGCCTGGTGCTTTTATCCAATGAGTGAATGATTCCCCATCAAATATATTGAAAGCTGTGAATAGAAACCTCCAATGTGCTTTAACAAATGCTGTTTCTGCATCGAATGATGCTATAACCGTTTTATATTTTTTGATTTGTCATGTTTATTATGCTGAATTTACATACATTATTTAATGATTGTCTTACTTTAATAAATACTGTTTGGTCCAGGTAGATTTTGCACATGGAGGGAGTCTCATTTCCGGTTGCTAGTTCACAACTGATCATGTCAGTGTTAATATGTAATAACGGCCATTAACTGGGGCGTGTTACTGGGTCTTTGTCAGCCTTCAGTAATACTGAAATGAGGCCTGTTGTCATATGTGGTGGAATAAAAGGATTCTGTTTAAGTTTCATTTGTATGTCTTGGGGTGAAGCAGTTTGCCAAAAGTGCTCATGGAATTCAGGAGGAAATCCATGAAATTCTGCAGACTTATTATTTCACATATTTTTAAGAGCATTTTATTTTATATGATATTATTATGTTAAATTGTTGCATTGACCAATATGTTATATTGTCATATCAAATTATGTCCACCTTCTGTTAAAGCATAATAAAAATAAGAGTAAAAAACGTTATATCCAGCATGTTTCTCGAGGCAGTAATAGCAGTGCATAATTCAAGTTGAGGAGACAGTCATTTTACAGGACAATTATTACAATTTCTCTTCTGATTTATGTAACGTTTCGTGCCCAGTGGTGCTGGACAGGCAGCTGACTTTTGACCTCTGGGGGCTTATTTTCCTCCCACATAAAATCCCTTTTGTTTCTATGATTTTTTCAGCATTTACTCAGTTCATTCATATTCATTACTCTAAACTGTTACATATCATTAAGCGAGAGTGCGATAAAGATATTAAAATATATTCAATTGAACTGAATTATCGTAATTATATTATACATGAACAGACCATGAAGAATGGTTTATGGTGAATATATGGGGGGGGGGGGGGTGCCAATCAAATCAAAATTACAGTGCAAGGGGAAAAATAAAAAAATTCTGATCTTTGTTCATCAAAACATCTCAATCATACAGACGATACTAGAACAGACTAATGAAGTTTTAAAAGGGGAACTAAAAAAAAAAAAAACATTAAAAAGACAGGAAGTTAGAAAAAAAAAGTTTTATACATTTTATTTAAAGAGTGAAAAACACTAATGTCTCTGACGGAGCCTGTCTAGGTAAGGCCCTTCATCCCAAGCCCTGCACATTGTACCTGAAAGCTATCAGGCCCTACAGCACCAAAACATTAAAAGAAAGTTATATTTGTATTCAGACTTCATTCATTTAGCTCACCCTCCCTCACAGCGATGTCCACAGGCTGCGGCAGACCCTGACACCCTGTGCTGATGTCCGGCTGTGGTCGCAGAGCTACAGGGGGAGAGAATTACAGCTCCATCCCTTGAAAATCGCCTCCCAAATGTATCTGACTATATATGACCTTAATTACTGAAAACAAACATGGAGCCCGCAATACCTACATTCCCAGCATGATGGGTCACTGGGTTATTCTGTTCTGCAGTACCCTTGTACAGAAGTGCAGAAAACCTTTGGCCAGAAACATGGTTTGGTCTTCATAAACCAAAAAGCCTGGAAAAATCAGCAAAAATTATTCCATCCATCCATCCATCCATCCATTTTCCATACCTGCCCAGTGTAGGGTTGTGTGGATCCAGAGCCTATCCCGGAAGCAGGGAATAACCTAGGAATTCTGCCGACTCTATTTCACCTGAGCCTGTTTTTGGACTGGGGTAAGGAGTACAAATAAAGAAGCAGAGAAGTGCTGAAGAGAGCAAAATCTCTAAATAAACACTGAAGATGGGAAATGGTGAAGACACTCAACATTACAGTGAGCAAGGCTGCTTGATCGAAGACAAAACCACCCCCACTCTGATGCTTCCGTTCGTCCTGAAATAGTCGCCAATTGCAATGTTCACTTATAGCAAACTGAGGTCCCTGCAATATGACGATGATTGATTGTTTCTGGCACAGGCAAAAATTCGGAAGGAAAATAACTCGATATGTTATTTGCAATAGTTAAAATGAATCAGTCTGCAAAAATCCCTTTATTTGTCAAAAAAAAAAAATCAAGGTTGTTATTTTGTCACAAAAACCAGAAAGAACATGAGACAACCATTTACTGAAAGACACCAAAACTAGAAAAAAAATCCAGACCAAGGTTTTAGTACTCAACCGGTTGGTTGAAACAAAACCTTGGTCTGGCTTTGTACTTTCCGAACCAGAACTTTCCACCTCTGTCTGTAATGTATTACTTTAGTACAGGCAAAACATCACAAAGCAGAAAAATATTGAACATCATTATAACTGGCTGATGGCTTCTGCTGTACCCAAATACTGAGGCCTATTATCATTCCATGTTTATTGCATAAATATTTTAGTCACTCTGAAAATTGCTTAATTCCCCATACACCTGCATCGTGAAGCATCATTGCTTAAGGGTACAAGAACACAGTCTCCAGAGATCTGAACCACCAAACGTTGAAGATTCCTTACAGATCCTCAACCTGTGTTGTCCTAACTGCACCCCCCACCAATATATTGGTTTCTAAGCTTTTCATTCCAATTGATAAATGTCACCCATTTATACAGCTGGATACATAAAGCAATTCAGGTCAATCAAGAGCCCAACAGCAGGTTCCTGGTTTTTAAAGAAGAAACTTTGCATGATAATTTGATGGCCTTAAGCAACTGGTTTCCTGCTGCCTGCCCAGCAGACTGGCTGTTCTTCAACGTAAAACCCAGCACTCTGGGGAGGGGGGGGGGGGGGGCGCGTCTGCTCCCTAAGCCCCTATGTCATGTAAGACCCACTAGTTAATATAAGATATCCACAGCCACACACAGGACGTGTGACTGACGTGTTATAAAAGCAATCTTTCACTTATCTAGTATCCTTATCGGCTCTGCTCAAAGTTCACAGCTCCACCTGGCTTCTCGTTTCCCGGCTGCAATCCGCAGCGAAACATCACCTCTCCCGCTGGCAATGCAACCTGTAATCTGTCAGTCCAAAGCTCAGCTCTGTAAATGCTCACATCAAGTGTTTAACCAAAGCGACGCCCAATGTCTCGCACAAAGCTACCTCAAGACTTGTGGCTTGTCCCCAGCACTGAGTGAAGGTCTAAATCAAATGGAAAAGAAAAACCAAGGACTCTAAATCTATAAAATGAGTCCTTTAACTATCTGAAGTCTGAGGCCTCTCAGTCATTTTTGAGGTAGTCTGATATGCCTTGACATTTTTTAATATTTTGCCTATCTAATAAACATTTATTCCAAAGTGTTACATATGCTTTTAGTCAGCACAAACTCTGAGACCATTTAGAATGTCATTCTTCTATTCTCTGTTTAAATCAAAGCCTGCCCCCCTTGGCATTTATTAACTGAGGGGGCGAATCAAAGAGTGGCAGTCTTTCCTGACTAGAGCGATTCTTCGACGCTTTTCCTATGATGGGCCACCTCACCTCTTCACAAAAGGCTGTGGTGTTTTGACTGCTCCCTGCCATCGCAAGAGCAGAGCTGACTCTGAGCTTTCGGCAGAGTCTGACACTATTCCATTCCATAAAGCTGCTCTCCCAACAGAGTCGCCCGAGTGTGATCCACAGACATGTGCACATACACACACCATGAAGACAGAGGTAAAGAAATGAAAAGAAAAGAAACAGCAAGACAGTAGAAGAGAGAAGTGAAAAGACCACTGGAGGTCCAAGGACAACAATCTCAGGGTTGCTGATGCTTTTCCATACATTTTAATGAATCTGTATGCATATTTCACAAGAGTACTGGTTAAAGTTATATGCTGAGTACATAACTGCAATATCTTTCTATTAAAACTAATAAACTATATAAAGTAAAGATAAAGGCATTGCAAACAGAATGCTTTTTAGTGTACCTAACCATTCATTGCACACAAATGTTGCTATGGAGACGACTGAAACTATATTCCATAATCAAGGGTAAATTCCTGGAAAAGGTTTTTTTTTTTTTTTAAATGAATGAATGGAGCTTTATTTGTCATATGCACAAGTACAATTATATTGGAATTCTTTAGATTTCACATCTTACACACACAGATGGTTGACAGAAAGCTTAGGGTTAGAGCACACGGTACAGACATTTATCCGGAGCCCCGAAAAAATTTTGAGATTCAGTTTGAATCGACTATCAGATAAAGACACGGCCAGCATCTAAACAGATTAGCTTACTGTTTGCTCGCTGTCACCTAAAAGACTTCCAGTCCACTGTCATTCCTGCATACAGGGTAAGGCAGGCAGACAAAGGCTCAGTTTCTCTTAACCACACATGTCGAGTCCATCTGTTGATTGTCTAACCAGGCTGATCAAGTTGTGATCCAGAGGAAGGAAATCGCGCCTCACCTAATACTGCAGCAACGTGTCACGTGAAATACTGTCATTGTCCTCAAGATGACCTCTCTCCCCACTGATGATCTTAGACCCTTAGAAAGTAGTCATGGAGATATGACTAACCACAAGGCTCTTAATGGTACTGGTGTAATGGGCTATTGTAGTTTCAGGTTCCATACAGAGTTACAGACATAAAAAGAGGGGATTTCAGGAGACCTGGGGCTCTTCTGCTTTGTTATGGAACAGCAGACTAGCAGAAGCACCCTGAATGAAGCAGAGCATTCTGGGATACATTTCTAATCAGTCAGCACTGCCAACTGCAGTTAACACTTGACCCACTCTAGCTCAGCTGTCAAATGGACTAATTAATTGGGCCGTAACTCACCAAGTGCCCGCTAATTAAGGTATTTAGAACTGACATGCTTAAAACTGGCTTTACCGACCTGTGACTTAATAGACATTTATTTTAAAAGAACGGTCTCGATATGCACAGTGATTACATTTACACTCCTGCGCAAAAACTGGGCCAAAGCTTAATGTTGTGTAATTTGGGTTTGGCCCATTTCTGAATCAGCATTCATAGTCAGGTTCTGAGGAGTCACATGGGGACAGGACTGAGATGGATGCAGGGGATGACTTTTAAACCATGTGCATAACTTTATGATAGTTAAGATCTACCAAGCTGAGAACCAGATATGAAGCCAATGATAATAATAACACTAGTTAATTTAACTATTACCTAATAAGTCTTCATTAACTCAATTTAAAATAACAGGACAAAATTCAAATTAGCTTGGACCTGGTCTCTTGTTTCTTGTGAAATATTTGATACTTTGCATTTCACATGTAAATCGGATGTAGGGCCTTGTTGCTTCATCAGAGATCACCATATTGACCATCTTTGCCTTACAGCAACACATAGTTTCAACCTCATTGCCTTTTCCTGACATTCTGGATGTTTTGATTATCCATGATTATATGATTATATGTTTTTGATTATTTGTTTTCACCAGTCTCACTTACTGACATTTCTGGTTTGATCAGGAAAATGAAACCCTCACCATGCGCCTCTGATTTCTTGCCTACATCTCTACTGCTGAAAGCATTTGACAGTACACCTGCTGAAACTTGTAAATTGCTCTTTGTGGCCAGGCGTTGTACCTTCATATTTTAAGCATGCAATCATTCAGGCACTATTGAAGAAACCTAACTTGGGTCCCTCCATTTTGAGCATTACAGACCCATCTCAAAATTGCCTCTTATTGCTAAAATCTTCGAAAAGGTTGTTAATAAACAGCTTGACGTGTTTCTAGAGGAGCAGCAGCTCTTGGATCCCTTTCAGTCTGGTTTTAGGAAACTGCTCTCTACGGAAACAGCTCTGTTTAAAGTTTTTAACGACCTTTTAATGGCTGCTGATGCAGGGCAGTGCTCTGTACTAGTAATGCTAGACCTTAGCTCTACCTTTGACACAGTGGATCATCAGATCTTGCTTAGCAGGCTTGAGCAGGTTGTGGGGGTCTTTGGTTCTGCCTTAAACTGGTTCTCATCTTATCTATCAGATAGGAGTTTCTCCATTAGTGTTACTCCTCTAACCTGCCTCAAGGCTCGATTCTCGGACCAGTGCTGTTTTCTTCATACATCCTTCCGCTGTCTCAGGTTATAAACTCCTTCAAGTACATCTCATATCACCTTTATGCAGACGACCTTCAGTTGTCTTTCTCACTTAAACCAAATCAAATTAATAAGCTGTTTATTTTGGTTGACTGCCTGTCAGAGATTAAAAATTGGCTCGGCAATAATCATTTGCAGGTGAATTCTGGTAAGATGGAGGTTCTAATTGCTGCTTCCCTTAGCCTCTATCCTGAGATTAGACTCAAGATGGCCTCTGTCTTCCCAGTTCCAAAATCAAGCTTACAGTATGTATCTAAGGGGTTCTTTTCAGTTGTTAAGCTTTGAATCACATATAAAGTCTGTCAGCTGCTCTTTTTATCATTTGAGAATCTTTCTAAACTGAGGTCAGTGGTTTCAGTGGTTTCTAAATCAGAACTGGAGATGCTAGTTCATGCTTTTATCTCTTCACGTCTAGATTATTGTAACATTCTGTATTCAGGTCTGAACAAATCTCTCTTTTTCGGGCTGCAGTTAGTACAAAACGCTGCTGCTAGTCTTATAACCCAGTCTGACCAGAGAGCACATATTACTTCAATTCTGTATTCTCTGCATTGGCTGCCAGTTCTTTTTAGAGTTCATTTCAAAGTCCTGGTACTCACTTATAGAGCGCTGCATGGATAAGCTCCTAAGTACTGTATATCGCTAGTCTACTCCAACGACACATAGCCAGCCGCGCTCTTAGGTCTAGTCAACAAGACCTTCTAGTCGCCCCCCCGCACACAACTTAAGACACGTGGGGTTCCTGCGTTTCAGGTAGCTGCACCTAGACTCTGGAACGCTCTTCCACTAGCTTTGCACTCTGCTGAGTCAATTGACTCTTTTAAAATACATCTTAAGACTTTCTTGTTTAAGAACGCCTTTGATTAGAGCTGAGTTTACGCTGCCTGGGCTTTATTCTTTTCAAGTGTTTCTATTACCCATGTTTTTTCATATTGCGCTTGGTATTCTTATTTTTATTGTTACATTTTTTGTGACTTGTGTCTGTGAAAAGTGCTTTAGAAATACATTTTACTTAGTTTACTCACTTACACCTCTGGGACCCGGGTTCGAGTCTCCACCATGGCTACTTGTATGTGGAGTTTGCATGTTCTCTGCATGTCATCATGGGGTTTCTTCCAGGTACTTTTTTTCCTGTATAGCTCAAAAACATTATAAGGTTAATTGTTCCCATGGGTGTAGTGTGAGTGTGTGAGTGAATGGTGTGTTTGTGTGCCCTGTGATTGGTTGGCGCCCCATACTGGGTTGTTTCCTGCCTTGTGCCCTGTGATTGGTTGGCGCCCCATCCTGGGTTGTTTCCTGCCTTATGCCCATAGGCTCCAGACCCAACCAAAACTAAATAGGATAAGCAGCTACAGACAATAGATGGATGGATGGAAATTCCTCATCGGTGTGTATGTGTGAGAGAATGGTGTCTGCATGTGGCCTGCAATAGGTTGGCACCCTGTTCTAGGTTGTTCCCTGCCTTCAGCCTGTAGCAACCGGGATGGGTTCCGCACCCAACTGTGACTCTGATTGCAATGGGTCCCCTTGTTCCAGTCAGGTATGCGATACTGGAACACTGGTGACCTTTGCAGAGCAGTGAGTGGTCTGCCACCCGGTACACAGATCACGCTTAGTCCCAGTCCTGAACGGCGGCTCAGCCAGAATCAAGACCAGCTTGTCGGGGGGGCACACAGGGAAAGTCTTGACACCGTCCAGTTTGACTCTCCACGCCAGAAAGGTACCGGCATCAGCACTCATGACCCCAGTGTGTCACTCTGGCTCTGGAGCGCGTTTCCCTATGACCCTAATCATAAGATAAGATTTGACTTTAAAATGCAGAAACCATTGCCTCCATTCATAGTTGAGGAACAGTCTCACTCCTGAATTTTACATAGCTAATCCTGCACAATAATGTCTGTTAACTGACAGTAGTTTTTGTAATTTGCTCATAGAAGTGACTTAAGGCTTTTTTCAATTAATTTTTTGTGAGATTGTTCTTCCTTTGTCCTCGTTTGTAATCGGAATCTGGTGCAATATGAGAAGAGTGGGCAACAGAATGTTCTGCTGATTGACCACACTTCCATATCCTACTACATTGCCAAAGAACATTGCCAAATATGTTCATTCATTTCTATCCTCCCTTCATGACAATGAATCCTCATTATTTCTACACAGACGCCATACAACAAGAAATCAATTGCACAATATTGCCGTCAAGACGGGAAAAGAACGGGAGAGGAATGCAGTCAAACAAAATGAGAAGGAAGATGCCACAGACCTCAAAGTGTTTAGATTTGCTAAACCAGTGAAGCATCAATATAATTCAATATCAGGACAAAAAGGTACCAGAATTTAGAAGCCTTAACCTAAAGCTGCTGGGGTCACAGTTAGTTAATTTAGTACATTTTTCAATAGGAACGGTAGTCAATGAAAAAGGAGGATAAAATGTATTCAGAGACTCAACATTGACCATTAACCTACTTTGTTATTACGTTTACAGACCTGTAAGGGCTTTGAATATTACAAACACAGTAAATACACATTCAAATTTAATAATTGTCCTTCAGTAGCCACTGGGACAATGTTTCTATTTTACCCTGCTCTTTAAACCAGCCTTTTTCTGATTTGTAGAATAATACATCAGCCTCAATTCAGTTTCCCATCTACCCATTTTCATAGCGGCTTATCCAGTGAAGGGCTGTGGGGACTCGGAACCTGTGTGTGCAGCTTGAATGGGATGGATGGGGCACACAATCACACACTTATGGGTGATTAAGAGACATCAGTTCACATAGGTGCATGTGTTTGGACCATGGGAGGAAACTCAAGAGGACAGAAGGAAAAAAATTGTGACATAGGCGGCTGTGGTCTGAGACCACAGTACTGCCATAAAACCCTGAAAACATTTAATGAGCTAAAATTACATCAAATAATGTCCGCCTTTTCGTGATGTTCTAAAACACCTGGTCCTCGCGGACCTCCCAGACAATTTTTGATCCCTCCCAGCTCCTAGTAGGAGCAAAACTGTGGACTGGCTGGCAGGGAGCTGGGAGGGAGAAAAAACACGGAGCGTCTGGGAGTTCCCAAGATCCGGCTTGAGAAACACTTCTGTTCTAAACTATTTGAAATGTTACTTAACAGCCCGATCTCAGAAAATCCGACAGAATTAGCAGGAAATCCAGGGATTCACATATCATAATTAAAAGGTACTTTTTTAAATCTCACAATCCATAAATTATAGAAAATATTTCTCCCTTAAAAATGTGAACTATTTTTAGTATAATTACATCTATACTTTAGTGGATTCTCTGCACCTTACTGCTTGAAGTTCCATCCGTCAACACCACTGGGAGTACTGGTTTCCCTGTTTTCATCGTCATACGTGTTCCTCATGTTTAATATGTGTACATCAACACCTGTTTGCTCTGTTGACCTAAACATGGTTTTCACTCAGTCTTCTCAGGTTGATATTGCATGGCTGCATGATTTTAGTATTAGTGAACAGCACACAGTCTGAAACAGCTGTGTAGGTTACTCCATACCTGGAAAAGATGGATTTCAGCTTGGCCGTGATGATTTCCGTGGTTTCATTTGACATATTGTGGACCATTTGGCTGTTTTGAATATAAGTCTATAAGTCAACACTTACCAGATATGCATGTGCTGTGAAATGAAAGACATCTACTACTATTTTCACCTAAGGCAGGTCTAGCACTTGGTGCTGGATGATAGGTTCTTTTTATTGTTTTCTTGGCAGAGAGAGCAAAATTCCATCATTATTTCAACACCTCCTTGAACTCTGGACAATACAGCGGTGATCTTGTCTGAACCTGGATAATACAGCGGTGCTCTTGTCTGAACCTGGACAATACAGCGGCGATCTTGTCTGAACCTGGATAATACAGCGGTGCTCTTGTCTGAACCTGGACAATACAGCGGCGCTCTTGTCTGAACCTGGATAATACAGCGGTGCTCTTGTCTGAACCTGGATAATACAGCGGTGCTCTTATCTGAACCTGGATAATACAGCGGTGCTCTTGTCTGAACCTGGATAATACAGCGGTGCTCTTGTCTGAACCTGGATAA
>JAODJW010000135.1:8561597-8576093 GCA_026777045.1 Hyperopisus bebe | reverse complement strand
TCTTGTCTGAACCTGGATAATACAGCGGTGCTCTTGTCTGAACCTGGATAATACAGCGGTGCTCTTGTCTGAACCTGGATAATACAGCGGTGCTCTTGTCTGAACCTGGATAATACAGCGGTGCTCTTGTCTGAACCTGAATAATACAGCGGTGCTCTTGTCTGAACCTTTGCCCCTAGTGTGGAGTTGTCACAGGACTTCAGCTTTGAAGTCATTGAGCCAATCACTCTCCATTTTGACAGGATAACTCCCCCCCCCACTGCTGTCTGTCTGGACATCAAGTACAACAGAATTTCTAGTTGTGCTCTTCATACCTTAGGTTAGCCATCTACTTTTGAATTAAATAAATCCTTAGAATGGTGTTTCCCAATCCAGTCCTCAGGGATCCACAGTCAGTCCACGTTTTTGCTCCCTCCCAGCTCCCAGAGCAAAAACATGGACTGTCTGCAGGTCCCAGAGGGCCGGACTGGGAAACACTGCCTTAGAAGCATCAACACTTACTTCAGTTTTCTCTTGTGGATTTCAGTGATGCCACCTTAGATTTGGTTGATGTTAACATTTACGATTCTTGTTTGTATCTGGGAAGCTGCTGCTTTGTGCCGTCATACCTACAGCGCAGTCTGTGTGGAGCCGGACACCCAGGAGTCACAGAGGAGCCTGTCAGTCACTGAAAGGGACTGCAGTACGGCAGTCAGGCTGCCACTGAGGCGTCGTCTGCAGGGCATCATGGTCCCTTCCTTCATAGCGTGTCCCCGGTGCTTCACTCACCATATAGCAGATCCCATATCTCTTATTTATTCACATTCAAATGAACAAGCACTTCTGTCTACAACCAGCTGTATATAATCATGCTCTTCTTTAATGATGATGGTAGCCAAGGAAAGAAAACTTTGAATGTTTGGCTGAAAGTGCGTTTAATTTAAGCAGTTTAAACGCTTCACTATTTGCATGAAACGAAAGGCCCTGAACTCCTCCATAATCCCAGCATCCATCCTTCTCACCTAGTATGGTCATTAGGTCCAGGAATGGAACAATGGTAGCCTTATTAGATTCGGAGCAAACAGGAAAGGTGCCGTTTTTCTTTCCCACAAGGACCAGATTACTCACCAATTCTGTTGGTTTTATTAGTCCAGAAGTGATGCCCCCTTCATCAAGAGTGCAGTAGTGCAGCCTTCAGTTTGCCCTTCTTGGTAGACATGGTCATCCTATACCCAAGCGCAATGGGTGTGAGGCTAGGATCAATGTTCATGCAGGGTTAGGGTTAGGTTTAGGGGTTAGGGTTAGGGTTAGGGTTAGGTTTAGGGGTTAGGGTTAGGGTTAGGAAATACTCTCAGTCCTTCAAAGACACGTTGAATGACCAACACTTGCATAATGGGGAAATTTCATGGAGGAGGATTTGACATGGTGCTGAACTGTCAGATGGTGGCCTGTTTTCTCACTGAGAATTGGTGTTGGACATTGCAATGAGAAACTTGCTCCAGCTGGTAAAGACTTTGGCTTGATTGTTGTGCCTTCGCCCACGTTTAGTATGTGTCCGTGAGCCTCCCAGGCAGACTGCCTGCTACTGCGGCAGGTAGCTTATAGACCTCTGCACTAGCGCCCAGCTTGGACTCAGCTTGCTGTATATCTGAGAATACCCTCTGTTTGTTAGCCCTCATCAGTAGAGGATCCTCGGGGTACTTTTCTAACAGCACTGTCTATGCTGTGTTCAGGTGTGCTGTTGCGTTTTTAGTGTCTTCCTACCACAATCCCCGCAGAGCGCATTAAGGGAAGGTCACCCATACAGTACTTGTGTTCCTGCATGATACACCTGAGCCAGACCCAAAGTGAACCTGAGCGGTTTGGTTACATTTCATTCTTGAGTGTTTCTTTGTTCTCATAGCACTTACGCTTTTCTCTTGACTGCTCTTGGCTTGAGCTCAGCTGGCTACTTCAGCTTGAGATACGTCAATTGTTTCGCCCCGGGGGTGTTAACGCAGGCAGCATAGTGGCTATATGGGAAGCACTATTCCCGTGCACCTCCCAAGGTGGGGATCTACACTGTGTGTGTGTGCAGTTTGCACAGTCTCCCCATTTACCACTAGTTTCTTCCCACAACCTTAAAAAACGTGCAGCTAGGCTAATTGGTGTGTATAAACAACCAGTAGTGTTTGGGTGTGGATATACAGCACTGTGCAGAAGTCTTAGGCAAAGAACATGATGTTTAAATAATCTTCATGCTGGTGTAATTTCCAGTATATCCAGTATACCAGTGGCTTTTTAAACTTAGCACTAGCATACCTTGCCTGGCTAATCAATATATCAGTCACTTCTTTAAATTAATTAATTGATTAATTATGGGAGCTGGTGGTGAAATCTAAGGAATGCATGGATTTTCCAGGGTGCCCCTGAGGAGAGGTTTGGGAGCTGATGTGGTGTTCATCAAGCCATCCAACAACATACCAATAACTTTTTAGAGAACGGAATTGCGTTATTCTTAATTAGCCTGTGTTCTAACATTACATTTTGTTCTTGTTCTGAGCAAATATACACTTACTACCCAGATAAATAGCTTTAAACATTTCCATTGACTACCTAAGACTTTAGCACAGAACTGAAAATGCCCTTCATTGGACTGGCATCCTGTCCAGAATGTACCCCTGCCTTATTACAGGGCCCCCAACACCCCCCACCCCATAATCCTGACCAGGATGAGTGCTGAGGGAAGCACATCATGTTTATATACACGTTAAATAAATCTGATAAACATGTCGATTCAGATTTACACCACTCTCAGCTACTATAACAACTGAAACATCACTTATCATATTGACATATTTTACCCTTATTTGCGATTATGTTCATATCTATTTGTGTTTGTGTGTCGGCAGTTTGTACTTTTTCCCTCCCTAAATCACTCTCAGCAGGTCCTCACTATGGCTGGGATAAGCCCACCAGCCTTGCCATCCTGGAGATGCCTTGGCCCATTTATTTGGCCCTTGTCAAAGTCACACAGATCTTTATCCTTGCCCATTTCTTCAGCATTCAACAGAGAATGAGGCTGGGGAAAAAAGCCATAAAGAGACTCAATTTCTAATCTCCAACACCAATGCCAGGGATCCTGACCACATCGGCCTCTTCAAATCAGAGCAGAACAGCGAGAGGCATGTTCTCCACTAAAGGTGCTGGTATGTGTGTGTGTGTGTTTTGCTTTTCATCTCCTGTTCTTTCAAGAGGCAGCAGAAATAGGGAAAAATATTGTTCTTGGAGAATATCAGAGACCTTTAATGAAAGCTGTATTACTTCAGCCGATTGAAATCTGGGTTTTCTAAAACTGCACCAACTCATAACAAGACTCAAGCTGATATCAATGATTACTGACCTTGGATTGAGTGGCAGTGCATTTCAGCCACATGCCACTTAGGGACACCAATACACTTAATATGTGTCTTTAGACGGCAGGAGAAAACCTGAGTACTCAGTGAAAACCCACGCAAACACAGGAAGACACGGTCCTGGGAGCAGAACGCAATTCCAGAGCTGGGGTACCTCTGAGCTTCCGCCATGCTGGATTAGCATCAAGACGAGGCAAAAACTTCAACCATGGATCTCTGGATGCTTTTATCCTCTTAGTGAACAATATTAATGTTGTGTTTCCTTATTTTCCATATAATCATAGTCTTTATAACTGCTATGAAAAATTCCCAAACACTTAAATTAACTGCAGGATTCAATGTAAAAAAAAAAAAAAAAAAAACCTGGTGTTTATTAATGGAGTCACTGACTCATACAGTACATTGTACTGGCAAGTCTGTCTTCATCGTACATCTCTGTCCCAGGGGTCAAGTAGTGACCGGACTGGCTGCTGAGAGAAGTTCTGAGCAGCTGGGCTGAAATATATCGATTCACTGTTCCTTTTCTGCCACCATTATTATGTCTTTCGGTTACGAGTTGGGGTAAACAAGCACCCTGCTTCACCTGCAAGGTTGTGGAAATCGCATGAGTTTTGCTGGATTTCTATCTTGATATTGACGTAAAAGCCAGATCAAAAGCTCCAGCACAAAGGAAGCATCTATCGGTTTTGCTTAGCGAAGGGTTTTAAGAGCAGATGTACCTTGCTTACAACTCTATGGTTGAGCCATTTATTCTGCCGTTTTTACAGGAGTTAGACGCCAAAGCCGAGGTTAAATCAGCAGGATCCCGAGGGGCAGCCGCAAGGACAATCCTTTGACTGTAAGTCCTGGCCTTCCACACCGCATCAGCAGCCCCATCTTCACAGCTAAATAAATCAAAAGTTTTTCCCTCCCCCATCTATTTTAAGATTCCAGGAACTGCTGATGCAAAATCTGTCAGTAAATGAATCCCATTGAACAAAGTGGAGCCCTTCATCAAACTTTAGAGCTGACAGACGATGCTCTCAAACGCCTTTGCCTGCTTTCTGGGATTGATAATTAATAACAGGGCAAATGTACCCTGATTGGTGGAGAGGTTTGGAGGACTAGGCAGTATGAATATATTACTGAGATGAAGTCGCTCATACTCCACAATGCCAAACTGTACCACCCATGTGTGAATACCCCATCTTTTTTGTCTCCTCTTGGAACTTTGTCCTGGATCTAATGAGCGTATAGTGTTGAGTTGCCAACTCACTACATGACTGTCTTTTTATAAATGAACAGCAGAATGTGTTGTCTGATATTACAGTAGGGGCAGATGTACGATCTCTAAAGGGAGATTACACTCCGTACTAATGAACAGCATGAGAATTAATTTTGCATCTGCTAAAGTGCGCATTCCGTGTTCCGACGCGGCCACTCGTGGTCGCCATGGAGATCATGAGAGTGCCGATGGCTGAAACGATGCCTTTGTGGTATTAATGCTGAGTCATTTTGGAAAAGTTGACCACAAGGCCATTGTGGAGACCAGCTTTTCTGTTAAGTGTTGTTGGTCAGGGTTAGGGCTTGATAAATCAAAGGTTGTCTGAATTATGTTTCTGTAATGTTTTTTAACCCTGATATGATTACTAAACATAAATGCAAAGTAAATCTTGTGTTTTTCAAATACATTGTGTCTTTGTTATACCTGGTCTGGTTTTACACAGAGACCTACTTATTTTTCTGTTTTCCTTAGTCTTATTAAGATTTCTCATTTTTAATAAATACTATACATTTTAAAACTGTTATTGGGCAATTGGATGCCCAGTTGATACAGTGTAGTTTACCTACAGACCAGCAATTCATTTTTAAAGACAACAATGTGCTTTCCCTGGTGAATTCGGTTTACGAAATCAATTACGCAATGCTTCATGAAAAGCCAGACAGATCAAAGGCTCTAGTGCACAATAAGCATAAAGCTGATTCTCCCAGCCCTGAGCATCATCCGGAGGGCTCCCAGTGATCCACAGTTGCAGTATTACATACAATAACTGAGCTGAACATCAGTCTCTGCTTCACCACATTAAGCCTCTGCTTCACCACATTAAGCCTCTGCTTCACAGGCAACTTTCACATCATCAGCCACATCTTCTTTTTTTAAAGAAACACAAATGGTTCTGAGCTTCGCTTCAAAGACATGAGAAAGATATATTTATAACCAATCAGCTGACCTCAGGTCCCTCTTCCGTGGCTAGTGACAGTCACTTTGGAGGCAATAAACTTCTAAGAAACTTGCCAGAGCTGTTTTTAATGAGGATCATACCATTAAGGAGGAATCATTCTTTTAAATTATGTCTGCCTACATTTTACGTACCCCGCCCCCCCCAGTCCAAGCCAAACCTAATACAGCAAACTGATTGAATTACATCCTTATTTAGAAGTCAATTACTCAGCCGTGGCTATTTCAAAGGTTACAGAGCCCCCTCAGTAACACAGAATCACAGGCGTTTGGAGGCTTAGGGACCTGGGGGCAGAGAAGCATGCCAGACTGTAGGTAACCTTCCGAAAGCTCATCCAAAACTTTTTTTTAATTCTTTAATCCATTCCAGGAACACTGAGATTTACTTTGATTATTTTACAAACGTTGTGCTCTTCTATAGAACATCATAAAATCTTCTCGGAATATATCAGTGCATTACGCAGGAAGGGCACAGGTCATCCTAGCCAATCGGCCTGGGGAACGACACAAACATGGAAACACAGTTTGAGCTATAATGGAATACATTCAATTTTTAGCAGTTAAACTTTGAACGACTCTTTATTTTACGCACAGAGGAATCGGAGTAAATGGTTCACATTATCACTATTCACATTTTGGTTTTACTGTTGCCTAGCAACCATCTAATAATATAACTGTTTGACCAGGGTGTCTTGACATGGCACCTTCTAGAAATGCGTACAGTGTCTGTGGGACCTTTGCTAGGCGGCAGGATCGTCGCACTACTCTTATAAACGGGGACAGCCCGGAGAAAGAGCTTTGCACATTACCAGCCCTGAACTTAGCAGGCAAAATGTCACCTGTGCTGAGTGCTCTGGACACACTGCTCTCTGTCACGCTGCGTGGTGTCATCCACACTGTGTAGCCTGTCCTCAGTCACACTGCACTGTGTCTCCCACACTGCATAAGCTGCTCTCTGCCACACTGCGTTATAGTGTATCACAGGGGTGGGGAACCTGATCCACAGAGAGCTGGTGCCGGTTTTTGGGGCGGCCTCTCAATCAGCCAATAACAGTGGGTCCCCAGGACTGGAGCTGAGAACCACTGCTTTTTTATTGGCTGACTGAGAGGTCGTCCCGAAAACCCACACCGGCCCTCCATGGATCAGGTTCCCCACCCCTGGTGATCCTTGCGCAACCACTTGTTAATTTGCAACATCCATCTTACATAAGCAGGAGTAAAAGGTATGTTTTTATACGCAGTATAAGGTCAAACATCCATCTTCCAACATGCTCTCCTGGTCAGGGTGCCGGGGGGGGTCAAGGCCTGGGGACCCCCCTCTGCAGCATGCCAGTCCATCGCAGGGCAAAGTATAATTCAAATAAGACAAAAAGCTTAATGTCCAGGTGTATAATGTGTCAGCCTTGATCTGATCTTGATGTGATTTTACACATGTTCCTAAGATTACTGAATTCCAATTATAGTTTCTATAATTGCTTACATACATTCCGCAATACTGAAGTCACTTTCTCAAAACTCTTTATACAGTTGCCATAACATCAGTTTATGTGGGCTAAACTGTCAATCATTTCTCATTGCTTTCATACAAAATGCATTTCATACAAAATGACTAAATGCTTCAAAATTCATGGATTCCTTACTCATGCGAAATCCCCCACTATCAAAACATTACGTTTTTACAGGCCATTTTGTACATGCTTACATATTGTTATCAAAACTGTAACAAATACATTCAAATCTAAACAACTACAATTATATTTATATATACAGTAAGAAACAAAGTACACTGCATGTACATACAGTAGCAGTTGAAAAAGGGTAAAATTACACATTTAGTTGGCAGATGCATGTGTCCAATATGATGGACAAGTGAGAATCACACAGGAACCCTGAAGCAGTTGGGGCTGAGGGCATTCCTTAAGGGTCTGGCCTGGGACCTGAACCAGCAACCTTCTGAGCATGGGCAGGGAGCTCACAGAGCCACACACCAACTAATGGAAAACACAAGTTAGTTGTGAAAACTTTATATTGCCACTTCTTATCACATACTTCCAAGAAAAGTGGCCAGCTAATTTGTTAGCTGTCAAGTTATATTTAGATTTCTCAAGACACCTTTTATTAAATCTGTCATTCTTAATGGTATCTCCATTCATTGTAGCTCCAGGAGTCCGATTCTGTGGCTCCTTTTAAAGTGTTTTTCAAAGAACATGCAAAGAGCAGTATGAGGTCATTTACCAAAGCGCAGGAGAAAGTAATCAAATCAGAATAAAGCCAGGCATCAACATGGAGGTCAGCTAGTAACACTGGAGCAAGCAAAGGATAAGCTTATTCCTTTCATAGACCAAACCTGAAACCATTAATTACTGCATATGAAAGCAGCCTGGCTATGAGCCGATTTAAGTTGGCCAGAATGAGCACATCAGGTGAAAAACCAGCTCCACTAAAATGTCAGATTTCGATGCCCTCTGGTATGACCAGCTGTGTGAAACTTTGATAAGTGTGATCTTCACAGTCATCAGGTAATGCCGGCTGGAGTTTCTGGGATCTTATCTGAATGCAGCTCTCAATTTAACAATCTGATCATGTTTTGATTGGGTGACTGGCAGCCAATCAGGGTACTGACACTGAATATTCACAAATCCAAACACACATCCTATTCCCGATGCACCCACCGATCCCTGTATCACTGGTCTTTCTCAAGCCATAGTTCCATTCGTCTGCTCCTTAACTGTTAAGGTCATCCATGCTAGTTGGAGTTTCTGGAAAGATATCTGAATGTAGTTCTCAATTTAACAATCTGATTATGTTTGATTGGGGGACTGTTAGCCAATCAGGGCTTTCATGCTGAACGTTCAGAAATCTGGACACACTCATACCCTTTTTCCAACAGTGTTACTCATTTTTATCTGAGTTATCTGAGGCTAAGACACATAGCAAACCCACATAAGCTTGCCTGATTAAACATTATGCATAACGCTGATGGTAGTAAAATAAGCAGGGCACGAGGCATATGCAGACACGAAGAAGGTGGGATCGAAAGACTCTAAGTTAACGTGAGAACATTTCAAAGTTCAAGCCTGTGTTGGGCCGCCATCTAGTGGCAATATCAATTATAACGCACTTTCGGGAAAAAGCGTCAGTTTTAAAACCTTCAGTCAGTGCTGGATTTAGTTGTTTTAAAACCAGTTGACAGAACAAAAATTATCATCGTATGGTGCCTTATCAGGCTAGGCAAACCAAGAATTATGTCATTCACACTTTTCAACTCTTGCTGGCAAAGACAATTAGAAGAAAGAACTGTCATTGGAACATTAAACGTACAGAGCATGAAGCAGTGAAAAGTGGACGTCCTAAAAGTTGTAATGGAAGGCTTACGAGTCGACATCTAGTCTAGACTAGAACATGTTCAGACAAAAACACGATTTAACAACTCAGGAAATGGACAACAGAACCTTCCAAAGTCACAAAACACTCGCTGGTAAGGCTGTAACTGGATACAGTGCTAAGAATGGCCGAGTGCTATCAGTCTGATTTCTTGAACACCCCTTCAACATGACAGTCAAACAGACAAACACTGTATTCCTGGTCACTGGAAGTTAGACACGAGAAGGTGAATACCACATCTTACCTGCGGCACCAGAAACAAAGCTGGTGGACGACACAGCAGAGTCACCGTCACACCCACAAATCACTGCTTGGAGCTGACAGATATAAAAGAGTATATTCCACCTTCAAGCTTCAAGTGAGACTAAAAACCAGCTGCAAGACTTATTTACTCACTAGATGGAGAATCAGAGGAACTACGGGCAGAATTGGAAGGACTCATCCAAGAGGAATCTGAAAAGAATTCAGTCAGAAAGCGGATTACAGAAAGCGCAGTGAAAATCACAAAAAATAGAAGTCAACCAAAGATAAAGATCTCTTTAAAGTGTTGAATCGTGAATTCCAGGAGAGAGAAAGACCAACTCTGCGACAACATCTACAAAGTCATTGAAGAATGAAATGGATGTGGAAAAACAGGGGCTGTTTTTCAGAAGATCCGTGAGATAAAAGGAAGTTTCCGCCTGGATTCAGTATGCTGAAGGACACTGACTGGCAAAAATAAACAGCATAATGGAGATGCAGCAGAGATGAAAGGCATACATAGAGAACGGCTACAGCCAAGACAACACAAACTGAGTTAAATTTCATAGGGCCAGATACATTAAGGAAGCTTCAGTAATAGAAAAGAGGTCAGATTTGCTCTGACATCACTGCAGAAAAGGAGGCCAGGAGAATGTGGACATCCCAGCAGAAACAGCACAAGCAACTTAAGAAGAATCAATGTTTTGATCTAATTATGCCAACAAATTTTGAAAAAAACTCAATGGACTTCATATATATATATCCCACTACTCAAAAAAGGAAGCCTGACAGTCCATCCAAAGTACAGTATCATGCAATTTCCCTCATATCACATGGCAGTAAGATTATGCTAAAGCTGTCTAAGTTTAGGTGTATTGTGGCCCTAGTACCTCATTTGCGGTATAGAGGTTAAAATGCACGATAATTCCCCGTCACATCGGCGCAAACGCACATAAATACGTACGTATTCACGCTGTTACAACAATCGATTGCCGCACGTATCGCTATAAAGGTGAATGCGTACTTGCGTACCAGTTACGTCAATCCCTGACTATATGTCTTAAATTACATACATTGACTGTCAAATGGCTTCATAACCTGAGTTATTTTAACTGCATGAAATTTCTATATTATAGCTAAATTGAAGGAATAAAACCCTTCAATTCAAGTGATTTATTATGAGAAAACATTTTTTATTCATATTTGGCAATGTTTTAACATCATGAGGTTATTCTTATTATCCAGTAGGTGGCAGGATTGAGCCGTTTATCAGCTTTCTCTAAGGGAACCGGTTTGCTCCGTTTAAGAAACACTACTAAACTCAGTAGCTGAAACTTATCACAGTATAAAATTTTAAGAATGAAATTAAAAATATAGAAAATACAGTTTTTCCACTTGAGAAGCTAGAATAGAAATTATTAGTAAAAATATACTGCTGCATTGTAGGTTTTAAGGAACACAACTTATCTGTAGATTAAAAACCACGTCTCTAAAATCTTTCACCATTTGTTGTTATATTCAAATTTCTTAAATTCAGTTAAAAATGTCACCTACTGGTTTGCTCTGAAGAGGCAGCTGCTTATGATTTTCTGTTCTGAATTGTATGTTGTTTACTCACTTGTTACAGAGGATAGCCATTAAAGCATAAATCCTTGCACCATGCAGGGCTTTCAGTACCAGGAAATTTGTTGTGCCCCGTGGGGGAAGAGAGCTGCTCCTTATACGGAATTCTGACCTTACAGTTACTTTCTTTCAAAAGATTCTTAATTAGTCCATTAGGCCGCTGCTGGTATTTAAAATAGAAATAAAAAAATAAAGAAAGTCAAAGGGATATTTTCCCTCAAAGAAATCCCCCCCTTTTTGATGACAAAAAAGTACAATGGTGAGTTCTTTGTCCACCTCTAAGGCAGGTCCTGTGCTGGTATACTGCAGGGAACTATACAAAGGAAAAGCCTTTTAACACAGCAAACAGAATACTTCCAGACATGGCGAATTAAAGCAGGGAGAATAAGGTGAAGTCGTCAAGCTCTTCCCATGGGGGGCATGTAAAGGAGGGTCACGGGCGGCCGGCCCCGCTGTGGTCGCTGGTGTGTGGCATCCCACCCAGAAGGTGACTGAGAGCAGACAGCGCTGATGATGTCATCAAAACGAGCCCTGGCAGCTCATCGCACCGCTACCCTGCCACAGGCAAGGCAGTAATGGCTGCAGCTGAGTCTGGCACCCACTTGTGGATGGGGGGATGAACTGCTGAAAAGAGGGAAAGGCAAAAGAAAGGGGGATAAGACAAACATAGAATGAGTGGAGTCACAGTGTAAACCAGGGGCATTGCTAGAGATTTGGGGCCCCATGAAGGCTTATCATATTGGGCCCCTAGTCCAGACCAGTCCAATTATTTTCTTTTTTTTCTAGGTCTCCTGTCGGGGGCCCTTGGAATCGTCCTAACTTTCCCTCCCCCTTACGACGCCCCTCCTGCAAACAAAGAATATAAACTGCTTTGTTAAGCCATTTCAACTTTTTTTAAAATTCTTCTACCACTTCTTACAACGTGGCTATTTGTTTTAATAAAAGGAGGGAAAGAATCCTGCTGTAAACAGCACATCGTTCAGCGTGTAATTCAAGGGAACCACTTTTTTCCTCCGTGTGGGACAGACCAATGATGGCATTCTGAGAGTCGCAGGCAGACGGCTGTAGATGTCTTACGCCCTCTATGGGAGACAGTGCTAACAGCACGCTGACAACATTCATCAGACACAAGCGGCATAGTGAGTGAATAATATTTAAACAATCGAGCTTTATTAATTGATAAATTAATTTTGTTTTGGATATTAATTCTCCTGAATTTCGTCATGTTGTCTTTTGTGAAATCAGTTTATGGTGTTATAAGTCTTTTGACATCCTGTTAATGAAACTTTAATGAATTACTTTGACAAAATTCTGCTCCACAACCAATGGTTTGGTCCAATTATCGATGTTCAGCTGAACAAAGCCAAGCCAGCACACTGTACTGTTACGCTAAATTCACTGTTAGGACATGTGAATTACTTATTAAAGTTACTTATTACTTAAATTAAATCAAATTAAATTAAAGTAGCCCCAGTCGGCTGAATATCACAGTCAGGAGTTCCATTTCTGCCCCCCTGTCCCATTCTGCCGGTTCTCTGATCCATCATAATTAGCCGCGATGGCTGAGAGCAGAGTCACATTGTGGTGCTAGGGGTGAAATTCTTGGCCCAGTGCCAGGCGGAGGAATGTGAAAGCGTTTTCCAAGGAAATCAGAGTTTCTAAGACTGGCAGACTCAGTCGTAGTTGGGCTGTAAATGAAACCTGCTGAGGACGATCACTCCAAATTTCCCGTCCTAATAACAGACACCCTGCAGTTTCACTTGATGCAGGCGCACTATCACACGGATGTGCCGTGACCTCCACCCAACTCCAGTGTTCTTCCTTCACTGCCTTCTCCGGAACCTTCCACCCAGCCAGCAGCCCTGATCAGGCTACCCATTCATCCATCTATCTATCTATCTGTCTGTCTGTCTATCTGTCTGTCTGTCTGTCTGTCTGTCTGTCTCCCTCCTACGGGTATTCTTTATGTACATATGTCGTGGTCTGGCGAATGTTATTTCATGTCTCTCTATGCTGCTTATTGGATGTGGCTCATGTGACAAAAAAAGCCCCACTTGCCTAGAGTTGACAATTCAATACGGTATCCACGGGGGTTTGGTTAAAAGACCCCCCATGGATACCAAAATCCACAGATGCTTAAGTACCTTGCCGCAATATTTGCGTATGACCTCCTCCCATATACTTTAAATCATCAGTAAATGCTATGTCAATAGTTGATATTTTGTTTACAGAAACAAAGGTTGCACATAACACAAGTATCAAATGAATGCCATATATGAGACGAACAATGCTGGAACATCGAGACCTGGAGAGAGACTGAGAATCTCTCGGCAAAGTACGCCTACACTTAGCGTGGATTCGGCTTAACGCTTGGCACGTAGAAAATTCTACTTTTGCTTTGTGGAACTTCCTGGATTTTTTTTTCCCGAATATTTACCATTCCTCAGAGGGTCGATTCCGCGGATGTGGGACCCGCAGATACGGAGGGATCCTAAAGTAAAGGAGGTCCACGTGTCTATAAGGGTGCTTTTAGGTCGCTATCCGCTTGATGAGGGATTCATTGATGCAACAGGTCGGGGCAAAAGAAACATTTGGGATGGCTCCAATTCTAAGGGGTGTTAGCATTAGCATGCTGCGGGGAAATGCTAACAGCCGCTTCAGCCGCTCCTTGGGAGGCCAGGACAGAAGTCACTGTGCTGGAATGACAGACTCGTCATCAGGTCCAGCTCCGTAAAGCTGTCTAAGAAGGGGGTTCTGCGGGGGGGGCGGTTGCAGCTTACGCTCTGAGATGTAGGGTGTTTGGGAGTGACAATTGAACAGACTCTAAAAAATAAGCTTTCCATCTTTGCTATTTGAAATGATTTGTGAATAGCTGCCATTTGCCCAGACAGGCCAGACTTGTGAAGGGGGGAGGCGTCCCTGTGCGGGAAATGAAGGGGGGTGGGGATCCCATTACCGGGGGCGACCGTACAGGAATGCGACCTGCTGCTGTCAGAAAACACCTGCTGAAAAAAACAATCAGATACGTAAAACGCTTTCCTGCAGATTCTAGATCGGGGGGAGTCACTGACCTTGGGGGCATCATACGGCTTTGTAGGTAAGTCAGAAAAATAATAGTGTTAAATAATATTAACAAACATATTATAGAGCAATAATACAAGTAACTACAGCTGGTACCATAGGAGCTGACAAACCACTGAAAAAGCACAACGTTTTGATGTGCTTTGTGAAGTTTTTAACCTAAACATGTAATGTAAAAGGCTTTATAGCAGTCTGTTCATAAATACGGCTGTCTGTAAGTCACATGTTCCTAACTCGGGGACTGTCTGTACAAGGTTCTATGCTGTTTGTAAAGTGAAACCTCCATATTTTTCATTGATCATGTGTTTCCATGTACCTTTGATGAAAACCTCCATCTTCCTCTAACTGCTGACTGAGAACCGTTAAGGACACAACACTGTGTTAATATATAAGTTCTGCCTACTAGATTATCAGCCGTTGACCTCAGCCCAGGAAGACCACGCAGAGACAGATCACACTGCATTCCCCACTGCAGGAGTCCGGGTTCTTGCTGTACAGTGGCTGTATTTGGACAGTTGCAGGTAAATGCCTGTTTGTCCAGGAAAGCACCACACTTAGAATGAAACATAAAACGTT
>JAODJW010000135.1:8550850-8561356 GCA_026777045.1 Hyperopisus bebe | reverse complement strand
GCGCCTGTCCCTCTCCGATCTGCCATTAGCCAATGAGCTGATTCACTGGCTGCATGCCATCGGGTAGATCTGGTGTTGCGGTTATGACGACCGCAAACCACACTGTCACTGAACGCCGAGGTCCCTGCAAAGGTCAAGGGCGGCATTTGAGGGAAAAGTGGGGGGTGTGTGAAAATGCAGTATATTTAAAGCTATGACATCACCGCTTAATGCGGCAGAAGGATTGTGTGTTTTTTCTTTGGGAGAAGTGTAAAAAGATAGTGAAAGCAGAGTCTAGGACTTCGGTCAGGTGCTGTCCAGTGAAGTAACGCAGCTTCCATTAGCTTTAGGGAATGCAATCTGATATTTCCATTACATTAATCAAAAACACTGATACTGCTAGCTATTGATTTCATAACATACTTTACAGTACATTCATTAAATCCTTAAAAACATTTACATATTTAAAAATCTGCAGACAGCATATTATCGTGCAGCTTCTGTGCATCCTTTCCTGTTCTTAAAATCATTCTGGGCAGATTTCATTTGTGAAGGTCAGGAAAAGTCACATGTTAGCAACCGTGCACGTGAACGCCACGCCGGCGTGTTCCGGACGACGCCCTCCACAGCCGCCGGAGGCCAGCGTGCCCAGCAGGAATCACGGTGGCCTGCGACCTTGTTGGTGGGGTGGGGGGGGGGCGCAGACAGGCCCGTGGCAGGCAGCCAAAACACAGCCCCATCCTGAAAGTGTCCAGCGAACCGCAGGAAACCCAAGCAGCCCCCAACCTGCCTGCCATCAGCAAATGACTTGCTGAAATTTTAATTCTCTGAATGCAGATCTGGGGGTGGAGGGGTGGAATCAGGCCCACAGTGAAACATCCTTCTGCCTGTCTGTCTATCTACCTGGATTTGTGAGCGGATATTAGCTGAGTCAGGGCAGAGTGCTGCTCAGGCAGACGTGTGGATGACAGGATGAAAGGACCTTGTGTTGCTACGGCCGGAGAGCAGGTGGACCTGTGGCAAAACTAATAGACAGCTTAGATGAAGCCAGTTAATGCAGGAACATTTCTGCGAAAGTCATCAGACGAAGGCCGTTTCATGGTCTGCAGGCCAATCAGCGCCTTTGTTCTAAATGACCGCAGCTTCGGCTGCTCTGCCTGTGATTGGAAAGTTGCCGGTTCAAATCCTTGGTTGACTGATTTCACCGTTGGGCCCTTAACCCCCAATCATTCCAGGGACTGTCTGACCCTGCATTGCCGATTGTGTGTCACTTTGGATAAAAGCATCTGTTCAATTTCTGTCCACATGCACTTATAAGGCCACAATCTTAAGGAAAAACATGTGATGGATGCATAAGACAGACATTCTAGGCCTTTCCTCTTCACAAACCTGCTGAATCCCATTACATCACAAACCCATCGGTGACATTCAGGGACACGAGGGTCCCTCCATTTCACTCTCTGTCCCTAAACAGAAGCCAGACACACACCCATGATTACCCGCAGCACCTCTTCTTTTTGACGACATGATGTCTGTTTTCTCGTCTGAACGTTTATTTTTGGTTCTCGTTCATCATTCACTGTCGTTCATCTTCTTGTCTTTATTTGTCTACTTTAGGTTCCACATCTAGGGTTCCGTTGCAGAGCCCAGAGTGTTTAATATATGCGCTGGTGCTGCAGCATTGATGGAATGAAATTACACTTTCATTCATCACCAAGAACGTGTGAATCAAAGCAGGTATATGAATCAACTTCCTGAAAAAACAGCACGGTCCTTAAATGTTGCACGGCATTGTGAAGAAGGTACTTATTTGATGTAATTATGACTGATCTTATAATAATTATATTTAAACATTGCTAAACAGCCTTTGTGAGAAATGGCTTTTGGGAGAGGACTTAATTGCTTCAGCGTGCTGTCCTCTCTGTATTAATTGATACGCCCATTTATAATCTACGATTTCGCCATATCTCAACAAAAGGCAATGTCTAGCAGATTAAAAATGCATGAGGAGTAATGGTCCTTTATGAATAAATTAGTAGGTGAAGCTTCAGCCCAATCCAGCCTTTGAACAGCGATGTCCTTCTCGAAATAGCTTTACAGAGAATATCTGGGTTTCCAGGACCAGGTGGGAAACCGCGGAAAACGATCAGACCCAATACTGTGGCTGCTGCCTGGAGTCCATAGGGATGAGAACCACAATAACAAGAACAGGAGTGAAATATAAACCATACATATTACCTGCAAAATTTCAAAGGCTACCATGTTATCAATCTTCACCATATAGCATTTATTTACATCTGTCGGTTTGCTTTGTGGGAGTAACTCAATTGCAAAGGGCAACTGAAATAAAGAAAATTATGTGTAATTAACAAAAAGTTACAGGTAATAAACATCTATACTCTTGAGTTTAAAGGAATTGAGGCTGAACAGCAGATGCTGTCACGCTTAATTCTGCAGTTTCCGTAAACGTCCTGTAGGGGGCATACTTGTATAAGTTTAACAACATTCGAGTCATGACGGCTTCCTATTTAAGCGCGCAACACATTACGTTTTTTGTGGAATCCGATGTAATGCCACATTGCAAAAATCAAAAAGAATGTAAATTTCCGACCTATTATTCCGACAGAGTATTTATGGTTTATATAAACAATGCAATATCAATAACAATGCAACATTATAATATCTACATGTGCATGCATGTTTGCATACCGTTTTATTTGTATTTTTTTAAATATAGCTCCGTATTATAGTATCCCCAGAGTAAAAAAAAATGAATTTAGTCGAAGCCGGATCAAATATTTGCATGGCTTGTATGAGACTGTGATGGGGAGAGATGAAATATAATGGCACAAAAAGTGCGTTCGGCTTGTGATAAACTCGCTTAAGGGTATGAATTTAGCAAACAATTTGATTACAAAAGTACCTTCATTCGTTTCATCGTCTTACCCAAATGGAAAAAACGGGGAAAATAATGAATCGGGGGAAGGAAAATGCTCCCCAGGTTTGAAAAAAAAAATTACGCTGGCATGCTGGAAATTGTTGTTGATAATGCATGTACTCTTTCATTAGATTAGTGAATTTTAATAGAAGGGAGCTTAAAAAAAATAATAGTTCTCTTCTATTTTTCTAAACTAAGCAAAACACAAGCCTAAATGAACTGTACATTTCGAGAACTGCAGATTTAGAAAGTCTTCTTTACGAACTTCAATATTATTATAAATTATTATTAGAAATAATTATTATAAATTTTAAAAATAAGCTAAATCCTTGTATATTAAACGGACATTATAAATTAATTAAGCGAAGCGAAAATTATGTTGCTTATTTATAAATAATGATTAGGCCTATATTAAATGCACGGAAGACCAGAGTTGTTCTTTTTAATTACCGTGTTTTTTACACCATTTCTTCTCGGGCCCCCAGTCTCCTCTATTAGCAGCTCGCCGCTCATCTTGGCTCAACTACCCGCTTCACTTTAGCTAACTAACTACGGGCGTCACGCTTGAATGCAGGCAGGCCTTGGGTACGAAGGAAACATTTCAGGAAGTATTAAATATTATGGTATGTATTATTCGCATGGAATTGAATGCACGTTTGTCTTCTAAAACGAAACTCTTCATAGCCTACTTAGGTTTTTGTACTTTTGACTTGAGCTCATTTTGAACACTCTATCCCAGAAAGTGCCGGCGATGAGACGGAGGGAATGGAGCGGACTGGGCTCCCGGGCCGAGGGGGAGCCGCGCACCGGCACGGCAGAGCAGATACGGCCGCGTCAGCCGGGGATCTGTATTGTAAACGTTTATAAACTATAGCAGCTTCATTTCTCTTCTTCTTCGTCTTCCGGGTATTTATTTAGGAACTTAAAGGAATAGTAAAAATCATTTCTTAAAATTGATTTTGCAGGAAAAGTGCATTTGGTGATAGCACGGTTTTCACACCTTGGAGTGTATCATTTTCATATTGACCACTTTTTGGTCCAAAGGGAAACTCAGTTCTATAAAAATCTGTGACTGCAGTCAAAAAACTAATAATGTCAAAAGTCTTTTGTTTGGTTTCTTATGGTTAAGGTTAGGGCTGGGTAGGGGTTAAGGTTGTCATTGTTGGGATTAGGATTTGTCCCATAGAAATGAATGGATGGTCCCCACAATGATATGAATATAAATCAGTCTGTGTGTGTGTGTGTGAGTTTTCATGCTGCCTCTGTCACTTCAGAGTCTAAAGATATGCAGATAGGCTAACTGGACTGGCATCCTCTCCAGGGGGCACCCTAGCCCTGCGATGGACTGGCATCCTCTCCAGGGGGCACCCCAGCCCTGTGCCCTGCGATGGACTGGCATCCTCTGCAGGGGGTACCCCTGCCCTGTGCCCTGCGATGGACTGGCATCCTCTCCAGGGGGCACCCCTGCCCTGTGCCCTCCAGGCCCCCTGCAACCCTAAACAAGAAAACCATCTAGTAGAGGGAGGGATATATAGTGCATTTGGATTTGGGTCCTACTTTTGTTCTGTGACCACAAACAAGAACAAACATTTATACCAGTGTGGTGTGATGTTTCCCGTGTGGGAAATGGCATGTCCTGCACTTGGCACTGCCTAGAATCATACTCAGCAACATGTCATTTTGTTTTTGAACTGCAGACTCTGAGATTGTCTTAAAACTTTTACATCATGAAGATAGTGAAACTAGTGTGAGTTATAAATCCGCCTTTGCTTATTGCACTGGAAATATATAATATAATTATATGCTCAGGCCTTTTTACACTGGAGGGCTGATACAGTTAGCATGTTCCCACAAGCAATATTACCCTGGAGGGCTGATAGAGTTAGCATGTTCCCACAGGCAATATTACACTGGAGGGCTGATACAGTTAGCATGTTCCCACAGGCAATATTACACTGGAGGGCTGATAGAGTTAGCCTGTTCCCACAGGCCTTATTACACTGGAGGGTTGATACAGTTAGCCTGTTCCCACAGGCAATATTACACTGGAGGTCTGATACAGTTAGCATGTTCCCACAGGCAATATTACCCTGGAAGGCTGATACAGTTAGCATGTTCCCACAGGCCTTATTACACTGGAGGGCTGATACAGTTATCATGTTCCCACAGGCAATATTACACTGGAGGGCTGATACAGTTAGCATGTTCCCACAGGCAATATTACACTGGAGGGCTCATACAGTTAGCATGTTCCTACAGGCCTTATTACACTGGAGGGCTGATACAGTTAGCATGTTCCCACAGGCCTTATTACACTGGAGGGCTGATACAGTTAGCATGTTCCCACAGGCCTTATTACACTGGAGGGCTGATACAGTTAGCATGTTCCCACAAGCCCTGTGGGACTGATGTTCCCATAGCATAAGCTGCTGTTTGATGAGGATGCTCATGCATCACTGTACCATGCGTAGCATGAACGGTCTGTTAGAGATCGCAGTGTGACCGTTTCCCTTTTTCTCAACTCTGCAGCTTCGGCCAGAAACCCCCTTTCGACCGGCTACCCACCATCGATCCGACCTCCTCCCGTCAGCAGCCCGGTTAATGGAAACTCTGCAGTCAACCATGTTTTGTCTTCATCTTCATATCAGCTGTGGTCCCACGTCCCGCTTGGCTGTCATGTCAATGTCATTAGGCCGGTGCTGGAACTGGCTGCCTGGTTAATACTGAAACTCCCCAGTGATTTCCTGCACTGGGCACTGCCCAGGAGATGGGAAACAGCTGTGGGACTTTGCATCTGTCTTTTTATCTGTTTCCTGAAGACTTCCGGGGTCTTACCGGCTGCCCAGGAGATCTGCACGGACCTGTGTAGTTCCTCGCATGAAGTACTGAAACATACCTTTTTGATCGTTTACAAAGGTGCTCCCTCAACATATCCACTCATTTCTAGGGTTCTTTCTGCCCAGAGCTGTGGTAATAGACCTGCACCGGTAGCCAAAAAGTTCAAATCCCTGTAATGGTCCTGCTCTTGTACCTTATACCAATTCCTGAGCATTAAGGATGCATGACTGAACAGCCAAAAGCAAAGGAAAATGTAACCCTGTGACCCTCGGGAATGTCCTAAAATGAAGATTAAGTTCTCATGTATTATTGAGTTCTCATATATTATTGCATGTATGAGGTCCTAATTTTTAAAACATTTGCATTATGCTAAGTCTCTTTCAGAACTGACCTGTTATTTAGGCCTTTGCCAGAACTATTCTCCTACCATGTAGGAGAAAAAAAATACAGGTCCCAGTGCCCCCCACCACCCCCCAGTTAATTTGTAAAATGGCCGAGGTGATCAATACTGTGGGAAAGTATTTTATATATATATATATATGTGTGTGTGTGTGTGTGTATCTTATATAGTTATTAACTCATAAGCTACAGTATTTTTCATTTCATTTCAGCAACAGATGTGGTCTGCAATTCCCCCTTGGGGACGACTGGAAGGGCCATTTTGAGGATCATAAATAATACGTGCTAATGAGATATGAATTGATTATGTGGGGGAAAAGTGGACGTTTTCATTCATCACCCTAAATGATGTTTAGCAATGGATTACCAGTCAATAATTCCTCTGATATGAGATTAAATAAAATAGCGGGCGGTTTGGGCAGCTCTGCTCAAGGGGGTGGTAATAAATCTGTCCAATTACTGTATTACCGATCCGTTTTTCTCCGCTAAAGAAATTATTATTTCATTTAGACTTGTTCATGCATCATGGATTATTTTATTTCGGTTGGTCAATAGCAGGAAGTGCAGTATTTTATTCTGCGGGGGCTATGGATAGCGAGGTTTTGATAGAGTGCGCCGCGGCGGGCGAAGGAGGGGGGTCGTAACTCGCGAGGCGGGGGCTGACATCGGTGGGGGCTGGGGGTGCAATCTGCTGCATTATCAGAGCGGATTTTGCAGAAGAGCACGCTGACTTTTCACTCTAATTTACTTTAGGCATTTGACAAGCTTACAAGGAGGCTAGTCCCTCACGCCACGATCAATGGAAACTGAATTATTACCTCCAATAAGACAATTTGTACATCACCTCGATCTCTGTGTACATGGAGAATTGGATAACGCTGCTGCGCTCAGGCCTGCGCCCCGCCGCAAATCAGATTATCCGCGCTCCGCAGAGGAGATCTTTTGATTTGTTATTTCGCGTTAAAGGCGTCAAATCCTATTTCAGGAGATAACCGCACTTCGGGTCAGTGTGCGGCCCGTGAGCCTTTCATCCTGAGATGTGAACTGGGGGCCGGGGGCTAATCTGGGGTCGAACCCTAGCTGTGAGTCATTGTGGAAGTATCGTTGCCCAGCCGTGTCACGAATCGCAGATCGTTCAGATTTTAGCTCCGTTTCGTAGTCCAGCTCGCAGCTTCTAATTAATACAGTTTGCGTATTTAATGGTGATGGTTCGTGTGTGTAAGACATGTACGCAGGTTTGCATGCGGCGTTTACAAATGCCCTTGCCAGCCACTGTCCCGTCGCTGCGCTCTCCCTGCACGTTTGACACGAAGTCCGTATCTCACGTGCACAGGAGCATACCGCGTTACACGTCCTCAACGCTTCACGACGGCATGAATGAAAACGTCCACCGTGCCATTTCCTGTGCCTTGCGGTCCCGCCGTCATCCGAAATGACAGGTCTCCCCCATACCAGTTCAGTGGGGAGGGGGGGGCTTGGCAAAATTACAGTGCGCAGAAGACAGGCGGCCCATAACCCCTAATCATGTCGTACAGGTGGGCCAATCAAGGGTCGCCATGGTTTCAAAGCAGTACCCCCCGCCCCCATTAAAACGATGAAGTGTGTGTAAAAGCAGTCATGTGTGGTTTGCCTCCATGTTGAAATGTCAGCACAAACCAGCGCAGCCCTGAAGGTACCTGTCCACCAAGTTCCTGGACTGGAGGCTTTTCTGTCCTTCAACCATCAGGAAAGAGTGTTAGATTGCCAGGGACCCAAGCTGGCCCATGGCAGGTTCAAGGAAAGACTGGGGAACGCTTGTTTCATGGGGTCGAGACCAGCACACTCTGTGGTCTCATGGCAACGTGAACGTCCTCCTGTCTGGGGTCAGTGGGGAGAGACTGCCTTCCACATTAACCGCTTCTTGGTTCAGACCGAGGGTTGAGGAGGCCGTGGGCTTACCTATACCGCTCCATGTCTGCTGTACCTAACTATTTAGCAGTCTATGAACTGGGGTAATGGATTGTGTGCGCAATGGGACTCGAGTGTGTAGCGTCTGTCTAAGAAGTCAGCTAATCTCATAATGTTCGTCGCATTTAGTTTAGCAGACACCAAGGCCAAAGAGCACTTTTCCGTGTATATAAGAAGCATATTTATTACGTGACCCTGGATAAATGATGTCAAAGGGTGAAGTATGTCAGAAGAATACTCGCATGCCGGTGATGCGTGAAAATCACCTTTAATGGCAGTAAATACAGCGTACCTTAATAAATCCCATGTATAGCTTCTGTTCGTTATGCAGTTTCTCAAGTTGCTGAAGATATTCACACTCCTCCAGATTAAAAACCAACGTTTGAGTTTAAAGGGCCTTTTATGGCAAAATACAGCTGTACACAGTAATTTTAGCTGAAAAATATGACCAAAAATATTTAGTTTTAGGGTTCACAACTGGTCGCTTGTTCAGATACCAGATTTGAAAATCCAAGACTGAAGCACATTTGCCTGTATCACTACTATCTGTCCATCCATCCATCTTCCGTAATCACTTAGTACCTTTCCTTGTTTTGCAGATAACTAATAAATTGCAGCAATTTGTTTGTAGGAACGATTTTAAGATCACACACACACACACCTACCTCTCACTAGGCATGTAAAGTTGGTTTGAAATGTCGGGACATCTGAAAAGATGATGGCCCATTGTTCCAACAAACAGCAGATCGTGTTCGTTCCGGTCGGGTCGTCTTCCTGACAGTCGCGGTGACAGAATAAGCTATTCTGGGCCCGATTTCAGGGCGCCGTGTGAATGGCAAGCTCTCCACACTCCCGCAGGACAATTAAACGCACTCGGGACGCTTCAGTGATCCCAACTCCAATCCAATCCCAGGTGACCCGTGCAGACGAGCTGCCTTGTCCCAGTCCTGGGCTTCCTTTATTGGGCCGCTGGTCCTACATGAAGTACTGATGGATCTATGGTCATCTGAGACAAGCCGTGGGATTCAGTTTGACATCACAATCACACCTGGGAGCAAAATGCAGTGTGACTCACCGCCCCACTCGAATTTGGCTTTAATAGCAGCAGATTTCAGAGATGACAATGAAATAAATAAGCACATATCGCCATTTTGTTTTAAATTCAGGTGAAAATAAGATTATTTCTGCAAGACCCAGCCTATGTTTGTACTCACTACGTGCAATCTTTTAAAATAACCCCTTTAATAAGGGAAGTTTTCTAACCACAGACCATCAGTTACATTCTGTAAGTGATCAAGTCCCTGAAAATAAACATTCATGGAAAAAAAAATCAGCACTCATCCCGTGATTACGTAGTCATGGTTCAGGATTATCGGTAATCCACGCAGTTTGTGGGGGGAAGGTCCGGACTGCAGGAGAGCAGAAATTATGTCTTTTTGTTTTGAATAAATTGATTGTGAAATGCGGGGCATCATTAAAAACGACAGGGCGCCCCCTGTAGTTGAACGTGGGGTATTGGCAAAAGAGCCATCAGACGAGTCCTAATTGCCAGGGAGAGGCTAATTGCGGCAATGAGCTTCAGACGCTGGTAATGAGCGGGAATTAAAATACAATAGAGTGGTGGAAAGATCCGGATCCAATTTCTATCCCGAACCCCCCCCTCCCACGTCAGCCCACCCCACAACCTCTGGTTTTCTAGCCCCCTCCAGTGTGTGCTGGCTGGTAAGAGATGCCTGTCAAATGGCCTGATTAATGACCCCAGTGAAACATGTCCAGCCACATTAGAGGTCCATGTATCCGGTGGGGTCCATGCGGGCTGGGCTTTGTTCTGAGAGGAAATGGTGTCAGCATCCACTGCCGTCCTCCCATAAAAAGATAAAGATTTACTGTCATCAAAGGCTAGATTAAAGTGCACAATCCTGACATTGATTTTTACCAAAAATTCACATTTTGGGAAAACTCATTCCAGGGCGGACCAAGATATGATCAGCTTATTTGGAGAGGGACAACATGGAATCTTCTCTCGAATGAACTTTGAAAGAAGTAAATTGTAAATATTGATTTCTGAAATGAACTGTCAATCTTAGTTGGCGAGATTATTCCTATCATCTTGCCCGCAACGATGAATTCAAAACTGCTGACAAAGTAGGGTGGATGGGATTTCTGTTTAAGAGCAGGTCAGCTGGGCTTTTCACTGGCGAGAGTCGGGTAATAGTTGTTCAATTTCATCAGATAGTGGCCGAGATCTCATCAGCGGTAAAAATGAAATGAACTGTGACTCCGAATCAGGATCGGGCCGCTTATCCCACACAAATCATCAAACGGTAGTTGAGGGTTTTCTATTATTCCAGGGTCACTTCATTATTGGGGAGTCCGTTGGGGGGGGGGGGGGGGGGGGTTCTGGG
>JAODJW010000135.1:8534248-8547463 GCA_026777045.1 Hyperopisus bebe | reverse complement strand
AATTGCTGCTAATATATAGTTTAGGGCAGTGATTCTCAACCTATTTTGTTTCACCACCAAATTTTTAACATGCCACCAATTTATTTATTTATTTATTTTAAATTGTGTTTTTTTTTTTTTTAATAGCAGTGCTTCCCAACCCTGTGTATGTGATTTGGCCCTTCCCAGCTCTCTGCCAGATTTACTGCTTTACTGTATAACAGTTTGTCCCAATCCGCTCCTTGTGGACCCCCAGAAAGTCCAAATTTTTGCTCCCTCCCAGCTCCTGGTAATGTGGACTATCTGGCAGGGAGCTAGGAGGGAGCAAAAATGTGGACTGCTATCTGGAGGTCCTGTTCAGCATTTGCTTTGTTTCTGTTTCTGTTCTTTAGCTGGGTGAGAGCAGAGAAGCATGCCTTGCAAGGCAAAGGCAAAATCACTCTGATTGCACACTCGCGTGCAACGCTGGCTCTGAACTCACGGAGATCAGTATCGTGATCAAATGCTCGGTGCATCGGCAATCTATGCCAATCAACACACATCAAACAAATCTGACTGGACATGCCCATGCATTTGAAATTGAACATCTGGGGTTAGGCTTATTCGAGTATTTGGTGGTAAAAAAAATGGTTCAATTAAAGGAAGACAAACTGAGGCTTAAGGGCCCGCGTCTCATCGTAGAGCTCAGGTTAATTAGAAGGCGGGAAATGAAGCGGTAATGAAACTGATGCCCTTTCAATGAATGTGAGGATGAGGAGGGTCCCTCCATAGCACAGCGACTTCATCTTCTCTGCGACTCCTGCTATACACAGATGGCTGTGAAGTATGAAAATAAAATCACACACACCGGTGTCTAGCTTCATTTAAACTCCACGGCACATAAACACATTAACAGGTCTCCAGTACAAAATATCAGGTTAATTCAGTCATTAAAATGTTTTCTTTTAATCTGACTGTGTTTGCTGTTTTATATGGATCGTAAAGTGCTGTATATACCGGCTACAATGCGCTCACTGTTCCCAGGTTTATCTTGCATATACACACAGAGCTCCGAGGACACAGATCATAATCTCCTCTCCGTATGTAGCAGCTATCTACATGTGGGCCTTCTCAACATCTAAATGAAGTCATGCACAGCAGAGCTCGTTCCATCTCCATTTTGGCTTCATCGGTACACGGTACCCCTTGTTCTCTGCAGGTCTGGAACTTAAAAAAAAAAAAAAAACGTAATTCTTCAGATATTCGGTACAATGGCGGCTTATCTCAGCCCTGTTAGCACACACGCGCGCACTCGCGCACACGCACACACACGCATGGGGCGGATTGTCACGCAGATGGCCTCTTTTGGTAATGGAACGGCCCGGCGATCGATAAGGGGCAGGCGACAGCGGCGGCGCTTACACAGGCCGTGTTTTCGGGGGCAGTAATCCTCATGAATAATGTTGCTGTCATAACAGCGGGGGTAATCTAAGGGTGACACTTAGCGGCGTGATAGATCGCCTGCCAAGACGTCCCGGCCTCAGCTCTGTGCCAAGCGGCCCATGACAACTTCTGAAATATTCATTTTCTAGCGGACTGTGACTCCGGCGAGGAAGCGGCAGCCCAGCCAGCCCGCCGGAGCGCAAACTGCACATTTTAATGAAAATGAAGCACAAAGCGCCGCATTCCGAACCCGTCGCTCGACGTGCCTCTCATTTACGTCCCCGTTTATTTTTAATCTTCTCCGCAACATACTCCGCCACGCTCCCGAGCCCAGCAGAGACCAGATTAAAATATAATTTGCAATACGACGCTTATCGGTTTTATTTAAATGTGCGGGATCTGGGGGGGGGGGGGGTGGGGGCTGTGCATTATTCGGCAGCATGTGAGGCAGGTCTCTCTTCCCAGCCTCCACGCAACGAAACATTTTCAAGTGTTGCGTTTTACTGGCACATGTTCCAAGGAAGACAGTGAACTGCTGGAGCTGTGGGTGCAGGGCAGTGGACAGGAGCATGGCAGGAGTATAGCAGTGAGCAGTGATACTGGCATGAACAGCAGTGTAGCAAAAGTTTTGGGATGGGGGCATGAAGGGGCACCGCTTTGCATTGCTTCGGGAGTTCAGTGACCAGTGTCACGTCGCTCTTCCGTATCACTAGGGGGGCTGGAGAGAGCAGTGAGGCTTTGACCACAGCTGCGGACCTCAGACAGGGGGGAAAGGGGAATGGGAGGGTTAACGCAGTTGGAAATGCCCCCCCCCACCCCCATGCCCACATGCACCCAGAAAAGAGATAATCTATTTACAGTGAGTCTGTGCTGAAATGGTTTGACACGCCTGTTTGTTCTATACACTGGGGCCTCCGTACAAAATCTTTAAATTGATTTGATTCCCAGCTCTCGTATCTAACGGGTCCGGGGGAGAGAGAACTTTTATGATTTATTACTTTAAAGCAATAAAGTCTCCTGTTGACAGAGGGGAAGTACTCGTTTACCGCGGTTTACCGCGTATCCCCCCAGGCTGGCCAGCATATCAGCTGCAGCTCAGCCGAAACAGCGTCTCGCCGCGTGTTGACACGGAGTATGAAAGAAAAATAACGGAAGAGATGCAGACCGTGATTACGGTTTTTTTTTTGGGAGGGGAATTGCTTTTAAGATGTGAGGATCAGTCTGAGCTTTGACTGACGCGTGCGGTTTGATACTGAAGAGGGAATTGGAAACTTGGTACTCAGAAAGCTCACATCCATTGGATTGAAGATGAGACTATCCCTTGAAATTAATTACTGATAGAAAGTCCCAGGTCCAGGAAGGTGGTGCGTAGCCATCACGTTAGAAGGAGTAGTTGGATTGGGGTCTGACCCAGAATGTTCCTCTGCCTTGCTTCTCACAGTCAATAAAACCCAGTTAGGTCTTTACAAGATGACGCCTTTGTCATAAAGTGATGTACAGTTTGTTCAGTTTTACTCTCAGTTCCATAGGTACCCAGATGTCTGGTAGACATCACTGAAAAGTGAGCAGATGAAGAGGAAGACAGTCCTATAGCCCCACCCAACAGAATGCATGCCCAGAACATCACAGTGGGGGTCAAGACAGGGCTGTAGGACAACCCTTGATTTGAGCAGGAAGCCCCCGGTGAATTAGAGCAGACTGTTGTTACACTGCTAATGTTCCTATTCATCCAAGTCTGTGGTTGAGCTCACATGTATCCAGCTTTACATAAACACATCACGTAGACAAGTTATTAGCTTTGACTGTCACTCAAAATATTTAGCGTTTGCTACACTAAGTCAATAATAACGGATAATTAAGGCAGCAAAAGGAGTAACTGGGTCAGGTTCCCATTCTGTTAAGCACACTTCAAACTCAAATGCTTGAGTAGAAGTAAAGTCACGCAGTTCCCCTGCACGACGGAATGAACTATCAAGTAACGGCATGAAGCGAAACGCAGTGGGATCCAGGGCGCAGTTTTTCCATCGGGAAGCGGAAGCGAATTGATTACCAGGTGCTTATGGCGAGATTTAAATGACTGAGCACTGACTCTGGCAGGATGATATTAAGTCTCTTTCGGCCCCACATTAGGAATTTGTATCTCTAAAACACTCTCATTATTCACATGTAAATCCTCGCTCGGTCGTCGGTGCCCAGATAAGCAAGACGTATACCCTGTCCACAGAGGGAACAAAACCAGCCGTAATGTGTCGCATCAGCGGAAGACAGAGGGCTAGATTAGGGTGAAAAATTAGCCAGCGGACGGAGAGAGCTCATCAATAGATATTTATCACAATATTTGTATGTTTAAGTGTGCTAAAAGGAGAATAATCATCGAAAAAAGGCAAGTTCCTCTCTAATTGGAATGGATTCCAAATCCTCAGAGTTTGTGGTGAAACCAAACTATTGTCGAATAAACCTCAAGGCAACTTGCCATATGCTTCCACTGGAGGTCAGACTCCGCAGCCTAAATAACGGGAACGATCTCCAGTAATTAATTTTAAACCACCTAATATAACAGCGCATGAGAAGCAAGAACAGATAGATAAGAAATGGGATCTATGCAGGGATGGATAAACTTATCTGGGGCGACACCAGCCAGGTGTTGCTGATTTATCTAACAATTAGACAGGGTGGGGGCCTGATTTTTACTGGGGACAACAGGCCAGGCCATAACCCAGGATAGCCTATGCCTTGTCCCACCCCTGTATGTGTGATGTTACCTTTGCAGGGAGAGGAATTATTTTGAATTTAATTTTTCTAAAACGGGTTTTAAAATAGGTGCATGAATCTGATGTTAAAGCTGACATGACGTTGGTAGTTGAGCATCACGGATCCACTTGTTGCACATCGGGCAGCTATTGCGGCCCGGTATCAGCAGACGGCGAAGCGAATTCCGACCCGCGACATTGCAGCGAGCAGCGAACGCTCCACCGGGCCGGCAGCCTCTGTCAAGCGATGCCCTCCATCTGTATCCTGGGTGCTGGCTGGCTGGCGTGCCGAAGAGAGCGGGCGGCCAACAGGAGGCAGCCGGCCGAGGCGGATTCCACCCGGGGGCGCGGCGGCAGAAGGAAGGCCGCTCCCAGCCCCTGACGCGAGACACGGCTTGGGAATACAGATCTCCATTTCAGATACCGTCCCACAATCTCTTATCCTTTACAGCTGTCCACAAGTAAACAACAAAACAAAAATACATCTATAAATAAAAAAATGGTAACGGGCCCACATCCCCCTTAGTGCCCACATCCCCCTTAGTGCCGGCGTCACTTTTCTCGCCGCATCTGGCCTCAGGTCGATAGCCATCAGTCATAACCGTGTGTCGTGCAACCGGACGTTTTCAATTTACAAATTGATTTATTTTGGCTGCTTTATCTGTGCGCCAAAAGGGCGTGAGTGGGTGCAGGGTTGGGGTTGGGGGGGGGGGGGGGGGGGTTGTCCTTTATTGTTAAATTTCGGATTGTTCTTTTGGGTTGAATCTGCTTCGTTAAGACCAGCCCATAAAAGCCCTTAAGGCGAAAAACTGCAACGAGTCACAGGGATGGGGGTATTAATTCATAACGTTTAAAGATAATACTGTCACCCCCCCCCTCCCCGCCTCAGTATTTGCCCAGGCAAGCAGCACAAACATGCTCCACTAAGTGCTGCGTCTGTTCAATATAATAAGCTAACATAATGCCTTTTTAACTTTACCTAATTGCCTTCGACATGTCGTTATTATAAATATTAGGTGTCCACAATAAGGAACGCTAATTCTTTTGACTAGACTTAGGATTCAAGCTTGTGAACAGACACGCTAATCTAATTATGAAGGTGGTGGAGTCGAACGGCTGAATTTTCCCGCACTTAGCATTCAGCGGTCAGGTTTCAGCAGATGTGCTGTGAAATTAATTTCCTCTGGTGTAACCGGAGACCCTCTGTTATACAATTTCCATTTCACAGATGATAACCTATTATCACTTTATTCAAGGAAATGCGCTAATAGCCACAGGGAAGACTGAATTATTCATATTCAGCTCATTCCCATTCCGCGGCTCTCCTGCCGCTCTTTTCACGCTTTCCGAGAGGGCTAATGTAAACACCACCGTATCCTTGTAAATTGGCTTGTAGAGGAGGCTGTTAGCATATTGCCTGGGGACTGATCCAGGCTGTGGATAGCGACTGATATCTGTAAAGTACAGCGTGAGCGGGCGGCAGGCTGCGGCTCCATGCTACCAGGTGGTAACGCCAGCTAATCGGCGATGGGGTCAACGACGTCAGCTGTTAATATGCCCCCGGTACCATGCGGGACGGCCCCTTAAACGCAAGGGGGCCTCCGTGGGGAGGGCCCCCCGGATTAATTGGGGCTGCCATCAGTTTAAAGAGGAAACGACTTTGATTTGGCCTGATTCCATTAACCGCTAATTCCTCGCTGTGAACTGTTTAAACAGGCCGTACAGTTACCATATGATATATTTACTGTGCCGCATAAATTCAAGCATCTTCTGAGCATCGTAATGGCATTTTTATTTTTGTGCAATTAATTAAATGATTAGTAGTGATTTTCAAGCATTTGAAATGTTGGAGGCGGATCCTGGAGACTCTCCCGGCCCTGGGTAACTTTCTGGGGTGTGGTTGGCACAGAATAATGCTTCATTCTGGGATAATGAGACGACTGTGATGATGACACCACCACCCCCCTCCCCCCGCATTAAATTGAATCCCTGCTATGAGAGGAGGGCTGCCGGTCTCCTCATTGACTCAGGGGCTATTGTTAAGCGGGCCCCGTGGGGGGGAAGGGGTCACCTGGGAACTGCAATGGGGGAGGGAGAGTCCAAACCACTAGCTGTGTTGCTAGGGTGCCCCCCCCCCCCCCAAACCTTACTACAAAGCAATGGAAATTGTGGATAGGCTTCTGGGCCTGGGAGTATGGGCTTCCAGGAGGGGGCGCTAGAGAGTATATTGCTGCCTCGACCTGGCTGATTTTTTGGTTACTGCCAGTGTCTCCTGCTTCAATTTGTCCTTGTGTACCGCGGTTTTAATAACTCTGAGCCTGGAAGCAGCCTGCTGTGCAGTGTAGCCTTCTGCCAGCAGAACCAGGATTAAACCACCATTTAAAAATGTAGATATAGAGTGGTCTCTTAATTTCCAGACCTGTATATTTAGTTGTTGCATTGATATAGTGCTTTTCAAGACACCCAAAGCTCTTTGCAGATCACATGACACCAGGTCAGGTGTGATATAGTGACGTAGTGCTTAGAACTGCTGCCTCACGCCTCTGGGACCAGGGTTCCACGTGTGTGGAGCTTGCGTGTTCTCCCCGTGTCATCGTGGGGTTTCCCCCCACGGTCTAAAACATACTGAGGCTAATAGGTGTTACCAAATTGCCTGTAGGTGTGAGTGTGTGAATGCGTGGTGTGTGAGTGTGTGAATGCCTGATGTGTGTGTGTATGCCCTGCGATGGATTGGTGCCCCATCCTGGGTTATTCCCTGCCTTGTGGTTGTGACTTCTGGGATCAGCTACGCAAACCTTAATAGGACAAGCGATTACAGGAAATGGATGGATAACTTTGGAATAGAAAAAAGTTGGCATTATTCAAAAATAAAGTGTTACTATAGTAAATGAAGATTGTAATGAGACTGAATGGAGGCTGACTGAGTGATGATGATTGGGCTCTAAAAACCATCAGCTTTCATACCCGATCCTGATGGTTGAGAAGCTCCCTCAAGGTCACGGGCCAAACTTTTCAGCCATTATCCAGTAACCACTTTCGCTCCCTTATCCAAAGGAAAGCTGTTTAGATGTCACCCCTGTCTATACGTAGCTGTGAGCAAGATAATGCAAAATTATTCACACACAGGAAAAGTGACATTTATTTTTTCTTAATGCATTTTTTATATAAAAGTAGCAGTAAGTATATAGACCTCAATAATTAAACATGCTCACAATATACAATGTAGAAACCCCAGATTAGCCTGTATGTCAGTATAATAATGGTGACGATATATTGACAGTATGGGAGCAGCAGTAAAGTCTGGCCGTAATAGCAAGAGAGGTTTCGTATGGCTTCAGTACCTAATCACAGCATCCTGATGCAGGTCACAGTCATTATAGGCAGCAGAAATCCACCTTCCTCCAGTGGAACAACTTCAGGATGAAAGATCATGAAATTCCATTGAGATACAACGAAATTGGCATTTATTTCTCAAATCAATACTTTCAAAATCACTTATAAACCGTTTGGTGATATGTACTTTCCACAGTGAGCCTAAAATGAATTTCGACTTTGTCACTGAATGTAGGCCTATGGAATGGGATGTGCATGTCTGCGACATATCTGCAGATGTTTGAATATCATAGCAACTGAACACATGGATAGAACATTTATGAAGAGGATTAATGAAGAAATGCCGCCACATAAGATGTAGGGGCAGGACATTGTATTTAATTAATGAGATTAGTGATACTGCATTCTGTGCTTCTGTCACAATCATTCAAACAAATCCTGACAGTGCTATCAAATCGATTTACTCTGATTATGAATGTTTTCCAGTTTTATCTTAAGTACTACGCAGAAGTTCAGGCAGAAGTCAAATAACAGCATTTAATGGATTTTTTTCCAACAGCAGTAATAGTGGAACATTAAGATTACATTTCAGTACAGACCCTTTAATTACGGAAATCGGGGGAAAGAAAATGCTTTTAACATTTCTCTGAAAGCTTTAAATGAGGCTGTCTTTTGCTTTTATGACTAAAGATTTGATTATATTTGACATAAATTTGAATCAGTCTCTATTTAATGCTCATTGTTATGAAAGTGGTTTATTACTGCAGCCGTTGCACTTGAACCAAAAAGTGCACATCTTTTTCGTGAAAACATGCACTCATAAAAAGGCTGGATGGAAGCACCACAGTACTTTTCCAGGCAACGCCAAAGCTAACTAACCACAGGTAGGCCTAATTCAAAAATAAATTTGTTGATAAATCAGCGTATTAAATAGTCGCTGAAATAATACAGCATTTTGATCATGTGTAGGTCTATTTTTGCACTTTTATTATTTTATTTCTGTCTGCAATTTACTGCAGACTTTCGAGAAGATTTTATGCTTTTATTTCTACTTAAGTGAATTAAATCATTGACGAGCAGCACAAAAACAACACATGACCAGAACTGTTCCGTTCTTTTTTAGTAATGACCCATAAATTTTACAAATTATATTTGATTTTTTATGTATTAATATGCCTAATAATTTAAAAATCTGTGTTAAAAAATTCCTTCCACAAGAAATTGGCATTCGAATTTATCGATAATATATTATTGTAATTGTTACTGCTATTTCCGTAATAGTTTTGTGCTTTTTTTCTGGGCTCAACATATTATTGATAACCGAGCTGTGTCACACAGACACAATATCAATATTACTGACTCATTTTTAAATGAAGAAAGCCTCTACAGCAGTGTGACGAAGCCGGGGGAGTTTAAACCGCCACTAGATGGCAGTGCGACCCCCAAAAACGCACGTAATATGCGTGACCGCCCGGAACACTTTTACATACTGCATAGAGTTCACCACTGATCAATTTGCCCTTCAATAAAAGGACTCCAGCCTAGTTTAAGTTCAAATAAAAAGCATCATTCAAACAATTCCTGAGCCTGATCTAATTTTATGTAAATGGGTGCTCCGGTTTTCCCTGACGTGTTGGACCGTGGACTTTGTTTTCGGCGCGGTTGACGGCAGGTCATGTGACCGCGCGATCTGTTATCGGCTAGACCCCATGCGCCCATGTTAATTTTCATTCCGCTACATTTTTTTAAACGTATATCACATTTTATGGTGTTGAACAAAGTCCTGCGCCATTTCCGAACATGGAGAGTAATGACATACAGGCTTAAAGTTTAGAATATCCTACCAGTTGTTTTTCATTCTCCTGTTGAAATAAAATCAAATTTTAATTTGCATCACTTTTTCAAATATTTCATATAATTGATAATATTAAACCTTGCTAGTAAGACGTTTCAAAATTGTAAGTGCTTCATGTTCTTGCACTATATTTGATAATGCTCAAACATCTCACCTATCTAGGCGAACCAGGTGGATTCTTAATAATGTTCATTAAATCTAATACATAGGCCTACATTTTGGTGGGGGCGTTTCGGGATTTCGTGTGCATGTACGAGAGCGCGCACGTCAACGCCTACCTTTATGCGCGTGTGTGTATGAGCGCGCACGTTGGTGCGTAGCTATGTTCGCGTGTGCACGCTCGCCGGTGTGACTTGTTCGGACGTTTCCCGAATGAAAGAGAACGTGGGCGCTGTGTGCTTTGATGAGAAGCCGGTGGAAGACAGAAAAAGCCAAACGCAGCGATTGTGCGTGACCCTCCCACGCTATGTAGGCTCACAGCACCGTATTGATGCAAAATATGCGCAACGTATAAAATAAACGATTAAATAATGGCTGTATTTTTTATATTGTATATGTTGTATAGGTATATTGGATGATCGGATTATCCTGTTTAAACTATTTAATTAGTTGCGGGTTAATTTAGTAGGCCTGTTGTATTAGGCTATAATACCTAAACTTTCCTGGCACATATTCAGATTACATAGTAGGCTACCTAGCTGTCTGACATCGCGAATGGATAATGAATACACACACACACACACACACACACACACACACATACATATAATGATGCCTTCCGTAGATGTTATGCTTGTTTCATCCTTAAAAAGAAAACTCCTGTTTTGTATGGCAATATAAACAAATAAATGACAAATAAAAACTGGAAAGACAGTTCCTGACTTTTATCCAGTGCTTTCTGAAAATAGCCAATATTAACTACGTACGTCGATGTTATTCTGTGTGGAAGGGGGGCTGGATCATTCAGGTAAAACCCCGTCTGTGTCCTTAACATACATGCCAATAAAATGCCGATAACCATTCTTGTGGGACGATTGACAGCGGTCAGAAACGACCTTGACGAGACCTCATGTCCCGTCAGAAGTCGGAACATATGCTGACTGTCACCAGAGGCGAAGGACGGCAGCGGAGCGCTCAGGGGTGTCTTTGGCTGGGAATTACTATCCGCCTTTTAATCACCCGCGTGGCCTGAACGGCACTTTATATGGGACCGAAGTGTCGCATTTGAAGCTCGACTCCCCACGGTCGACCGCTCGTTTAAGGAAAGACGACCTCTGCTTGTGCGTCAAAGACGGGATTCCAAAGTGCCGCTTACTCAGTGCTGGATAAAACTTAGTGTAACCTCAACAGGTTGGCTTCGGAGTTACTATATTAAAATACACATTAAAATACAAGTAAATGTCTACATCTGATATCCCAAATAATCGGTTGAATTGTATAATATATAGGCTACAGGAAGAAAACCAATACCTGGATTTTTATTATCAAATTTAATATTTTCCAAATTATTTGTATTGCAATTAATTAATTCCAGTCCATTCAATAGAATATAAATCTTAGGAAGGTTTACAGTAAAACATTATTATAAGGCTAAACATTAACAAGAAAATAATAATAATAATAATAATAATAATAATAATAATAATAATACTTCGGTAGTTATTTGCCATTGTAACAGTGCCAGGCTGCCATCTTCTCCACTTGTCAGCAGCATTCTGGGTGGGCAGCTTCAGCCAACTGCCCTCGAGTGACTGACACGGATAACAGGCGTGTAATACGAAGCGGAATCCGAATCCCTGGAAGCTGCCCGGAGAGCAGAGCCGCACCACGGCGCTCTTTAATTACTGCGCGTTAAGGAGCGGCCGGAGGAGCGCGCCGCGCCGCCGGGACTGACAACAGAGAGCGCGCCGCTGGCTCGGCTTTGTCAGGATGGCTGCGACTCGCTGCAGTTTCCTTACAAAAATTACGTACCCTAAAAAGTACCCTAAATTACATGTACTACATAAGTTAATATAATGTAATACGTGTTATTTAGATTTTTTTTTTAATTTCGTATATATGCTACAATATAGCCTATTTCCATTAGGCTTCCGTTATGAACTAAGCATGAATATGGAGTAACATTTACAATACAGTTTAATTCTCACTGAAGTTTAACCTTTTTAGGCACAAATTCAAAAGTAATTGGAAAAAGATATTTATGCAAAGCAACATCTGCACACATTCTTTTCTTAAAAAGATGGGCACTTGGAAAGGGATGTGACCCAACAGCATCCTGGTGCCGCAGTTGCCTTGGAGTTGGACCCGGACTCCCTTCACCCTCCTAAGAAGTACCACCACTGCACCTCTTCCTACAGCAGCCTCAGGGGCCTGCAGTCACCTTATTTGCGCTGCCAGATGCTAATCATACAGAGCAGATGCATTATGGGCAACCTGACCATCCATGTGGCCCTTGAGTGTCAGGGTGCGTGGGGGTGGATCTGGGGGTGGGTGGTTCTCCACAGCGCCCTCTACGTTAGGGGCAGAAGGGGCTCCAGTTGGAAGTGGTCCATCATGTGATCACACACACTGCAAGCGTGCTGCACTTCTGCTTCACGTCAGAGGAGAAAAGCTTCTTTTCGAACCACACCGTTTATGGAAAAACTATGCGGAGGTCAACGTCTGTGCCTTGGACGTTAAAATGACCAGCGTATGATTATTATGAAGATCACAAAAAGAAAATTTTGCATAGAGATTTTAAGACAGAAGAGGCACGGATGACAGCAAAACAAGGAAAAACATAGAGTACTTAAGTTCAGAGCTTTGCTTCAGAAATGTAACAATAAATAAATAAAATAAAATAAGTGTATCGTTAGCAACCGTGAGTATTTCATTTGAGCAAATGCGGAAAAACATGGAACACAACAAGAACTAAATACCCCCCTCCCCCACCAAATATTTTTTTGCCAATATTCATGCGACACATGCAACAGATCTCTTTTTGAAATACTGACAGACTTACTGGGATTGCAGTACAACCACACTGATGCAAGTTTTGATGTGTTCAGTTCCATGTGCACCGCACACCCCCCGCCCCCACCCTGGTCCCCCCTCCGTCCCCTAACGCGAGAGTTCAATGCGGGGGCTTCGGTTTGGTCTCAGATGACAGGTGAGAGGCCCCCCAGTTCTGCAAGCATGTGCACCTCCAGATCTCTCATAATATTAGTTAAAATCAATGCAGTGCTTTTTTTAATTATTGCTCATGGTGGAGAGTGTGGGAGGCTCATTTAGGTGGGGATCGATATCGGAGAGGGATTGGTGGACGGCGGGGTGCTGCATCAGGCAGCCTTGATGTGAAAATCATTGAAGCTGTGTAGAAACGGCTCCTGGTTATCAGCCTGGTTAGCCCCCCAGCCAGCATGGGGGCAGTGTAATGGGTGAACCCTCCATGAACCAGCGCTCTCTCAGAAAGTTGTTACTCAGAATACGCATCATACTTATCTGTCAGAAATAAAACAGGTACAAACCGGCACCCCCCCCCCCCGCCACAGCCACCCCACACGTACCCGTCTGCCTATCGATTGTGTCGGCTCGCTGCGCTCCCTTTCTCTCTCTCTCCCTCTCCTTCCGTCCTCATCCCAGGGGCGTGCTTCGTGCGAGGGGGGGGGGGCTTTTATTATCTTATCTGTCCCTTGACCGTAGCGATGGGCTGGGCCGTCACTCCTTGTCCCCTCGTTGCTGTCCGACTTTAAGAGGTTAATAACTTGGGCCTCGGAACATTATTTAGGGCTGGCGGGGGGGAAGTGAAACGTTCCTCTGTTTTCCTTTGCTTTGAATTCACCTCTGACCCCCCCGCCCCCCCCCCCCCATTGTCACACACACACACACACACACACC
>JAODJW010000135.1:8515060-8526183 GCA_026777045.1 Hyperopisus bebe | reverse complement strand
TAAAGGTGTGATCTTAGAGAAACTGTAACAATGTACCGGAGGCTGTGATTCAGCATTTAAAGGTGTGATCTTAGAGAAACTGTAGCTATGCACCTGTAACAGGATGATAAAGCAGCTTCTGGTCCTTCTCTAGTTGCCAGGTCTCCTCCTACCTGCTCTCCATGGTCTCCGCAGTGGCCCTGAGCTGCTCCGGCCGCCATAGTGCACTTTCCTCATTGATAACGTGCCTCTTTAGCTGTAGCCTGATCATCTCCTTGATAGGAATTCCAGCCTCAGATCAGTAAGCAGGTGTATCTGCTAAAGATATGCGCAGATATAAACAAACCACAGTGAATGAATCACAGAGAGACGGACAAACACCAGTTTACTAGCATTTGTATGACTCTATGGCTTTCCTTCGTCATCTATTTATTGTTTATCCAGAGCATTCGCTTCTGGGTTAGCGCTTTCCTTCGTTTGTGCCCCTCGATTAACTCCCTGTTATTTCGTCGAACTGTCTGACTTGCTGACCTAAAGTCTTTCATTCCTCATTAAAAAAACCCAAAGGAGTCCATTTTCTTTCTCCTCCTTCCTCTTTGTTCTTGTCTTAAAATGCAGAGTTCTTTCAAAGTTAATTTATCACAGTTTAAAGTAGATTTTTTGCTGTTAAATGTAAAGATGTGAGGAGAACTGTTTTTCATAAAAGTGTGCAAATCCATCTGTTTTCTACTGTTTTTGTTGTCCCCCCCATTTGTAGTGTTATATATATTCCAGGCTGTTCTCTCTTACCCCCTCCCTCCCCTAGTAAGGAGAACCAGAGCATAGTTTGGTCATAGAATAAGAACCACCAAGAACCACCCAGGTCATTTTTCCACAGCAACTTTATTTTTTGGTCTTTGACTTTCTGAGTCTTTCTGAGTCCTTTCCTGCCCCGTCCCTGATACAGGAGGGCCGTCAGTGAAGCTCCAGTCCTTGGATGCACCCTTCGTGTTGTGATCCAGTCCGTTGGGCTGCCAAGGCCACGTTACAGAGAACTTCTCAAGGGTTCAGTCTGGCTCTTAAGCCAACATTGCACACCAACCAGCAGTATAGTAGCTTTGCTTCAATATATGTCAGCATACACCTATGTCACCCTAATCCCACAGCCCTGGAAATCATTCCCAGTACAGACAGATGGCAAATATGTTGTTTGTCGGAATGGCAGCAGTGGGTCGCTGAAAACAGGTGGTACATCATATAAGAGTACACTGGTAAGTCACCAGATTACTTCAAATAATTCTTAAAATAATACTTTTTTTTTTTACTGGACATCTGGGCACCCACCCATGTTGCTTAAGCCCAACCCTGCATGCTTATATTTGTTATTACAGATGACAGCAGGGATTTTAAAGAACAAACTGGCACCATATGGCTGAACATGCATCAGGGTTCTGCCAGGTAAAGTTACGCTTTTCTGATTTGTTTATAGGTCAGTGTAGCTGTGGAACCCGCTATATTTATATTCCAAAGCAACAGATGTGGTTTTTTTTTTTTTTTTTTTTGGAGAACGCAGGGTCTGACTGGGGGCTGATGGCCTTGCTCAGGGGCCCAACACTGAAAACACTCCAAAGGTGTGCTTGTGTGTGTGTTCGGGTCAGCTTTCAGCCCCAACCCCCCCAGCCCCCTAAACACTCACCCTCCTACTGTCCATACCTTAATGTATGCCCATGCATTACTCTGCCAGGCCCTGGGATCTGAACCTGCGACCTTCTGGTGACAGGAACAGCTCCCTAATCCTCACACCTATCCCCATTATAGCCGTCATATACTATATTTTCTCCAGCAGTAGTGCTCTTACTGCGAGATGGAAGGCTGGTGTCTAGAACACATATTCAGGGTCATTTGACGGCTGAGCAGGTCAGCCGTGAACTACAGACAGCAGGTTATCTGCGAATGATACCGGTGCCTAAAGGGTTCAGCCTCTTTGTCCTTTCTTGAGAACAGAGAGGATCTCCGGTCCTGGTTTCCTGTCGAGCGCTTTGTCCAGCACCCAGGGAGCAGCAGGTCAGCGAGACAGAGGCGGAACAGGTCAGACGGCAGCACTGAAGGCACAGGGCTACTGGCTTCCATTTGTAAGTGAGGCCAGTGAGCTGGGGGGGGGGGTGGGGGGGGAGCGCTGCCCGGCGGTCTTCAAACGCCACAGGATGAGCTTGTAACCCTTTATATAATTATTGTATTAAAGCCGATGTTGGCCTGCCTTGCTGGCACTTGTCCCCGGATCAATGTGGAGATAATTTCAGAAATGAATAGTTAGCATCGATTGGCCCTTTAGTGATGTCTTATCGCTGACCAGGACAGGTCATGGTGGATTATTGGCCCAATGTCATTTATGGCTTGCTATGATAGTATTTGTATTTTTGGTGCCTCCCATATAAACAAAGGCAATCCAATTTGCAATGGATTTCCTTCTGTCTTCTTCCAACCCTCCGGTACACAATAAGCAATAAATCACAATCTGTGTATTTTTTTTTTATTTTTTTTTTTAACGAATGTGCTTGCTTTGTTTCCAGGCATTGCTGGAGAGACGGGAGGGTCAGGAAGATTGTTAGCGGTTGAACTCTGAAGGATTGAACCATCTTTAGTTCTGACATTTTGTTGATCTTGAAACCTGAGGTTGTGGATAGTATTTAGTGTGGATAGTATTTTTCTCTTTGTCTTTTGTTTTGAGTTGGTAAGACCATCGTCCACCACACATTAAAGGGTTTATGTAAGGTGACATCACACTGCTGTACGAGGTCAGTGATATAACATCTATGTGAGAGTGATTTATTGAAAAAAGCAAAGAAAAAGTGCTGTGTGATGTAATATTAATGCCTCTATATTTATAGGTTTATATAATTAAATGTCATATATAAATGTTTAGCTAAATCTATGCATCATACATTTGGTTATATGTCTTATACCTCATATAAGCTCTGAATTCACACACCTTACTCTGCTCTACATTGTGAACACAGGCATGAAATCAGGTTCAAGTTCACTGGGAAAGATCACTAACAGATCACCAAGAGATCACAGAGAGATCGCCAAGAGAACACCATGAGGTCAATATAGACACGCCCCAACCAATACGGTAGAAGACATGCTGTCATGTTTCATGTAAAAATGGGATTAAAGTTTCAGATTGAAAGAGAAATTTAGTAATCCATTTCATATTGTCATCTGTAACTTATTCTTTATGTAACAAATTATTTAAATACAATCCAAAATACTGAATAATAATTCATAGTATTTAGATTCTACTTTCATGCAGCATCAACATGATAGTACTTAATGGAAAAACACCACAGCTGGTGCTTGTGTGTGCGCATGTATGAGTGTGTGTGTGTGTGCCTGTGCTCCTCTGTATGCTTGTGCTCGTGTGTGTTCCTGTGCTCATGTGTGTGCCTGTTCTTGTGTGTGTGCGTGAGTGTGTGTGCATGTACCTGTGTTTGTGCATTTGTTTGCTTGTGTGTGTGTGGTCTTGTGTGCGTGTGCTCATGTGTGTGCGTGTGCTCGTGTGTGTATGTGTGTTCGTTTATTTATTCATCACATTTCGTTCCTACTTCAGACACCAGGTTCCCCGTGTCCCGTTTGCTCTGCTTTGTCTCCCCCCTTTTAAACTGCGAATGACAAGTTGTATCCATCACAAGGTAAAACTCCATTTCAATAGCAGCTCTGGGGGAATCATTCAAAGAAATGTAATTTACTGGGTATTGGTCAGTTTGACCTCTGACCCCAATCCCTTGACACGGTTACCTAGGCAACCGCTTGAAAAGGATGGAATCGGATAGTGGGTTGTGACAGTCTGCAGACCTCAGCTGAGGCGTGGTCTGGACAGAAGAGAAGCACACGGGATTATCTTGCCATCCAAACCTTCTGTGGCCTTAAACTCATTATTCACAGAAAGAACGCGAGTGAATGGCATGTGAATCATTTCATTCATTTTATTTTGCAGATTTAATTTACCTGCCCCTACATGCAAGGACGGGAAAATATTTATACATGTAATAAATTGACACATCGCAGCAGTTTATTGCATATATGAAAGCACTGTTTGTTAGTGCAGTTCCTGCGTAAAAATCTTCTTTGATGTTGTTCTTTCATTAGCATAAAACATGATTTTGCCCGTTAGCCCATTACACCGAATGAGTTTAAAAACCCTGCATATCGCCACATCCAGCTGACGTTTCTGCAGGATGCATTCCAGGACCTGTAACCATGCTAGACAGGAAAAGGAGTGAGGCAAAGGGAGCTTCTCTTTTTTGGCAACACCTGATAATCTGGACGGCAGGAAAATTAACGGTTTCGAAAGATGGGTCAGAAACATGGAATGTGAGGACAGTCCTGCAGGTTGATCGCGGTTTATGTAAGAGAAATATAGATGCCAGGGGACACAGGGGGGTTGGGGGCCCCTCGGAGCTCCTCTTGTCCTGTATGTGACAACCTTGGGTGCTGTGACTTGTGCCCACCTGTAGGGGTCACCGGTGTCAGGCAGCTAGAATTCTTACACGTCTCAAATAATAGAGGAACCTGGCTAATGGGGACTGGCCTATACAGACAGTTGCCTCCTTTCCATGTCCAGCCCACAACAGGAAATGTGTGGCACCTTTACACTGGAGACCCAACGTACCTCATCTACAGTCCAAGAGGAGACGCAGACGGTCCCAAAGGAGACCCTCTGCAGCATCGTATACGCCGATGCTATTTGTAATAAATGTCAACACAAAAAAAAATCATTGTTCATTTCAGTGATGGTTTAATTACATGCAATTATTGCAGAAGCGTTTGAAACCTAATTAGTTTTACAGTTACATGTTAATAGCCAGAAATCCGATAAAACAAATGAGTGCTATACATCATTTCAATTAAGGCCCTTGATGGAATAATTATTATTCTCTCTTTTATTTATTCTGTGTTCGTTGTATGGGATTGAAACCCTTATGAGTAGCAATTTTTTTTTGTTCTTTTCTCGTTCCGTTTAGACACTGATGCTAGACTGTCTTCCCACGAAAGGGCCTCGGATCGGTGACGAGCCTTGTAGCTCTGTAATGTTTCACGCAGAGTAATACCTCTCATGGTCCATGTCACATGTTCATACGTGTCGTATCACATGTTCTCAGTGTTGAACTCTTAGGTGCCGGAAACCATGTCGTGAAACGCTTGTCTGCAAACTGGCAGTTGACTAAGTCACCATGCAGCAGGTCTGCTATATAAAGACATTACCTCATCACACACTGCAAGATTTTATTTACAGACCCGTCCTTGTACTCTAAGATGGACTGTCAGTTCTGTGCTTAACTCTCGGAATTTTGCAGGGAAACTGGACTCCTCAGCGATTCCAATCGGCTTGACGCGAACTAATAGATCAAGGCCTTTTGTTTCGTTTGTGGGTATTTTTCCCCTCCCTTCTTTTCCCAGTAAGCAGGAATAAAATGAGGTGTTGGGGCAGCAGTTTACATCAGCATTTGGGGCAAGAAAAAAAAAAACGAAATGGCCGGGAGCAGCTCCATCGAACCCCCCCTCAATCCTTCATCGGATGACGGGAGTGGCTGCCCGTGCGCCCGTCAATGCTGATGCCTCCTCCCTGATGCCCATCCGTTACACACGTGAGCACACGGTATTGCAGCAATTTGCACATTTTGCATGACAAATGTGTCCGAATGGACCAGCACCCACTCGTCAGCCGGTTCACCAGCTTATTCTGCATTTATTGGCCTGCAGTGGCTTCCCCACGCTTATAAACTCCTGAGAATTTTTTTTTTTTTTTAATTCGGGCACTCTCCCACACCTTATTTATTTCATGATTGAAACGACTCTTGTGATTTCACAGATCTGGCTGCTGAAAGGTCTGACGATTAGCAGGAATCGTTACCTACCAGGACATTTAAAAAAAAAAAAAAATACATGTCCCATGTTTGTATAATTTGTTTTATATGCCTTGACCTTCCTGCGGGTCAGTGATTATGACAGAAACGTGGGGGCTTGAGAGCGGGACGCCCCCGTCCTTGTGTTTCACCAGCCACGCTCACTCATTTGCACAAACAAAAGTTGAACGTAATGATCCTTTCTGCCATTATGCAGAATTGATTCGATCTGGTCCACAAGACGGTGGGACTTTTTTTTTTGACCGCGGATTGGGGCGGGGGGGTTATAAATGCTTGTCAGAGTCCATTGCCCCTCTCCGATACACGCTGGACCAGATTCCTATCCGAGTGGATGGTGAGATTTCAGGACAGACCCTGTAGCATGTTATATTTTCATTGCCATTTACATAGAAGGGGAAGCATTAATCTGTAAGCCCCTATCACTCACTGGATGTCATTCCCCGTCAGTGTCACGTGCCACGTGGCCAGGGGACCGTCCCCATTAAGCATCGTTAAAGCTCATTATGCTCCATTTTAAAATGTATCTCTCCAATATCTCTCTCTTCTTTATGTAGTCCTGCCAGGCCATGGGAGCGTAAACAGCTCGGGAGTCTAGTTGAAGTATGATATATACACCCACGGTAACCTGTGGTTGACCCGGCAACCCCGTGATATGTAATTGTGTTGACAGTTAACCCCCCCCCCCCCTACTTTGAAATATCTTTTGTCAACATCATGGGTTTCTGAGACGTAATATAGCCCCCAACTCCATCAATTCTCTATTCGAATCGAACACTCTATTGGAAATGGGGCATAACCAGTGCTTAGGCCTTTCAAATGGATTTTGTCATCCCGTCTCAGGCCCTCATTTCCTGACAAATGTCAGGCCCCCACCTCAGGAGCGGGCCCCAGACTCATGGATCCGCTCGGCCGCCATTATGGCCTCGCAGGTTGTGCCACGGCATTGGCCGACTCAGAGAATGAGGTGTATGGATGAGCCGCCGTCGAGTCTAATTTTATCGCCAAGACGAGTCATATTTCGTTGGTCGGAGCCCTCACTTTGGACAAGACACGTGCAAGATGACCTGACGGCATTTCTGACAGCAGCCTGGCCGACATCCCCCCTGCTGATACTGAGATATTACAGGGACTGGCACCTCAGATACCCCTCGTGCCACAGAGTTCTGACTGACGGTGGGTATATTTCCTGCACGCATTTCGACGTCATTTCCCGCTTTGCATGTGCGCTGCAGGGGGGGTCAGCAAGCTGTACACGCGCAGTATTAAAATGCAAAAGGAGTCCAGTGTTATCATTCCGGCATCATTACATGATTGAATGGGGTAGAGTTATTCTCAGCCAAAAGGTGTGTGTGTGTGAGGCATTACCCATCTGTGGAGCTTTTCGTGGTAATGAATGTAACAGCATGACTAAAGCCCACTAAAAGCGTGAAACGCCGCCATGTTCGGTTTAACACTCAGTAATGAGTAATTAAGGAAATGTATTATTGTTGTTTGTGGTGCTTCTGCCAGGTATTACAGCAGATCTTCACCTAGGTGCCGTTCTTGTCCTTGAGGACCATGTGATCTCCACAGGATTGGAGAGCGCCCCTCAGGTGTTGGCCGTGGCCCTTGGATGAGGTCACAATGCTATACCAGAAGGTAGAGCAGTAGGTAACGGAGGGGTGTAACCAGGAGGTTGCAAGTTCATGCCTCGAGGTAGAGCTTAATGCTGATTGGTCGGTGTTGTCACATGGTTTCAGAAAACGAAAGGATGCAATATTGGGGCGATTGAGCCAGGTGTTACTGAACAGATTATGCAAAGAGCTACGCTCATACAGAAATGGAGACATGGAACCAAGAATTAGAGAACGGAAGTAGGACGCTTTTAGTGAGACAGGAATGAAGAACAAGGCGGCAGAGTTAGGGAAGGAGGTCTGGGAGGACAGTGCACAAGGGTGTATGTTACACAGGAAGACACCAGGAGGCCAAGCGTTAACAAGCAGGAGCACAAGTAACATGCAGGGTAACGTGTCTTCAGAGGACGGCCAGCTTAAATCTGGACTGATATTTTGCATGTGAGGGCAATTTCTGCCCAAAAAAGGGCAGTGAGCAGTAAATCCCATGTAACAATCCCAGCCCGGCAAAATCAGCACAGTGCCTCACATGTTGAAAAAATAATACATTCAGAAAAGTAAAATAAAACAAACACATCAGACGGCTTAAATTATGTATTGATCAGTTTTAATTGCAATCCACCCATCAGTGAAAGCTTTAGGAATGTATGAAAGGGGAATAATGTATTTTTCCTGCATGATTACTTTGGGGCATCGGCTGAATTTCATCACTTAACCCCCAGTCAAAAGAGGATTATTGGGCTTTATGATGCGACCAGTGAAATATCAATACGGCCAAAGGCAGCATCTGTTTATATGCAGCGGCTGTGTTCTCCGCCCGCCAACGAGAGGCAGTGAATTGAATACAACATCCCTGCTGATGGAGTTTCGGCGTGTCACTCGGCCGGATGGTATGGACACACGCGTGTGGACACAAACACACACAGACACAAACACACACAGACACAGACGCACCTTCCGTGACACCTGCTCTGACAGGAACAGAGTCCAAGGAAGGAATAGAGAGAAATACAGCAGGTAGCCCTAGTGAAAGGTGAATGCTACATGCATAGTGTAAGATGTGCGCGCGCGCGTGTGTGTGTGTGTGTGTGTGTGTATGCGTGTGTGCGTGTGCGTGTGTGTGTGTGTGTGTGCGCATGTGTTTGTAATTTTTACATTGTGGGGACCAGATTTCCACACAATGTGGTAAAAGCCTGTTATTTTGACCTTGGGGAGACATTTTTCCAGTCCCCAAAAGGGGAATAAATTTATAGAAATTTGTGAATGCAATCAAAAAAGTAAAAATGCCAAAAGTCTTGTATTTTGTTTGGTTACTAATGGTTAAGGTCAATTGAATGAGAAGGTGTCTCCAAACTTTTGACCTGTACTCTATGTCTCGGGGGGGAGCATACCCCCCAATATTTAATTTGGCTTCATTCGCCCCCCCCCCGCCAATATCATACTCTCTTCTATGCCATTGCACATGACATGTTAAACTATTACATAATAACAAACCGCATGAACATTTAGCTTGTGTCATACGTTACGGCGATTTTTAAATATTTAACCAGCACTTCCGCTTAATTAACAATAACAGCGGTGTATCAGGCACCCCGGGGCCGGGAAGGGGCGATCGCCAGCCTGACAGCATCACCTCCGACTCCCTAATAAGCACATATGTAAGGCGAACATGACGCGTCACGTGGTTTGGACCTAAGCAGGTTACGCTGGGAATTACAGGGAATTACATCCCTGCACAGCTGGAATCGTCCGTCTTCTCTCTGTCATCAGGATGAGCACCTCCAATTACTGCCTGCTCTTCCCCACCAGCAAAATAATAATTGGAGGTTGACAAAATTCAGGTCCAGGCTGGAGAGATATTGATTTATCCGTGTCCTGCGTGGCACCATCCAGGAATAAGATGTGAAATTTACTGTCTTCATAAAAGTTTTAGTAAATCAGGGCTGTTTGTGAGGGAGATATTGTCAGCTTTTGTTTCGTGACCATATGCAGTGTCGCGACCATATGCAGTGCCGTGACCATATGCAGTGCCGTGACCATATGCAGTGCGCCCTCTGAGCACTTTGAGTCTCAGTCATTTCTTTAATGTGAGAGCAGGAGAAAGGTCATTTCAGAGTTGTAGACCTAAGTTTAATCACCTCACCACACATCCTAAGCAAGGTTATAACCAGATTACTTTCTAATTTTGTCTCAACACTGACGCCTGAAGCACGAATCTCATGAGCGTCCTACGTTGGGTGTGTGTGTTTCTGTGTGTGTGTGTGTGTGTGTGTGTGTATGTTTATGTGTGTGTTTAACCTAACCCTAACTCACAGATGCACAGATCTGAAGAGTGTGTTACTTTGGGTGTGTGTGTGGTTAGTTTATTGTCTTTGTCATAATACACACACACACACACACACACACAGGTTTGTAATTATATCTTTGTGGGGACTCTCCATTCATTCATTTCTATGGGGACAACTCTAATCACAACATGACAACCCTAACCCCTACCAGCCCAAACCTAAACTAAGTAACTAAATGAAGATTTTTGACATTTTTACTTTTTTGATTGCATTCACAGATCTCTACGGGGACCTGAAAAATGGTCCCCACAATGTAATATACACCTAATTCACACACAGACACACAGCCATGCACACACACTCACTCACAGACACACGCAAACACTGACACACACAAACACACTCACAGAGACCACCTGTACTTTCTCTTTTCAGCCTTGCCAAACCAGCAGCCTTCTCTTTTTAGATCTGGTATCATAACTACAACTCATTCAGTCACTGTGTTTTTAACGTCTACAGAAAATGGCAGCATCCCCTGATCCTCCACGCCCCCCCAGCACGGGAGTGGGGCAGCGGTCACATGTGTGACATCAGCGTGTGCGCCTGTTAGCGTGCCGGCGTGTCCGCATCAGCGTCCCGCGCGCAGAGTCTTCCCGGCAGCCTGCTGTACTTCTCCGCTGCCGAACGCCGAATGAATGAGCTGGCACCTCACGCTGGAGATGATGCTGACACTGTTTCCCCAAGTCTGGCCTTTATTTTCCATCTGGAAAGAAAACAATTTCACCTCAAGCCCGGGCAACGAGATGATTTCAGCACTTATTTTGAAAAATGGCAACTCTAGCCCACCGGTGGAATATTGGAGTAATCGAATGCCGTGCCCCTCTTTTTCAGCTCTCACTTTAATTACTTGTTTGTCTTTTATTGGGGAAGAAAATATGGCTGTCAGCTTTATGGTGGGCTGGGGGGGCAGGGGGGGCTGACCCGGTTTTATCTGCCCTAGCGTGCACTTCAGTGTAATGATGACAAAAGGGAACGTTAAGTAATGATTAGCAGAAATGGCTGCAGTTAATTAGTTGGTTCTCTGTTTATTGTTCCATTTGCACATTTTGGGAGTAATCATTATTAATTAGAGCCGTCATGCCGGAAGGGTGGAGCTGGTGCCATACAACCGTGTTAATCAGGCTGCAGAGAGTCTCATCCTCCTGGCCACCGATCCGTCTGCTTTATCCAAAAAAGAGGGATCCTCACAGCTGAGATGCAGCTCTTCCTGCGACGACGGCCAACCGCTCCAACATGGGTTCCGGGCCATCGATACTTTAGCGTGGTAGCATGTTAGC
>JAODJW010000135.1:8436543-8451152 GCA_026777045.1 Hyperopisus bebe | reverse complement strand
GTGGTTCCAAACCCCCCCCCCCCCCCCCCCAGTTTATGGGGAGGACAAAAGGCTGGCATGCTTGTCATGTGACTCTTCACGCGTGCAGCAGAAGGAAAGAGATGCTCTTTTGTCTTCGCAAAAGTCTGACCCATGTGTGACCGACGTCCACTTGGCTTCATGCATGACCTCAGCATGTTGGAATCTTGTGTCCGTTTCTGTGTGCGTCTGCTTATGCGTGTATTCATGTATATGCATGTGTGTGTGTGTGTGTGTGTGACATTGTGACTCTCTCAGTGGGTGTGTGTGTGTACACACTGGCCCAGGATGTTAGGTGATGATTAAGGAGTTGCTTTTGTGTTGACACGAGATACTAATGAGGTTGAAGTAAGAAGGTCAGAGCTTGCCCCCCCCCCCCTCACCTCCCCTTCCTCAGGACAGGGAGATAATCCCCCCCTTAATGGTCCCCCGCTTTTTATGGCCTGCCACGGAGATCTGTGGACAAGTGCTGTTGATGAATGCCTCGCATCTTCATAATTGCTGTAATTAGTAGTGGGACCAGGCTGCTCCTGGCTCTAGACGTCGTGGTTATTACTCTGAACTCAGCCCACAGAGGAACCTGCCACCTCGCCAACTCCTTCCCTCGTATTGCGGATATTCTCTCTCGCTCTCCCATTTTTCAGCTTGCCCGTGTCATAGCGAGGTCAGGGGTCGGCTGCTGGCCCGCCTTCGCTTGCTTGTTACCTCATTTATTCATTTTAATCTTTCCTCTGGGACTCCGAAGTGACTCGCGACGCCCCTGGCGTTACGCTCGCACATAAACGTGAGGGCGTCGGCTAATTTGGGTTAAGCTTGTTGCTCACGGACACAGCAGCTTGTACCTGCCACCTTTGGGTCACAAGTCAACTTCCTCAACCATCTGGTTATGTGCCGGCAAATAAATCTTTTGTTTGTGAAAAATGTGGGGACAAACGAAACAGGTTAGTGGGTAACCTAAAGCCTACGAGCGCAGAATTAGTAAACCGCTGCTTAATTATGCTGACTGTTACGATAGTAATTATTACGGCTTTTCTGTTATTATGATGCAAAGACCACGCAAGGTGAGACATTGAGGAATGGTGCACCATGATGGGCAATACGTTATCCTATAGAAAGGGGTAAATAAACAAACCAGGGCCACTAGACCTTTGCTCCGGCGTGGAGGTGAGTGCGACCCAGCGTCCTGCCTTGCTGGACTGGTGACCCTCTGCGATGATAGAGCACCCCAGCATCCCTCTTGCATTTCTCTTCCTCGATAACTGATGCAGGCTGCAAGAAATGGAGGTGGAGGTCGGGCAGTTGGCAGGGGGCCACCAGCCCGCCCCCGCAACACGTAGGACAGACGCTTCGAACTCCTGACCTTCCGGCGCAGCACCCGCCCTCCGGGCTGACGTCTCACGTGACGCCTCGCCCGCGGATCTAAAGCCAGGGGGTTTCGTTCGCCGTTCCCGTGAGGGCACTGGAAGCTCCCAGCACTGTCACACAGATTTAAGTATCGTACTGAAATTCAGCGTGTTTTCGGTTAGCCATTTGCTAATCGCCTGTGACCCAGCCCTAGCAGATGGCCCAATATCTTCAGGAGTCATACAGCATCCCAGACTGGTCGCCATTTTATGACACTTATGCAAGAGTTATGGAAAATTCTGAATGATTTGGCTTATAATTATTTCAGTGATGTGTCATGGAGCTGGGGGAAATTAAGCAGTTTGTTAATTTGGTACATTAAGCAATTTGTCAGAAAACATCCCTGCATTAATAGCTGGTCACCTGACCTGCAGTCATAGTATCTGGTTAAAATCAGAAGCATAAACATCTGGGCTGACTGGCACAAGTGACAGAGGGGTGGGGGTTAGGGAGGGGGTTTGATGCCCTGCCACGCTCTCTTATCTCTCCATGGCACTTGGGTTCCATGCAGCCTTTTTTTCATCACGTTTCATAAAGCTGCTCCCCGCGCAGATTATCTTAAAAGCCCCCATAGCTCCGTAACTGTTTTCTTCAAGGGTGGGGGTTCAACTTTTAGCAAGAGTGGTAGAGCTGGTCTCTAGGGCCCGTGCAGCAGTCTACCCACAGCCACCACAACTATATCACTCATGCCTGGGGGGGGGGGGTTGTTGCGAAAAACCAAACACCCACCAGCCTGTTTGCTACGGGACCTCCGCCGGCCGCGAGACCCCTGACGGGGGCGGGAAAAAAAGATAGATAGGGTGGGTGAGGAACGAGTGGGACGTGAGGAGTGGGTCGGGTGGGGGCCAGAAAAATGAGTGTGCCGGTGGCTAATTGAGCATACAGACTCCTGATGTGTCAGGGAGGGGCCTCCCCGGCCAGGACGGCTTCCCCTGTCACCGATATCCGAAACGGATGGGGCTGGCGGTCCATAAAGCCGGGGGCAAATGCGACTCGCGGCCGTGACAGGACGGGCATGCCAGTGGGCGACACGCGGGGAGACTGTGCGCTTCTCCGACAGGCCTGTTTGTTTATGCTGCCTCCGAACGACCCGAGGATCCTTTCTTTTTAATTCTTCATCGCCTTTGGGTCACTCGCTAATGAGCCAAGTCGTGCAGAAAGATGGAAGCCATTAGCAGAAGAGAAGGACTTTCCTTTGCCACCCGGTACACGAGGGCGCGCGTGTATCGGGATTTTTACGAAGTCTTCATCCCATGACCCCTTCATCTTGACCCCCAGAGTCAATTTGGTTAAAATAAAATGATCCATAGAGAAATCATTTATAGATGAAAGGTGAAAACGGTCCAGGCAAACAGCCTGTTCTTTGCCGTCCTTCTACACTTACTTCCTGATGTTTCTGATCTCAGGTTGGCACCAAGATGGCTGCCAGTAGTCAAACTCGAGTCCAGTGTGACTGGGACGTTTATGAGCGAGTCTGAATCCGTGCCAGGTGAGCGAGGCGGCCCTACCTGCCCCTTGTGTTATCTTAATGCCACCCCACCTTGTAATGCCCCCCCAGTAATGAGATAAAGTGAGAACAGCATTCCCTGGCTGCCCAGACCAGCCCCTTGGCGCTGGCGTCTCAGCCTGCAACTGGTGGTACCCAAATTTGTTCAAGGTGCCTCTCAACCGTATGTTTCCTCATGGGGAGGCTGGTTTACAGGGTGACTTCTCCAACCTTCGAGGGGGGGTGTGGGCCGTGCTGCGAATCCTCCAGCCTCTGCCTCTCTGGGCCCGTGCCAGCCCCCCCCCCCCCCACAGTTTTGGGGAAACCACCTCCCACCCTTGCCCACTGAGAGACCATCCACCAACATGGGGCTATATATAGGACCAGACCAGCACAGTTAATTCTGATGCTGTGCGGCTCACCCTTAACTAGGAGTCGTTAGTGTTCCCCCGCTATGCTACTGCGATTAAGGGCCATATTCTCCATATTATTTACACCTCTGGACATGAGTGACTGTTTGAAGATGCAGTCTGTTGGAACACAAGACCACACAGCTAAGTAATAACCAATGCACATGAAAATGGGTTCAGTTTACACCTAACTTAGGGGCAAATGTGTCCCACGGGCAATATAATTGCTAGCAAATAACTGAGTTTTAAGATAAAACAAGCTCCCGTAGAGCTCAGACACAGAGTTTGTTAATTTTACAGAATTAATGTAGATATAGAGACAGACTGCAATTAACTAAATACAGTTAGGTACTGAATATAGGTAGGAACTGAATAGAGGTAGGTATTAAATGCACTTGGTTACTGAACATGATTAGACACTGAATTCAGTCAGGTACTGAATGGGGGTGATGTGTGGCTCAGTGGGTCGGGACTCTACACTTGTAATTGGAAGGTTGTTGGTTCAAATCCCTGGTCTTGCCTTGATGAGTGATATCCCCATTAGGCACTTGAACAAAGCCCCTAAAACCAATTGCTCCAGGAGCTGGCTGGCCCAGCTTTCTCAACTATACAGTATGTAAATGAATGTTATCAGCTACTGAATTCAACCAAGTACTGAATACAGCTGGGTCCTGATCACAGTAAAGTGTGCCAAAGGCTGTCAGTATCTGATGCAGTCAGGTCCTGAAAGCCACCTAACACTGAAGAGGTGTTTTTTTATAATGATGAACATTCAGTTCCTCTTGGCTGATACTGTAACTGAAACTAAGCAGCGGTCTTCACTGGCCGACCACAGCGATACCCTACAGCTTGTGCCAAATCCGGCTACTCAGAGGACCCTTTGGCCGGAGCTGAAACACCGGTGTCTGAACAAGGGGAAGTGCTGGGTACGCGACCCAGGGGGCTTCTAATCTCTGCTTACCGTAGCGAATCGAGCCAGCGGAAGCATCCTGCACCCAGAGCCAGTCAGGAAAACAAATGAAGACCATCGAAAACCAAGCACAGAGCGGTTAAGAGTCAGGGTATCCAGCTGAAATGATATCAGATCAGACACCTACAGGCATCAGACTCTCACAGAGGCATTGGGAGGGGTCTATGTGGCTTGGTCAATGTGCCCCATTAGCAATCCTGCACCTTTAAGTAATAAGCCCTCAGCAAAACAGAGAATGGCACCTGCAGGGAACGTCGTTACACAGTCTCCCTTCCTGGACTTTGCCAGAAAGGATGTTTTCCCCTGACATGTACATACATGTGCTCTTATCATCTTAATAAATTGTGTGCAAAGCTCCAATCCTCTCTCACCTTAATACCCATGCTGCATTAACCCAATGGGCGGGAGCAGACCAGGGCCTGTCTGACAAGCAGCCAAGTGACTAGCAAACTGATATCATGCCATAGATGCATTTTATTTTCCTGTGACCCAGGGGAGACTAATGGTAATTTTAATAAATTGAATTATTTTATGAATTTATATTTTTAGTTCTCATATAAAATCTGAATAACTTACATTTTTTGCCCCCAGACTCAGCATTAAATGGTTATGGATAATGGATGGATGGATGGATGGATGGATGTGTATTTTGTTCTCAGTCAAACAGTAGGGCTCCCCTGGGAAGCTGCACGTGACCTCAGACCACAGGCTGCTCATGTCTCATGCAGCCTCTGAAATCACTCCCCCTTCCACAAATGAAATAGCCAACTTCAAACCCAGATTCACGCATGCAAGCAACATGAAGGCCCCATCAGAAATATAGGACATTCCGGTCCCACAGCCTCCTGTGCAGTGAGTAGAAGGCACCACGCCGGGCGGGGGGGGAGTTCAGGATCACTCTGACTCATGCTCATATCAATATGACAATGCTATGTTTCATTTCTCTGTTTCACAGCAAATTTATGATAGATTCTCATCTTTTCCCACGCCAGCCAACACACAGTGTCTCTTCCTCCTTCTGCCAAAGCCTTTGCAGGTGACTCTCCTGTGGTGATTTGGGGTTTTTCTTGGTAACGTTGCATGCAGCCCGTGGCAAAATGCGTCATTGCAAAGCCATGTTACAGAGGTGTTTGATTTGTGGGTAGAGTCTGCGCTGGGGATAGCTGCAGAGCACAGGACAGTCACCACGGCTATTTTCACTGCATGTCAGGATTCAGGACTAAAAATCTTATGGGCCAAATGGACCCCACTGACGCATGGACTAAGCTAATTCATCTACCACAGTGACGCATGGACTAAGCTAATTCATCTACCACAGTGACTCATGGACTACACTGACTCATGGACCACACTGCCTCTTGGACTACAGTGACTCTTGTACTACACTGACTCATTGACTGCACTGACTTGTAGATGACACTGACTCATTGACTACATTGACTTGTGGACTACACTGACTCATTGACTGCACTGACTATTGGACTACACTGACTCATTGACTACACTGACTTGTAGATGACACTGATTCATTGACTACTCTGAATTGTGGACCACACTGACTCATTGACTGCACTGACTTGTGGACCACACTGACTCATTGACTACACTGACTTGTAGACCACACTGACTCAGGAACTACACCGATCTGGGCACTGGTTATCACACAAGGCTCTCTACCTTGTAGGACACTGCAGCAATGCTGGACTGCTTAACCTTTGCTTTGGATCACAGCAGATAAATCCATAACAAACAGGCATCCAGCCCTACCAGCTCCCACCCTCGCCTGCGCTCCCGGTCTTCACCCCCAATCATGGAAGCGACTGAGTGCGCCCACTCTGGGTTACCGTAGAAACCACTAAAATTAAAAGTGATAAGCTGTCCTTAAGTCAAATCCTTTTGGATGCTTGAAGGGCAATGAGTCCCTATTTTGGGGGCATTTTTCTCCCCCAGTTGTTTCCTCCTTCCTTTATTTTCCTGAAGATTAAATATTTCTGCTTGAGATCACTCTTTAAGGTCTTAAACGGACTGATAGCAGAAGGCCCACAGCCACTACTCCAGACTCAGAAACCAGCGTACCATTGAACTGCTGTTTTTCTGTCCTGGCGAAGAAGATGGTGGGGGGGTGAAAAATACATCCTCCAGAAAAAGAGGCTGACCGACACCAAAAACACAGGCACTCCACACGATAACCTGACTCACCAGAGCTCCAATGTGTCAGATAATTTGCATGGAAAACAAAGAGTTGTTAATAGATCGTAGATTGAATAAGATGCTGACGTATTACGGTGAGGTCCTGGGAACGGCATCTTCAGCTAGAGCTACAAAAAAATGCAGCAAAATGATAACTGAAGTGCGAGCAAGTCAGCCCAGAGGGATGTGTCATCCGTCGCCGTCCGGATAATTACAGAATCCCGTCTTGGTTGGCGAGGTCCCATTGAACATGAAAGGCGAGTTGACGGGGACCATTTCAGCCGGGAATGATCTCATTTTAATTGTGTTTACGTCTTTATTTAGAAAACCACACTTTTTATGGTGCTAAGACACAGGAGCACTGAAGCTGGAGCCTTAATTATTTAGCAATTCTCTTTTTATGCAAAGCATCTTAAAAAGTGGTTTGCTTTCAGAACAAAACATATATTTATATGTGTACAAGCCTCTGTCTAACATGTGTAGTTTGTTTAGTACCTAAACAAATAATAATACGTCTTTTTTAATTAGTCCTTTATTTTGTTTGATTTGTTTAGCCATGAACAGCGATTGTTTTTCCATAATGAAGGCACATCGGACTGTTTATTCGTCATATTATGTAGCTTAAGCGTCAGTCTGTGAGGTGGAAAAATGGCAGGTCGGGTCTCTGAAACAAATGGATAAAAGAAAGTTTTGGGCTGGCTGCCAGTGCCCTTAAGTGGGATGTTAGGGAGGTCAACAGCCCCTCAGAGATGTTCAATAAAAGATAAAGAAGCAGGCAGGGTGCAGGTCCTGGGCATTTTCCTGACCTCTGACTGCCGGGGGCCTCTGTGCAAGAACTGGTGGAGTGTTAATGGGGATTGATTGGTTGTGGTCTTTCTGTGATATGTGATGTTTGTATCATTCTATACAACAGGGGCAGGTTGAAGGTGGTCCTGACTTTAGTGACCTTGTGGTGGGTCTGGCCATTGGGTTATAGGACCCAAGGTTAACTGAAGCAGCATCTGTCAGTATTGGCTTCATGGGAACGTGCAGATGGTGATCAGTAAAAGTCACTGCACGATCAGCTACTTTTTAGTGTACGGAACCCTAAACTCAAACTATCTCACTCACCATGGTAATAATAATAATAATAATAATAATAATAATAATAATAATAATAATAATAATAATAATAATAATAATAATAATGTATATTAATACAAATGTTCTAAATATCCACAACTAATAAATTTTATTTCATTTCACTGCTGGTAAACTGCTACATTCATGCACGTGACATATAAAAGTCTTGAATCTTGAAATATTGTACAGTTTTCTCTGAAAGACACTGGAAGCAAGGTTGACATTTTCAATTTTAGAGAAGTCTGCACACAAACACACATGCATTTACGTGTATGTAATAGATTTATTACCTTATAAATGGTTTTGTTGTAGCTAATTGTAGGTTTATAATGGAATAATATAGGTATGCCATAAGATTTCTTGCATAAACGTGAGAGTCTGATAGCATGAGTGTCACACAGGAGCGTCAGAGTCTGAAAGCATGTGTGTTACACAGGTACGTGAGAGTCTGAAAGCGTGAGAGTCACACAGGTGTGTGAGAGTCTGAAAGCATGAGAGTCACACAGGAGCGTGAGAGTCTGACAGTGTGAGATTCTGAAAGCGTGAGAGTCACAATGGTGGGTGCGAGTCTGACAGCATGAGTGACACACAGGTGCGCAAGAGTCTGACAGCGTGTCACAGAGGTCCGCGAGAGTCTGAAAGTGTGAGAGTCACATAGTTGTGCGAGAGTCTGAAAGAGTGAAAGTCACACGGGTGCATGAGAGTCTGCGTGAGAGTCTGACAGCATGAGAGTCACATAGTTGTGCGAGAGTCTGAAAGAGTGAGCGTCACACAGATGCACAAGAGTCTGACAGCGTGAGAGTCACACAGGTACGTGAGAGTCTGACAGCGTGAGAGTCACACAGGTGCACGAGAGTCTGACAGCGTGAGAGTCACACGGGTGTGTGAGATTTGGCAATCCTGTGGATGAGATGCTAATATATGTCATAATGTTTTTAAAGAAATTTATGTCATATTTCATAAATCCTGTCATGTCCATCAGTATAACGTCACCCTGCCGCCGCCAGTATCCAGCATAAGGCCTGATTGTATCTCCAGCCGAGTGGCGTCACTGTGTGTGATCTGAGTGGGTCTGTGACCTTGTTCCTGCAAGTGACCTCAGGGCCGCAGCTCTGTCCCTGATCTGATCTGTCCCTATACAGGGAACCTCTCAGCCAATCGGATGCAGATTCCTGGGTCGTCATGGCAGCCGTCTTCCGGGTGATTGGCAAAGCCAGAGCCAGAGCCAGGCTGGTCCTCTCATACAGCCCTCTGGTTATCAGGCTCCTGAGTAGGGGGGTTGTCTCAGTGGGGGGGGCAGGAACTCTTGCACAGACCTCTATTCCTGTTTTGCCTTATCGCTGTTTCTAAATAACGAGTTTATGAAGGTCGGCATGCTGCTAATGTCTGCACAACAGTCACACACACACAGGCAAGCTCTGACCCCCAGGCATTGAGTATTATGCATTATTAATATATTTGCAAGGCAACATAACACATCAGCTTGGTAACTATTAACGAAGAGGCCCGTCATAAGAAGGTCAGTATGTCGATAGCCCCACGTAGCCGGACATAGCAGCCCCCCCCCCATCTCCCAGGACAGTCCTCGCTCTTTCTTCTGAGAGTGTGGGATTACGGTACATCTGACAGCACTTTGTGTCGGATCTGCAGATAAGCTGGGGGGATTTTCAGGCAGGGCTTTTGGCTTAGCGCTGCAGGTGAACTGACGCTACCCCCGGACGGACTCAGCCGTCAAGGCCGGCCGGGGGGGCCTGCGTCTCCTGATCGTTCTCCTCCTCTGAGCAGTGAGAAGCACCAAGAGGCAGAGGAGCATCGAAACAGATGGAGCGCTGCCTGCCCCCCAGGTCGCCCTGCAAGGTCAGCTGGGTGCCTGAGCTTTCTGCTGCTGTCCTGCAGAGATAGACTCCCTGTCAGACGGGCAGCCTCGTTCCTGGGGAGCACCAGCAGACTCCCTGTCTGACGGGCAGCCTCGTTCCTGGGGAGCACCAGCTGAGTCCCTGTCTGACGGGCAGCCTCGTTCCTGGGGAGCACCAGCAGCATTCGCTCCCGAGGGAGTCAGAGATCGCACTTCTGCCCACTTCTGCAACATGCCTGCATCCCATGTGTATCTGCTCCAACATCAATTCTACAGTAATTTCTCAGCCTCTTGGTCCTGTGATTTTTTCCACCCAAACCTCCCCCCCAACTCCCAGGCGAGGGCAAATTCCATCTCACCAGCAGGGGGGCCGGACCACACTTCACTGACAGCTTCGCAAACCTCATCAAACTACATGTAGGTAATAACATGTATGTCTGACATTTTACTGACTGCAGCGCTAGCTACTGAAAGCCTTCACGTATTGTACAGAAAAAAGAAATAAAGACATATTGTCAGAAACAATTATATTTATAATAAAGACGGACTTTTGAAGAAAAGAGAGGAAACAGTAGGGCTGCCTGCCCACTCCTTAGCAATCAGACATCTGCAATCTGAGGCTTTGACTTTCTTTTCTATTCAATCCAGGTCCAGAACAGAAAGTTATATGTTGCACCAGGGTTAAAGGTCACATCCATAAGCTGATAAGATACACCAAACACAGCTTCACACATAAACTGGTCAACATGCTTGGCATCACACAATAACATATATGTTTCCCCACACCTGGAGATGATTCAGATCATTTTGTTTTAAATTCTTATTTTTCTCCATGCAAACCTCAGGGGTATCAGTGGCGCATGAACAGGGGAGTATCTGTGTCTGTGTTTCACTACCCCTCCGTAGGTTAACGAGTAAAAAAAAAAAGTACCTGAGAGGAATTGAAAGTACTTGTTCGTTGTAGGAAAGATGGATTGCCTGAATTCTCCCCCAATCACAATACTGCACATTGGCCACAGCAGTGATTGATGAAGTATTTAAGTCGTCAATCTCACATCACCGCTTTTTTTTTTTTTTTAATGAACGCTTGCAAGACCGGCCGGCGATGGCTGAGGTGTCGATGCCGGGCAGAGGTTCGAGTAACAGAGATCAGCCACCACCTGCTGTCCTTCTTTGATGCAGGGATTGTGCATGCCTGCCCACACTGTTCGTGGGGGGTCTAACTGTCCATCCATCCATCCATACATCCAGTTTTTATATTCACTCAGGCTGAGGGTGACTCAGGGCTTATCCTGGGATTCATAGAGCCGTGTATTTCCCCTGGAAGCCAGTGCCCTGCAGGTCACTGACATGGGACACAGACAGTGAGACACACAGAGGAGCCAGTGATCCAGCTGAACAGCCAGTGGAGGCCGTGAGGAATCCCACACCAGCACCTAGCATGGTCCTGAACCTGCGGTGAAGGCAGACAGCCACATAAACCGCTTAACGTAGCAGGGAGAAAAAACGGTTCACTTCTGCAGTCACGCTATGGGAAAGCATACACCAGTGTCATCGAGGGGGGGGCTAGGTGGTGGCGGGGATCGTAATCTGCCTGAGGAACAGCCGTGCCATCGTCCAGACCTGTCCCGAGATCCACCCCCCCAGGGTCATATAAGAGTCCATACACTGTATACTGTATTTCATATGAATTTCGACATTAAACGTGAGCATTAAGCAGAGGGAGTCCTAACGGGCTTTATTGTCACACCGAGCATGTTCAGTCGCATGTTCGGCCACATGTTCAGCCGCATGTTCCCGCATTTCCCAGGGCCGTGGGGCTACAGAAGCGCAGAGATAGACAGGACAACTGCAAGAAATGACACACGGCATGACAGAATTGACAGGTAACGCAAACGCAGCCAGTTTCGGAACGCCTACCTCTGCTTTTACATTGTGTCTCAGTGCTGCCATCTTTTGTTGCCCCCACCCCAGAATTATTACTCTGATTTGAATGTCATGCTGTAACTGGTTACTCTCTGTGTGTCTCAGTAATGGTTCATACACACCAGCCACCCCCCCCCCCCCCCAATGCACTGCACAGCTCCCAGTGGGCCGGAGGGAAACAGAGCCCCCCTCTGTGTTCCGCCAGGCCGTACACCGGCTCTGTAAATTAATTACTTCTCTTTTATTCCACTTTCATTCCATTGATCTATTTTATTGGTCGATTGATTTCTTCTTCCTCTTCTTCTCCGCTGATTATCAATATGAGAGAGGCTGATTGTATCAGTTGGCTGAAATTCCCAAACACCCAATTTATTTAAAAATCCCCTTCTCACGGGGAATCTGGGATCCCATCAGGCGTAGCGGAGCGGAGCGGGAGGGGAGAGGGAGCGGGTTTGGAGACTCAGTAAGAACTTAGTAGACAGCCTGTTAGGAAACGGATACCTGGAGATCTGCAGCGTCCTGGTTCCTCCGCTCTTCTGCAAAGTTCCTTCAAAACGTCTGTAGGGCCATGAGGAGCAGATGGTGTAGCTGAACGTCTTCCTGCTTGATGTCACAGCCGCAAGGATGATAAGACACAGGAAGATGCTTAGAATTCCCAGCATTCCCATCCTCTTCTGTACACGTGCACAAAAAACCTTTATGTGATTAATTAATCAATGACCATTAAATATCAGCTCTTCAATGTATATAAGCACATGGACAAATCAATACCATAATCATAGTAATTAATTAATGTGCATGAAAAACATGAATTAATGACCTCAGGCGCACTGATCAGGCGGGTCTCAGGTTTCAGCCTTTCCCTGGACCCCCCAGCCTCTCGCTCTGTTCTGTACACCTGCTGGGGGGTGGGGGGGGGGGGGTCACAGGCACCTGCTTTGTGTACTGCAAGGCTGCTAATGGCCCCCTTCCCAGACCAAGTCTCTAATTCCCCCAAAAGCCAGAACAAAGAGGGTAGGAATCGGTGTGAGTTGAGGAGTCAGACTTCACTTCACAGGAGGAATTACGCCCCTTTATTGTTTGGCACCGGAGCGTTTTAGTGATGCAACCCCCCCCAACACGACTCCCGTGTTCAGGGCCACATGGGGACTCCAAGTCTGCCTCACATGGACAGACGCAGACAGATTTATGTCCCCGCCTATGCAAAGTGAAATAACAGCTTGGTTTGGGGTGGGAAGGCAAATGTTTGCTTGTTCCAGATAGTTTCTTATTTATTGCACCAGCTGACTAAATGCATGAAGATAAACAAGGCAGCCGTGACTATGTTCGGTCTGGAAAGCAGCACTGTGATGTTATTTCGAGCAGAAACTGGGCAGACTATCCAAACAGAGGCACGGCCCTCCTCCCCTCTCTCTCCTTCCATCTTTCCCTTTCTTTCCCTCTCTCTCCCTACTCTGTCACTCTATCTCATCCTTTTTCTCTCCCTCTATTGCTACTTTCCTCTGTCTCTCCATCTCTTCCTTCTTCTCTCCCTCGATCTCTCCCTTTTCTCCCTCTCTCTCCCCTTTCCTGTCCCATTCCTCCTCTGTAATCATGTCCAGGTAGTTCGATTCCTCCTGAATGATAAACTCAGACTGTTTCCTGGGTTACTCAGTAAAGTGATCCTGACCACACATCCCAGCTAATAATCAGAATTTTTTTTAAAAATCTTTGCGCATATTCATTCATAACTGTGGACGTCCAAAGTAGTACACTGACAGAGAGAGCCTGGTTTTCATGCACACAGGCATGCACACTCACAGACACACACACACACTCACAGACACACACACACACTCACAGACACACTCACAGACACACACACACACTCACAGACACACACACACAGTCACACACACACTCACAGACACACACTCACACACACACTCACAGACACACACACAGGCATGCACACTCACAGACACACACACAGGCATGCACACTCACAGACACACACACACACTCACAGACACACTCACAAACACACACACAGACACACACACAGACACAGTGACTGCAGCCGCCGGCTCTGATCGACCGCTGTCAGGAGCCTGAGCAAAGACTCAGATGCGTCTCCTATCTCGCCCGCGCTTCCCTGAGTCTTCGGCTATTTACCCAGCTTGTGGGAATTCCTGTCCTGCAGCGGGGGGGTGGGTGGGGTGTCATAACAGGCGGCTGTTCCCCGCCCTGAGGGTCGACTCTGGGAACGCGCTACGGCCTGGACATGCTTTTCACTTTTACTTTATCTTCTCAGCTGACATGGGGAAATGAAGGCCATTCATTCTGAGTGGGATTTCTCCCCCAACCCCCCCAAAATCACCTTTCACAGAGATCGAACGGAGAAAAGGCTTCTGTTTTCATTCTTATTGAAATGCCACAACCCCCATATCACGTCGAGTTTGGGCCACACGGCCAGCGGCGGGCCCCCAGCAAACACACCGGCGACTCGGCCGGCCTCTCGGTCTGTCTGCCTGTTTCCGATTTCGCTGCGGAGCCGCATTCAATGCGACCTCAACAGCAGCTCGGCTGCGGTCACCCTCCTTCAATAGCCGCATTAAACTCCTAGCATCAGGAGCGGGAGGCCTGGAGGTCCCGGATTCCAGGGCCGGAGGCTTTTCCGAGGGAAAGACAGCAATAAGGGAGGTGAAACGCTTTGTCGAGGGGGGGTTGATTCGTGGGACACAGCTTGGATGAGGATAGAGGGCTGGAGAGGGCTCACTGTGTGGCATGAGGGCTCAGAAGCCAAAGCGCAGTCAGAGCTGCTGCTGCCCCCCGAAATTCAGCTCCGCAGTCGATTCGTGTTGCTCCTTTTCTCTTGTTTTCCTGGGAACCCAACTACCTGCCCACCAGTCGCCCCCAGTCTCAGCACTGTCAGCCTCTTATACCCTCACCAGCTGCAATTAGCACTCCGTGGCAAGATCTGCTCATAGGCGACACAGTTTTTAAGCAATCCGATGTGAATATCCCAAGCTAAGCATCCCGCTCCGGTCACCTTGGCCATCAGATTTGTACGTTAATTAGCGCCTTTATTTGCTGACACTCTCTCCCTCCTCCCACCCCCCCCCTCCCCACTCCCCTCCATAAATGTTTCCGTTCTGGGCCTGGGAAGCTGTTTCCTGTCCTTTGATCTGTCTGCCTCCCCTCAAGGGTGTGTAATGGTGGGACATCCTCCCCCCCCCCCCCCCCCCC
>JAODJW010000135.1:8408517-8418886 GCA_026777045.1 Hyperopisus bebe | reverse complement strand
ATATGTATGTGTGTGTGTGTGTTTATTTGTTTATTAATATATATTTATATATTAATATGGTAGTGATACGTGTAATCCCTCTACTTTTGGTGGGAATGAGTGATGTAACTAACATTTAAAGTTAAATAACAGAATTAAAAGTACTGAGATTTAAATGGCCTGTCACTTGCTACTTTTGTCTTGTGTGAAAAGATTAATGGACAAATGCAGCCTATTCCCCTAAAACCAACCAAATCTTAAACCAACGTCCCATAGACCTGCGTGCTGCCTGGGTGTGGAGGTATTAATTAGAGAGTAGAAGTAAGGCATCATTATCATCCGTTAGGTCGAGTAGGATTCTCAGCCACCTTATGGATCAAGGTTTTCCACGTCTTACAATCTATTGCAACTTCTTTCAGTTCTGCTTTTAATTTAAGACATACCAAAGTAACGCAAAAGTTACTTTATCTAGTAATTAATTACTTTTATATGCATAATTCATAAAGTAATTGAATTAGCTTTGAATGCAGGAACTAGTAACTGTAAGTAATTACTAGTTTTCAGTAACTGGCACAACGCTGGAACTGACCTCTGGTGGTACCTGATGAGAAGATCTGACCAATCGTTTGATAAACAAAGCAGCTATCGGCTGTTTCGTTTGACCCCCTGTGTGCTTTTGACATCGCAGATTGCTCCTTGTGTCCTGAGTCAAGGCCTGACTGAAGGTCTTTGATCCATCCTTCTGCCCCCTATGACCACCCATCGTCTGTCCAGCTCAGACGCTTTTCCATTCCTTAGGCTTCACAAAAACAGAAGGGAGATAAACATCCGCAACAAAACAACAGGAATCAGACTTGGGTTTGAGTGCCTCTTAAATTTATAACCCTTAGCATAAAAATATATATTACATTTAATGCAGGTAATTTCCCATAATTGCAAGGCAAATGAAAGGACACGCGTTCATGTGACATTCAAAAACTGCAGACACTTGAGTTATGTCCCATTCGGCACAACAGCCGCTCCCCTTCCTCACATATTTTCAATGTTCTGTTTCATAATTCTATTATATAAAAACTGCCTGGCAGGTCTGGGAGACAAACCAGCTCCTTGAAGCAGAACATGGAAAAAAAATGCAGCAGAAAAAGCACAAAAATCCGGCCTACAGCTACGCTCAACAAATTTACAGAAGAGGAGGAGCAGTACTACACTGGATATAAGTAAATATGGTGTGACTTGGAGATATCTTGCCTCTAAGCAGACCTGAGGGACGTGTGGACACTTACGGTACACTGGGTTAGATCTGGGGGCTCTCTACAGACACTGTAACCAAAGCTCACACAATGCCACTGCATTTATTCCTTATTTTTAAGTATAAGTGATATCGTAATAGTGGCTGCTAACTCAAGGCATGGAGATTTTTTTGCTGTTTTTTTTTTTTAGTTACAAAATGCAGATGCTTCTCCTTCTCCCCGATAAAGATTCAAAGAGGGTACCAATACAGCATTCTAGGCATGAAATCACCCATAAATGGAGAAACAACGTTGCTACTTAACAAACCTGATTAAAGGTCAATAATTGAATAATACGATTAATTAAAATTTACTGATCATTTCATGGGAGTTTTTGGCTCAGAAAGAAACCAGATTCATTTACACATTTTATTTTTCTTAGTGCTCATAAAAATAATTTATTAATCTGGTATGTGTGCAATCCCTGAAAGATAAGCTTTGAAAAATTGTTGTTTTGGAAATTGATGATATTTATGAATATTGCACATCATACTGTAGATAAAAATGTAGCTTTAGTAGGACAGCATGTTTACGCATGACTGTACCCTGGAATGGAACTTCAAGGTGGCCCTGTAACTGGGATCCGGGAGGAGGTACAATAATTAAGGATCTAGAATTATAGACTTTTTAGGTTTAAAACTTTTGTAGGTGATTGTGCCCACCATGAGAGCACCAAACTTTAATCACTTAAATAAATCTGATTAAAACTGTATTTAAATACATATTGAACAAACATCATGAATAACATACAGCTCTGTTAACTTTCTGCCCATTGGTTATGCCTTGATCATGCATGTTCATGAAAAATAGAAAGTAAAAAGGCACCAGAAAAGAATGTAAAGTATGACTCTAAGTTAATGGTGCGCATTAAAAAAAAAGCATCAATAATTGAAATAGCCAGTGTAGATTCTCTCAGCCGTTCCGTTCAAGGCGAAACACCTGCGAACTCTGGCTTGCACTTTCAGTCTATTGTGATGCCATTCAGATTTCACAGCGCGCCCAAGCATCTTTGAGGAAGAATGAAAAGCCGCCTTCTTCACCAGACAGTCGCACAATTGCCATAACGACAGCATATTTACTGGTAAATAGATTTTTTTTTTGTTTTGCAAATGGCCCATAAAAAATTTAGTATAAAGACGACCCTGCTTTCCCCAGCAGCACGGAAGTAGATGACAATTAAATCTACGGATGGAAGGAGCTCAGCTCACGCCGGCCGCAGTAATTATAACTCTGCTGGTGACTTCCAGATCTTACAGGCTCCGTCTTGTCTGGCCTCCTCGGTGAGGCACTTTATTTACTATCCCAATAACATCTACGATAAAATAAATTGCTCCAGAGGCTGTTGTGACGGATAGTGGGGCGAAGGCTGGAGTCGACTCAGAAGCAGCGCTGATTCACATGAAAAACAAACAAGCAAACAACAAATACTCCCTTAGCAGGGACAATAAAGAGGCAATGACACTTAAGGAGAGATTCACTTCTATCAACTTTTTTCCTCAAGATCCACTGAAGAAAACAGTCTTTCCATATCACAAAAAAAGACTCCAGCCCACATGTCTGTTTGTGTAGGTCAAATGCCTTCAAAGATTACAGGTATTTTTTAAATGATATATATTGTGTTTTATCATTACTTCATCTCTAAGCACTGTGTTTTCACTGTCAGACTGTCAAAGATGTGCCCTATCTGAGTTTGCTGTTGGGGTACTTCTGGCCGGATAGGAAGTCTGCTCTGTGATACACAGTCCTTTGATCTGCTGTGTTATTTTTCCGGTTCTGAATGAGGAACCACACCTCGAACAGCCTATGATATAAACCTGCCACATAGATTTCGTTCTATATATATATTTTTTTAAACATACACCGCATAGTTGAACTGCAGCTCAAAAATATTGCCGAGGAACAAAGACAAATCTAAGCATCCATGAGTTTTAAGATAATAGCTTATCAGAGAGACCATGCATGGTAAAAATACTATAGCTCAAGGAGTCGCTAACTACAAACAAGGAACATGCATCATAACAATAAAAGTTAATTATAGTCATATATATCCTGAATTGACTATCAGAGACATTTATTATGAAAAGCTTAACCAAATCAAGCTTGTTGGATATTTCTCTGAAAAGGTCTTAAAAGGTATCTCTTACGTTATCTCTTTATTCTCATATAAAACTCAGTCACCAAGATTAAAATGATGGTCCATTAATTTTATCAGAGGACCACTATTTGTTATTGGAAAATAGAAAAAAAAAATCTTATATTATCTGAAACTCTGTGTTTTCTCGTTTCAGTTCAGCTGGTCCAAAGTCCAAAAAGACTGACACTTATTTGTATAATAATAATAATAATAATAATAATAATAATAATAATAATAATAATAATATGAAGCAAAAGAGCTGACATTCGAAGCTGACAATTTACAGGACAAAATTCTGTATGTCAGAAAAATTTGAAAGTTTAGAATGTCCCCAAGCAATAACTTAAAATGTACATTCACATCATTGCGTCATGTGCAAATGTAAATTTACTGTTTGAATCCAACTTCCTTGTTTACTATATAGAGAAAATTCATCACTGGTCAACAGAAATATTATAACTTCAACAGACTTCAACTTTCAGTTTACATCCTGCCAAAATTCACAGTCCCCAAATTAAACTATCCACAGGTAAATTACAAAATATTTTTGGCTTCCTGTTCCAGTGGGCATGTAAAAATGCCTTCCTTTTTGAAGATAATCTAGAGATTACATGATTATGCTTATTCTTACACATTACAGAACCATCTCCTCTTACACTCACGCATGGCAAACACAAACACTTACCTCTGGAAGTGCTCTGAAAATGTTCATTCATCTTCAGGGTCTGATGTATAATTGGTACCGAGGCTCTAATACAGAATATGTAGGATTCATTGCCTCTTATTACAGAGTCTGAGAATCGGGAACAATTACTGCTTTTGGGTTTCCTCTGGGAGGGAAAATGAGGAAGTCACAGATGTAATTGCTGCAACATCAAAGGTGCTTCAGAAATCGCAGAACAGTGATGAACGAAGACCAGCATTAGTGACATTTAAATACACAGCATACCTCTAATTAAATACCTGCATGCTGTTTCGGCCGGGTCGCTCTGAATGTGTGTGATATTTCTACAAGTGATTCCCTAAGTTCTCTGGTCTTTTTGGATTCTAATTTGAATTGAGTGTATTGCAGGATATCAGCCTGCGATGTTTCTGCATGTTTTCTTCAGTTTTTTTGCTCATTTGTTTTGTTTTGGCAAAATTAGGATAGAAAGAATAAAGCCTTGTGTCTGAAGGTCTTGTAAACGAGGAAGAAACATTTAATTAAAAATGCTTAAAAATCTGAAAATCTTAAGTGATAAGGATTTTTAAGCAGGGCCCAGACTGCCAAGATAGTTCTGGTGGCGTGATCTTGAGGGAATTTGACGTTAATTGGTGTCTAGACATTTTATTACTGGGATACTAATGACTTATCTTAAAAAAAAAAAAAAACAGATATACAAAAAGTTCTGATGGCATGTTTGTGTCGGTGAATAGTGGTATTTTTTTAGTTTCCGTCTCCTTGAAGTTTTGAGACAGGTCTTCTTCCCAGGGGCTGTACGGTAGCTGCTACCCCACAGGCACATTCGCACACCTAAGTAAATCATGCATGGGGGGGGGGGGCACAAGTCTCCCATTCCGCTGTGTCAAATGCTTTATTTCTTTCAGGACTAATATGGCCTTCGGGCCTTGCTAACTATTAAACTCTGCTTATATGTACGACACACCTCTGTGCAATAACTAAATAGCTGAAACTAAAAGCACAGAATGTTGCCGTCGGCGACTTTCACTGCTATGGATTTTCACGATAAGCGCGACAGGAAGGTCTTGGCGGCAGGATGCTATATTTCCCCTATTTGCATGACGGGGGATGGGGTTGTTTCTCCATCCGACCTCCACCAAAAGAAATTTCCCTAATGTCCACTAGTGTAAGTTTTAAAGGAGTCTCCATTCTCTGCATGCAGATGCTTCGCAAAATTTTGGAACTCGTAAGGAGAAGCATCGGTGGCTTGGCTGGTTTGAGTTTCCACTCGTAACCCGGAGTTACCATAGCGATAGGGGTCAAACCTTCATTTCAAGTGCAAAAGAGCTGGAGATTATGCCAGGTGCCTGCGTCGTGTGCCACAGCACAGCCCTGCTTTAACATATACCCCCATAAGTGTCAGGGCTGCCTCGAACCCTGCTCCAAAGCAATATGATTGGCCCTTTCATATAATGAATTTTTAAACGCTTAAATAGCATCTTATAGCTAATATAATCATTTCAGGTACCAAACACATGTGCGCTTGGAGTTTAAAACCTGTGACCTTTTGCAGCTTAACATGCTGTGTTTTTTTAAATAACTGGAAATGTGCATCGCAGCATGCATGCAAGCAATGCAGCGGAACCTGTGTCTGTTATTCCTATAGATGCAGCTGGACAGAAATGCATCAACGCAAAGTCTGCAAAATACACTGAATAAAAATATCCCAAATTTATTTTTATTATTTTACAGTTATTACTTGTAATAGTACCCCAAGTTTAAGAGACTTTCTTTTGCCAGAGTTCTTTTATGTTAAGAGTTATCTTTGTTGAGTATAACATGTCTCTCTCACTCTTTCTCTCTCCCTCTGTCTCCCCCTCTCTTTTTTTAATTGATTGCAAGCTAATTTTAATACAAGTCACACATTTTGCTTATTATCCTGTACACAAAACACTATCTCTGGGGTTATCAAAGAGACCCAGTGTCCACATGTCACTTTTTAGTGGAAAATTACAGCTCTCTGTACAATTTCTCAGCTTGACTTCAATCTCAAAGTAGATTTTATCTGCACAATTATCTTCCTCATATTTTGCTTTAATTGGCACCCCCACTGAGATTAAGAAGACTACGTCCTATTCATAAAGATATTACAGGCAGCAAATCATTAACTGATTTCAAAAGTAGGGGAGGAGGGTATTGACATAATAATGTTATGAAAAGGAAAACACTCTTCCCGTTCTAAACGTTCCTGTCACAGAACAATGCCGGGCATCGCCGTTCCGCGGCCAACCCGCGGCGCCCTCTGAGTCACAGAGAGCTGTCAGTAATGCAACACTTAAGCGTAAGTAACTTCCACGAGAGGGATGGGATTAATGTCACTGCAGACGTAAAACAAAAGATATACATATTAAACTGAGAGCCTAACGAGAAGGTTTTCAGAGAAAAGAAAAGCTGGCTGTCAAGGAAGCATAACAGTAATTTAGTAAGAAAAAAATGTACGTATATATGCATGTGTTCTATACATAATAGTGAATTCCATGTGCATAGCTATGAGGGTTGAGGAATGGAAACAGAGTGAAATGGCTGAGATTCTGTTCTTCTTCAGGTGTTTGCTGCCCCCCCCCCCCCCCCAACACACACACACACTTGGTATCTGCCTGCGCCTTGGAGGAGTCAGGGGCAGTGTGAGCTTCAGACAATTTACACAGATGGGGAGGCCACCCTTAGTCAACAGTCCCATAAAGCCAGCTGTAACTCTCTCCCATCTCTGTCCTCCTCGGCTAGGAGGTAAAAGGTCGGAGTGTGTAACCCGGCAGAATCAGTCAAAGACAGAAATAATTTTTTAAAAGTCTCCCCTTAGCCCCCGGCGTCCTCCACTCTAGTAAACGCCGCAGCTCCTTTGCCCCTTTGTCATGTTTCAAATGTGTGGCAAGAGAGTCAAATGTACCCTTCGATCCCCCTTGTTTTTTACTCTGATTATTATTTAATTTATTGAATCTCTATTTACTCCAGGTTACAGTGGTACAGTTAGGGCCATGAAACCAGAACAAAAAAAGCTGAACAGTTAGCAGTGGCATAATTTACCACGTAGTAGCGTAAATCTTCCTTGCCGGGTTACCGTGAAATATTTCAGGGTGCACCCCAGCACCAGCTGACAGCGGGCAACAACCCGGAACATTCCGTGGCTGAAATAAGGCTCAGCAAGCCCCACCCCCCCTTCCCCCCTACCACCACATACCACGGGATGACATTTAATAATCATCCTGAGATATGTTTGGGCTCCGGGTTCGATATTAATACATTTGTACTGGATATAAATCAATTACCAGCTCAATAGATAATGGCAAAGCAGTTAATTTTGGATTCTGTTTACAAGGACGTAAAGCAGCCCAACCATTTTTATGGAAGGATCTGTCAGCCTGCATAAGCCTTGCCCCGTCGATCTTACATTGTTAAATCCTGGATGTCTAGCAATGCAAACATGAAGAGCTTCCTCAACCTCCTTGTAGGCCTGGATGGGTTAAATGATATTTCCCCTTCCCTTGGCATTATTTCAGAATTTAAGCTTGCTAGCACCTGCCCCCGCCCCCCCCGACCGCCACCAATGCCCCCATCGCCGAATACATGTGAGGCCCCCCTCAGAGTCTCTCTGAGACACTGTGTTTGTCTACTCGATTTTGAGAGTTATATGAGTATGTGTAACATTTACTGTGCATTTTTGTGTAGGGCCCGCCGAAGCATTTTCAGAGCCCTAAGCAATATTTGATTAACCTAGTTGCCATTTGTCATCTTCCTTTCCATTCTGACAGGCAGATTAGATGGGGGGGGGCGCCTCCTGGTGGCCGCTGAGTGTTAAGCACTTAGTTCCATTATGCTTAGGATGTGTACTTGGACAGGATTGGAAATGTTTGCCTCTCTGTATGCATGTGTGGGTGCCCGTATGTTTGCAAGCACATGTGATTGATTATTTTAGTTCTTTGTGAAATCCCACCCTCTTTTGCAGGAACCAGTCGATGTTGTTTGGGGGAAACCCTCGCTACGAGAACGTGCCCCTTATCGGGAGTGGCAGGAGCTCGCCGCCGCCTTCAGTGCGTTGCACCCGAGAGGCCAGCCTGTGATGCTCACACTGCCCCCTACTGGTTCACACTATTTCTCTGACTAGACTGTTGCGTCACACGACCACAGCAAATACCGTTATTGAAATATCTAACACTTTTAAACTCACGATAAGGGATCTTTATTTTTTTTAGTGCCAAGGATAAAGTCAAGTTTTCTATTTTCTCTGATTTAATAAAGAAGTATTTATAGAAGAATGTCAGTTCACAAGGTTTTATTTTGGGCCAGTGGTTAGCTCATGACAGTTACATTAATTTATCCTTGCTCATGTGAAACAAGAAATTGTGCATTTGTGCTTTTTTTCTTTTGGTTATGACATAACGTTTTGTGTAAAAAATACTTGATTGCATTTTGATGTGAAAAATAAAATGGTTTTCTGATCTTTCTCTCTCAAACCCCACAGTACTCTCCCAGCTTGAGGTCCACCTATCTGTCCATGACCGACAGCCAGATCCGGCACTTTGGGACGGACCTCCCATTTTAGATCCCCGCCCGTCCATCCTCTCCCCCCCCCCCCCCACCGCCAAGAGCGTGTGTAGCTTCAGTCCACCTTATGCTGTCGCTCCAGGCCAGCCCTGTCTTTGTCAACTAAGGGACAGAAGTGGTGCACCTGCTTTCAAAAACAAACAAAAAAGCACACTGTGGTGTGTGTGTGGTCTGCTGCCTCTCCCCATAATCCCACCACACAACAATGGCCCTGTAAAACATCTCTATGTAATTCCATGTTAAGCCCCCTAGCGATGGAATGCAGATTCGTTAAATAGGAGAGCACCCCAGGGGGGATGTACTTCTTACTATGCAGTAGGAGTCCCCCTGGACTTCTGTCACTTTTCTGTATCGAAGCAGCAGAGCCTAAAGAGAGAAGAGATGGAAACACGGACCCAACGTTCTACTCATCTGTCCCTATCGAGCCAAAACATTTCCAAAGCGATTCCACAGCCTTGAGCTGTTTATCAAGCCTTATCTACTTGCAAATGATTCTCATTTTCAATCTGTCTGAGCTTCTTCTTTCTCATTTTGACATGGAAGTGTTGTTTTGTCACTTCAGTATCGCAGGAGAGCAGTTTTTCATTTTATGACAGTGATTTTAGGTTGTGCACGGAGCCAATGCAGTGGTGCATTCCCACACCTCAGACTGTTTCTTTGTTTAGCTGAGAGCTCAAAGATCGTTAAACTCATTTGTCTCCATATGTCTGCTGTTTTTTTTTTTTTTTTTTTTTTTTTTACTATTTCAATGATTTTCAAAGATGAAGGATAGCGACCCCTAAGAGCAAAAGTTTCATGGGGGAGGGGGTGTTAGCACGGTGCAGCAGGACAAACTCTGAATGTGACCTCCCCCCAGAATTCCTTGGAGTCACATTGGTATGCATTAAAATTCTCTAGACAAAGTCCAGTTTGTACCAGGTCAGATTAGTGGCTGATTACTGCACTCTTTCTTGTCCTGAAGAGAATTACTCTAGCTACTTAAATTCGAACAATATATTTTTAAATAATGTTTTAATTCACGTTTGGGAAACAGGTTTTAGTGGCCCTTTGCTGTGATGTCCAGCCAACAGGATTTCTGCTTTGTCTTTTTCTAGTGGATTTGTCTTTGAATCAATTGCAATTATATTCAGATCATTCTTCCGTTAATCTCACTGGGGAAATTGGAGTACATTTTGGTGTGTCTGCTTGATTTAATTGGAAAATTAAAAAATACCAGAAAATCGAAAGCTATTTAATTCGTGCAAAAATGCATTCTGGTGTCTTTTCTTTTGTCTGCTCATTAAAAACGACTGAATTGTTTTATGGCAAAAATTAAATCATGCTGTTGGCGTCAACGTCGTTGGTGCCTTGGCGGCTCTAATGAACAAAACGTTTTGGAGACACCTAGTGGCCAATTAATAAAATGCACATAGAACGTTTTTTTCTTTTTTCTATGGGGTACGATGTATTTATGAGTTTATGTAAAATCCACACAGGCGTTTTGAAGCGACTGCAAAGGCTCAGAATTAATTAAACGTCATCGACACATTAACACGTGGGAAAGGCACATGTTTAAATGATAATATACTCGTGAATCAAATGGTCGACTTAAGAGGAAAAAATACACACCATTTGCCTCACATAATAAATTATATCATGAGTAAGCTTAGTTAAAACTGTTATACTGTACACAATTTCATGGAACAAGATACAAAACCACTGATC
>JAODJW010000135.1:8286651-8300419 GCA_026777045.1 Hyperopisus bebe | reverse complement strand
GGCCAGGTTACATCTCATTCTTTTGATATGACCAAAAACAGGGCTCCTGAAATGTTACTGGGCTAAATAAGTGGAATTAAACAGAGGGAGGAATCAGCAAACTTGTAGGAAGTGGTCAGGGCAGCCACGTGGGGGCGCTGTTCATCTCCTCACCCAAGTCCTGAGTGAAATGCCCCCAGTTAATGACATACAAGCAAAGCCTCCAGACACCTCAGAGTGGAGCAATCTCCCAATCCCCCAGGTTAAGAAGCTGTCTGGTCAGCGTCCACACGCCCACCCCCCCCCCACCACTAGCCGATTAGTCCGAGCAATGGGTTTATTTTCAGACTGAGGAACTGATAAGAACCAGATGTCTCTTCAGGCAGGCGGGGGGGGGCCTTGCGTTTCCTCGGGGATACCCGTGAAAAGCTCCCCACTGTTCATTAACCACGGCGAACTCTGGGGCACGCCCCCTCCCGACTGGGGCTGTTTCAAAGCCGCGCCAAAGCGCAGGCCGCGCGTGTAACGAACGCGTCGGCCATGCAGATCTCCCCCCCACCCCACCTCAGCAGTTACCCAGCGGACAGGGTCTGTGTGCAGAGGTCGCCATCTAGTGGTAAGAAAAACAACAGCCTTCAACAGGGGCGAAAATACCACTGCAGTATTTATCTATGGAATGAAAAAGACTGATGTATTTTAATTAAATTTAAAAGCACCTGCAAAAAGAGAAATAATAAAGAAAATGGAAAATGGTCACTTTTCTCTGCCTGGGTAATGAAACCTTCACATGTCAAACACATACACACGCCAAAAATAATCCAAATATCACAGCGCTGAAGATACCAGTGACGTCAGCTTAGCCTTACAGCTTTTTGTATGGGGGATATTGACCTAGGCAGCTCTGTAAAAAGATACTTCTTAAAGCCTTAAAGAGTAAATAAAAACTAAAAGTAACCATGGGCCGTGACACCTGTAAGGATGCACATGGAGTGGGCGGGACTATAGGGAGAAGTCAACCAGGAGGAGCCAACGCAGTAACCAATGAGAAGGAATTTTACTTTTTTTGCCATTGTAACCCCATTTGTCATTGGCTCCCCTCCTCAACAGCTCACCAGCCCCACATCCCGATTAAGGAAGCAGACAGGCGGCGGATGCACCTACCCGTTACACTGTAGCCCCCGGCAGCCAGCTGGCCAGCCATGTACTCGCCGTCGGAGTTGTTGTGGGAGCATCCCCACGTCTTCACCCAGACCTTCTGAGTACCGGGGATGACACTGTAGAGGAAGGCAACAGGCCAACGAGCAGCATGAGAGCCAAGCAACCAAAAGTTAAAGGAAGACGATAAATCTGAGGCACCAAACAGCTCCGACCCAAAAAAAGTTAACTGCTAGGCTGATACACTGGAGTGTCCGTGTGCACCCAGGTGGAATGAGTCACATGGCAGGACAAGGTGATGCTGCAGTAGAAGCTACAGGTTTGTGGGGAAACCTGCCACCTCTCCCTCGCCTCATTACGTTGACAGGCCGTCATTTAGGATAACATCCCCTATCTGCTGCCCCCTCACCCAGACATTACAAAAAATACAAGTGCTTCGGTAACGAGCACGTCGACGCTGCAACATCAGCTGCCGTTCCAAACACAGTCTAAACAGCCAAAAAGAGATGCTGCGTTTTTGCACAGCACTGTACGAGTGAGTGAGCAGGGTCAGTCAGTCTCTGGAGCAACTGGGAGCGCAAGGGCCCGACAGCGAGATCATTCTGCTGACCCTGGGATTTGAACTGGCAACCTTCTGATCACAGACACAAGGCCCTAACCCACTGAGCCACATGCCGCCCTCAAAAAAGGACGCAACGCAATATGAACTGTATAAATTATATTCTTCTGCCACGTTCTGCTATCTCTAACCACTGCTTTCCTCCAGCAGTTTTATTGCTGTTTATTCCTTCAGTGCAATTCAGGATATGAGCAGCCTGGACTAAGAAATAAAGTGCAAGGAAGCGGCACCTAAAGACTGAGGGGGACCGACACAGCTGAGAAGAAAAATAACAAACAGCAGCACTATAAACGAGACACAAGCTCCGTCTCCCATCACGGTGCGAAGGCGGAGAGCGGTTCCTTACCTGTCCGCCTGCAGCTCCTCCGCCTCCTCCTCCTGGTTTTTTCTCCGTGGTCGGGGCACAATGCCCCGCCTGGCAGACAGACGGTCATGGGGCGTAGGCTCCAGCCCCGACACCATGTCCTCGATGTCGTCCACATGAGAGTCGCAGGCAGCCGGCATCGCCTGCAGGGGAGTCATCAAACGACGGTCATGCTATGAGGAACACAGGAGGATTTGCGTGCACACCCTTAGCCATAACACGTCACGAAGCATGCCATCTTTGTAATAGTAAAAGGCACATATACCATCTGCTACTTTATAACCATTTTATATTATTTGAAAAATGTTTATTTCCGTAATATTCCACAATCCGTTTTTCAGGGTTCAATTTCTATGCTTTTTAAAATTTGCGTGCACTATGTGTCGTCTTATTTGGCAGTATATGTTTGTTGGTTTTTACTTTATGTACCTCACTTCTGTATGCAGCACAATGTCCGCCCGGGATCAATAAAGTTTATCTAATCCAAGCTAAACTAATCTAATCTGAAATAAAAACAGGGGGGATGTATATTCACTGCAGCTGGCGCGTAATCAGCTTGTTTTGGTAGTCTTGGTGGAAGATCTATGAGTGTGGGATAATATATACACATCGCCCTCAGAACACTAGAGAGTAGCAGACAACTTTGCTTATATGATAACATGCGATTGACGTATGTGTTTAATAACAGTACTTTCAACTAAATACTTTCTAATTAGCCAGCGTGTGGACTGATGCAATTACATACTTTGTAATAGCTGACAACAAACAATTCACAAGCTGTGTGTTTATGAGCCAAAAATGGCTTGCATCTCACCTGTATTCACTGTCGTACGTTGCTCGCTAGAGGAAAGATGAGGTTTTTCGACTCTTCGTTTACATACGTTTTGAGATGACGGGCTCCATGCTGGATTTAGCCTCTGACCTCGTGCTACGAAAGGCGGCGCGGGTCAAAATTCATTCTACTTCGCGTTTTGAAAATGTGCCTGAAGTTATCCGCCTTTTACCACCTTATCTCAAAGCAGATGTATTTCGTTATGCCGCCTTGCTTGTAATCGGTATGATCCGTATTACATTTTGCAATGTTTCATTACATTCGCTAGTTTTATAAATAAGTATATCAAAATATACACCTTTGTCAGAAATGTACAAAATATGTACAAAAATGTCATATAGTCAATATTGGTAGAACAAGGGTCCATTTTGTGTTTGTGCTTGATGTACCTTTAATATTTGTATCTCACTTTGGTGCCTTCTGCCATTGCAGTGATGTGCAGACACGGACGCGTCACGGTGTTTACATTTTTTGTAGAGCCAGGGGGGCGGGGAGTGAGGAGGCCAGATGTAAATAGTTACATAGATGCCGTATGACTGTTTCTTCCTGGGTGCAAATAGAGACTCCAGTTTATATCATACAAGTCTTCAGTAATTGCAATGAAAGCAGATGCACTAAACTGGATGTTTCACAGGTGTCTAAGTTAATCACTTTCCTGGATTCACTGGACAGTAATCCACCCAGGCACATACATTCCCATGTGCAATGTAGAGATATTAATGCACGTAGCCTATGTGAGGCAGTGTGTGGTCATGCAGGTTAGGAAAAAAGGTCGCTGGTTCAAATCCCATGATCGGCATAGTGGTATTATTAAACTAACTACCTGGGAGAACTGAAAACAAGGCCTGGATTTGGAATGGAGGGCCAAAGCCCTGACATACACATTAATTTTTCCTTTGAAACCAGGATCCATACAACCCATAGGTGCCCAATGATGCCATGCTTCACTGGAAGTCTATTTCCATTCATGTACACGTCGTCTAAATGGAGAATTGACAAAAGGTCATTGGTGAAAATCCTGCAGTGATACAGTATGTAGACAAAACCTCAGTGGTGAAAATGGTACAGTGATGTGTAGACAAAAGCTCATTGGTGAAAATGTTGCAGTGATGTGTCTTTAAAGCCCTCTTGAATGCTGTGCTTCACTGGGAGATTCATACGCAGTTTTTGCTTAGGTAACGTCGACTGGAGAGACAGGCCTGCAGTTGGATATTTCACACCCACCTGGAAGCCAAGCTTCTCTGCAGGGTGACTGTGTGAGGTCTCATCCAGACAGGATGAACTACCGATAACATTAGTGATCTTTCACCACTGGCATTTGGAAATATTACAAACGAAGTTATCAGGCTTTAAGTTTTATTGTTTAACTTTCAATGAGTTCTGTGATAAGCTGTGTGTGTTCAAAATGGTCAAATCACTTGTTGGTATAGCAGGACAATAGATCATTTCTTACAAAATGAAAGGAGAGCAAAAATTACATACAAGTAGCTGACCTACTAAAATAAGAAAAATTACATTTTTGGTTATAGTTCCAACTCTCCACACTGTGCCCCCCCGCTTTTAAATCACCAGATTAACGTAGTTATAGACTAAATATAATTAAAAGTTTTTACAACGTCTCACCTGAAAGGGACATTATTTCCATTTCTTAGCACAAGAGGTTCCTCTTTCAACACAAAGAACAGCAGGAGGTGATCGGTAAAATGGTCAACAGGAAATAAAACCAATATTAATAAAATTACTGTTGACTAGTTTTCCAGATCAGGTACCATACCCACATAATACGACCCTATAAAATTGTTACGCCGATTAATTTGCGTCCTTTTACAGTAAATCTTTGTATCGTTGTGCTTCATAGTCACTGCGACGAAGACATCGGTGCAAAAACGCCAAGGGCAACATCAATAATGGCTTAAATAAGCGCAATATGTGGAGAAGGGGCTACATCTACATCTAATAAAACCTTCAAGACCATTAGTTTAACTCCATGAAATTGCACAATATTTAGCACATATATAGACATTAAGACCGTATCAGCAGTCGCATTTAGTAAATGATCTAACCAAAACACAGCTGTAATTTCCTAAGGCTCAGACCCAAATACAGAACTATAATAAAGCCTCACGAATTTCCGGGGCCCTTATAACGCAAGAGTAGCGCATTTAAGTAGTTCCCAGCAACCTCAATATCTTACTGCCTTTCCGTTTTATCCACCATTAAGTTTTGAAACAAACGAACCAAGCCCATTTATTATAACCACAGCATAAAGCAATAAGATTTCATCCGTGACTGAAGATACGTATCTAACACTGCAAGTTTTTGCCGTTTAACAACTCAGGCTGAAGGACCACGAATATTATATAAAGAGAACAGAATCTGAGAGAAAATGAAAGCCTGAAAAATCTGCTTTACATTTAAACCTCTGTAATATCATACAACTTTATGTAATACTTTTTTTTTTTAAATGGTAAGTCAGATTCGTTCCTGGTGGGTGTTGGACTCTGTGAGGGCTGCTCTTTGTCACCAATTCTGTTCCTAACTTTTACAAGCAGAATTTCTAGGTGCAACCAAGAGGTGGAAGGGGTCCAGTTCGGTGACCTCAGGATTGCGTCTTTGCTTTTTATATGTCGTTGTCCTGTTGGATCCATCGTGCTGTAGCATGCAGCATGCGCTGAGTCGGTTTGCCGAGTGTGAAGCGGTGGGAACGAGAATCAGCACCTCCAAACCTGAGGTCATGGTTCTGCCCTGGGAACACCTTGGTACCTACCAGAACAGCTGGAGGAGGTGGCTGGTGAGAGGCAGGTCTGGGCATCCCTGTTTAGATTGCTGCCCCCACGACCCGACCCCGGATAAGTGGCGGATAATCAATGGATGGATGGATGTTTATTAACAAATGGTTAGTATCTACAGGTACAACATATGTCCAAGACTAACACAGAAACAAAATGCCTATGCATTCTTGTCAAAGTTCAAATAATCTTGTCTTCATCTCTCTGAACTCATACAACTGTGGGTCAAAAATAAAAATACATTAAATGAGTGCATTGTTTCCACAATACAGACCAGAGAGATGAATTATAACACTCCTTTTCACCTAACTAAACAAAACAGAAGCGCAGTACATGTAATTAAGCAAACAAGCGTGACTTTACTTCAATGGGCGAAATGCTAGTCTATGTCTGCCTTCTGAGCCCATAGGGACTGAGGCCTGTCACATATACATCAGATGTTATGTGGAGACCTCCAGCTCACTGGATCCACATCTAGAGCAAGCCGTACATCTTCCTTTTACCAAAAAGCCATCACTCCGCCTCTATGGTCATGTGACATTTAAGCCACGCCCACCCGAGGATCTGGGAGCCAGCCGAAACACTGACTCCAAGACTGCTCCCGATTAAAAGAATGCTGGGAAATCTCAAAGGAGGGGGGAGGGAGGCTGGTCAGGCCTTCAAGTGGTTTCAGGATACACCCCAAACACCCCAACATGCGTCTCCGTAGGCCCAATCAGCAAAGAGAGTTCTGCAACCAGGCTAGAAAGGGCGCCTAACACCACAAACACGAGAGAGAGGGAGCATCTCAGATGGACATCCTTAGAACCCGGCCCTGCCCCGCGTTCATCCTGAAAGACGCCCTTTTCAGTGGCGGCTGTCCAGCGGGTGTCGCTCGAAGTTGAAGAGGTCGCTGATCCCCTTGTCGTCCTCCAGGACGGGGAGGTACGGTGTGCTGATAGGCGCTGAAAGCCTGACGAACAGCCCTTCAGAGCTGATGGGGGGGACACCAGGACCCCCCCGCATCTGCTGGGTGGAGCAGTCTGACTCTGCAGGGGGGGATGGATGTAAGAGTACACACTGTTACACAAACTGTAGTAAAGTCTTACTAATAGATGACTACTAGTTACTAGATTGTTAAACATGCAGAACTGATTCACTTTTTAGGTTGGACAAAAACAAGTGACCTGTTTAGCTTTATTGACACTATTCCTTTGTTGCAATTTAGTGCGCCTTCCCATCCATCCATCCATCCATCCATCCATCCATCCCCACTTTCCTACCAAAAGACAGTGGGGAGGTCTGGAGGTGGGACACCCTGGATGAGATGCCAGTCCATCAGAGGGCTCACACAGACCCACACTGTCACACTATGGGTAACACACACACCAGTTCACTTAGCTCCATACTTTTTGACTGCAGGAGGAAACTTCTGAAAACATGGAGGACACCATGGGGGGGGGGGGGGGGGCATGACCCCCTTAGCCCTGTATATACACCCCAAAACAGGCAGTGGCAGGCTGTTCTTAAACTATATAATTCCATTTAAAGAAAAAGTAGAGCGTAACCAAATAATCACAGGATTTCTGTTAAGAGCCTTGGCTCTACTCACTCTTTGTTATGATTGTTTGAATTATGTCATAACACACAGACCGTATTTGTTTTGCTGAAAAGTAATCCAGAGTTCTTCCTTTTGTGTATTCTGTATTGTACCCATCCATATTGGTGTATTATATCTACATATGGTTACTGTCCTAAGTTCTACCCTGTACCAAACCAAAGCTTATTCCTAAGTTCTACATATGAGCAAAAATGCTTTGGGTCTGGGATCGCACTAAACACACAAAGGGATTACTGAGTGATGTTCATGTGAGACAGGTGGGTTTTTCAGTTTCGGTGAAGCGGTTTGCACCAGGGAGCTGACCTTCCGGCGCCGGTACGTTCCCGGTCACGACACCCTCCGGGAGACCGCTGGCCGCAATCTCATCCGGGCACAAGAACACATTAATGGGCCCCTTGGTGCTGGTCAGGTGAATCTGAAATCTCTAAGAGGAAATTGCAGCATCAGCAGCATTCGCCACCACTCAAACCAAGCTTTTGCATGGGGCCCCTGAGGTTTGAGGCCCCCTGTTGGTCACAAACAGTCACTACTCTAAATATTAAATCGACACATTCCATATTTAGGAGGTGCAGCATGCTCTGCTAACCAGCTAGCTTGGCTATGATCTGACGCTACTCACTAGCTATTTATTTCGTTTATGAAACATCCGAGTACCAGCAGGGGGAGCCCTAAATGGATTTTTGAGTGGAGCACCAGTAACAACAAAGCCTCCCCTGGGCATCACCATATCTCATCATTTCGTAGCGTTTTATCCCAAGGACTGCAGTAATGGGCTGTCCTGTGGCGCGCACGCACCTCCGGCATGGCGGGTAACTCCAGCTTGGTCTCGTAAGGGGCTTTCACCACCAGCACGGTCTGATCTCCAAGGTTTCCGATCAGCCGGATGTCCTGAGAGGTCACATACGCCAACGTCACGAGAATTAAAGAAAAGAATGAAGAAAAAACAAAGAGCGCAGAACTCTGACCAGAGGGTTTAGCCGGAAGATTTAAAGCATAAAGCTAAGTGTCACTCATTTTTGTACGTTCAGTTAAATCAGTGCTTCTCAGTCCTGTTCCTGGCACCCCCCCCTCCCCGCCAGAATGTTCATTTCAAGCCTTAATCATGCTTATATAGTGCTTAATAGGCTAATAATTAACGTGGCAGGTTGAAAGTAGTGTGGCTTGGAATGAAAACATTCTTGCAGAGTGGGCGCAAGAAACAGGATTAAGAACTACTGATCCAATTCTTCATTTCTCTCAAATATGTGATTGTATACACACACACACACACACACACACACACACACACACACACACACACACACGGTGTGACAGTAAAGCCCAGTTTACTGATCTGCACAGGCCTCGCGAGTCGCGAGAAGCGGCGGTCAGACCCTGAAGGATATTTCTGGAGGTTGGCATTCTCGGCCATCTGCCTGATGCTCTGGACGCTGCCCTGGATGAGCTGGTCCAGTGTTGCCTCCTCCTGGACAAGCAAGCCCAGCTCTCGCCTCAGGGCGTGACAGCGACTCAGCACACCCTGGGCCCCCGGTGCTCTGCGGCCGCTACGGGCGGAGGGGGGCGGAGCTAAAGCGAGATCGCCACAGCATGCGGGCTCCCAGGCCAGCGATTGCCCCCCACCCTTTATTAATAAACCACATCTTTAAACTTAGGCTGGACTGTACCACCCCCCCTCCACCATGGCCTGGACACGCACACCCACTGGACCTTGTTCTTCAGCGTCTTCTTAATGAGGTGGATGCCCTTCAGCACATTCGTGATGTCATACAGGCGTCTCTTCTGGATCTCGAGTGTCTCCGCAGCCTGGTTGAGATCCACCTCTCCGTCCGCAGACCGGTCCATCATCTGGAAGAACTTCTGGGTCAGAATGCCCAGAGACGTATCATGGTGACTCCCTCCTGGCCGCACCGGTGAGACGGCTGACCGGAGACATGAGGAGACATGACCGCCTTCGTAACAAACACGCTCACGGCTTCACCCAGAAAGACGCTCTGCAAATGTCAAGGACTGACACAAACTGACTGTAATGTTAAAAAGCAATGCTGCTGCAAAACAGCCTGAATGGCAGGTGATTGGTCACCTTCAGAGCCAATCGCAGGACTCGGAGCTGTAACATCGCCCATCTGCCGTTTGGACCCGTGATTCCCACTGTCTTGGTCAGACTCATCCATCTGCAGCCGCCGTTTTGCCTGTGGGGGGCATTAATGGGAATGGGGTGGGGGCGTTTGGCTAATTTTGTCCTCCCCTTGGTCCACATCCCACATATCTGACCAAGTGCTTGCTTCATGGGCTGCAAACAGAGGTTCACCCTAAAATTCCAGCAGATGATGTCTGAGGAAGTGGAGTTCAGGAACTCATCTATAAAATATAAATTAACCTCCCACTGGCCCCAAACTCCAAAGCTGATACATTACTCCAAATGAACGAGTCCTTTTCCCTCATTCCTAAAAGCACTTAAAACAGAAACAAAACATAGATTAAAGCGGCTAAAGTGAGCACAGCAGACTTAATGAAAATGCAGCGTAAACCGAGTCACCGACCATGTGACAGGAAGTGTGTCATCACCGCCCTCCAGCACATGACGTAGCGACTGAACAGACTGCTGTCACCGAGCCGTTGACATTTGTGATAAAGGTCTCATATTAACACGCAAAGCAGGGAGATGTTCCACCAGGGAGGGGACGGGAAAGATTACTAACAAACAGCAGCTGGTAAAGGCGTAGGGGGCACCCGAGAGTGATGCTCAGCCAGGTCAAATGATACAGGAGGAGGACAGATGAGGAGAAAATGACAGCAAGTTCAGCGCAGGGGAGGGAAGGCTGGGGCTGTTCCATCATTATGCAAGTGCACCCCCCTTACTGGAATGTATCAAATCACTGCGGGAAGAAGGTACAAGTTCCTGCTTCTGTATGTTCTCCTGACCTCAGTCCTGCAGCATGTTTCCCATTGTGTTACTAAAATAACTACCAAGGCACCTCCTGTAGGAGGTGCACCATGCAGTATCCAACAGGGGGAACCGGGGGGTGAATGAATAAACTATACCAGATAGGGAGGGAAAATTGTAACACAGACAATACACAGAAAAAAAAACATTAGATAAACTTTCTGAGTATGTAATTCCAACTCCTTCAGTTCCGCTACAGATCGTTACAGGAGGTCATTCCTGCCACCATCTATAGCGACTCCTCTCAGCGCAGGAAGAGGAGCCTCCTCCTCTCACGCAATACATGGGACACATTTACATTTATTTTGCACACATTTGTACATTTTGCATATTTGTATACATATTATATATGCACAAACATTTGTAATTTGGTGTTACGTCTGCCCTTACGCCTCCCTCGTGTCTTTGTGTTCCTGACATTTTGGCTACCGCAGCACGATTACTTCCCCATGGCGATAAATACGGTAATCGGAATCTTTATGTAATCATTGCCATTCAATACCAATAAGACTTCAACACATATATACCATTCCCTCACCATTACGATAGTGGACAAACAACAGGTCTTCCATAAGAGCAAATCTGATGAAAGACTTCAAGGTAAACGCAGAGTGCAGTCTGCAAGCCGGGATGTAACCCACATTACGGCAAAACAGTCCAGTAAAATTACATAATCGTCTACTGATTCAGTTACCATTTCTAATCTTCCTAGTAACGGTGTGCGTCCATCTTTCACACCCAGACTGATGCACATGATGTGCCAATCAACGGTGCAACAAGAGTTTAGATTGTCATTTCCAAAGGTAAATTCACAACCGCGCAAAGTAAAAAGTTGTGGCAAAGCAGTTTCTCTGCCTAATGACAATGTCATTGTTAAAACAGCTATTAATTACCGGCGGGCGTCTTAAGGCGGGTCGGGCTGCAGGATCGGGATAGACCGGATTCGGGTGTCTCCTGGCGGCTGCCCGGTCCGACACACAAACGGGCTTTGTGAGGCATGATGTCGGCGAAGTAACTTCTTTACGAGCAGAGCTGGAGAGGACACACCTAACGCGACGCGACGACCTAGTTACAGGCCTACATTTACCAGCTTTTGATCCCCCACCATTTTTTAGTACCACTCCTTTGGGGCCTGGTGAGATGCGTTTTCTCATCTTCATAGATTTGAGGCTAACAGCCCTTTGCTTCTCCTTTACACCGAAGTCGTGTTTTCCTGTAATCCACCAGCAGGTGAAATACAAATACCTGCAGCAAGTGTTACATGCAGTCCTAATATGCCGATATTTGTTTCAGCTTAATGTTATATGACTTACAATAACTGTTAGATGCATTAGATTGAGCTAATTAACACTACGCCCTCTTGGGTTTTTCAAATATTGCACCAGGAAGCAACACATCGAACTGACACATAATTGAATGCTGATTACGCACGAAAGTCCCTCCCGCGAAGCTCAAATTTCCCGGGAAAGGCTTTAATTAGCATAAACACGCTCATTGGAAAACCGGAAGCCAGCCCCGCCTTCTTTTAGCTGTAACACTAACTAGCATAAATACATCCATTGGCTCCGCTTTCAATTGAGCCTAACTACAATTAGCATAAACACTGTCATAAAGCCATCCAATATACCGGAATATGCAGGGCCAGGGTAGTTAGATCGTGAAAAGATGACAGATTTAATTATGTGATATATATATGAATTAAATATTGCATGGCAAAAGGCAAATGACATTGTCACCATTTACAAATTAACCCTGAAAATAGTAATGGTTAAAATGGTCTTTTCTATAGGGCTATACATGTACTCTAACTGTGTGTAGACGTGTTGATTGATTGGTCTGAGGACTCGAAAATTGAGTGATTAGTTCCAGCCTTAGAATCATTCATAATTAAATCTCAATTATTTCATTTCTACCGTGTCTTGAAAGATGTGTTACATGCATATCTCTGGGAAGATAAGACTGGCTTCTATGCAATCTTACTACGGCGTGGTTTGTGATCGTCTTTATTTCAAGAAATCAAGGCTTCTTCAAAAATGGTTTACTTTCTAAAGCCTACATTAACGGAAAAGGACCCAGGCCAAAAAGTAATAAAATATCAAGTTGCACTTTCAAAACTTGTCAGCAGGTGGCAGTCAGGTACAATTGTGGTTTAAAGTAATGAACGCTTTATATTTATTTTACAGATACAGACCGCTCAAAATATGCAGTTCCGCCAACACAGCAGAAAAAGAACATGTGCTTTGATGCGTGTTGCTCATTAAAACAAGCCTATAGCTGAGATTAAATGCAGTTGAGTTTGACACACATTCAGCCACTGAAAGAGGGATGCCGCATATAGCTTAAACCAGTGGTTCCCAAACTTTCTCTGCAGGGCCCCCATTTTCTAGATAGGAACACTATTGAGCCCTCCCCCCATTCAAACTACACAGGTTCATATTCAAACTTTATTTGAAATGCAACTCCCTTTTCTAACTGAGGGAAACCAGTGCAATTACAAAATACAAATGGTGCAATTTCACTACTGTGGGAGAAAAAAAAGAACACACTGAAGTTATAAATAAGAAAATAGCTGGGAAAATTAACCACTTCCCAGTCAGAAAAAAAAACTTAAAAAGAGGATCATCTCAAGTCTCACACTTTTTAGTGGCTGGTGTGTGCTGCAAAACTTCTCAAATCGGGGTTGCTGCTGGGAAACAGCCACTCTCAGTTCCTTTTCAATGTCTAGCTGCTTTGATCTGTGTTTTGTCTTAATAGAGGCTACAGCAGAAAAGCCTACCTCACATAGCTAGGATGTAGCAAAAGGAAGGAGTGTGCCCACAGCTTTCCCTCCTACCACTGGGTAATCCTTCTTCACTGCAATCCAAAATGCAGCCAGTGTTTTAGACTTAAACTGCAGCCTTATTGATGAATCTGAGGTGACATCAATGAACTGTTTCTCCTGTGCGGTGCTGAAATCCTCATGTGGTGTAGCACTGAAGGGGTCTCGGATCCAGTCAAATTTTTTAGGATCCTGCATTGGGAAATACTTCTGGAAATATTTTTGTAGGGCGAAGAGATGAGCTTTCATGCATGGCATAATTGTGTCCTGAAGCTTGTTGAGCTCAATGAATGTTTTCAGGTTCCCAAATGAGTCTATATTTCCCTGAGTAACTCACTGCTCCCACATCCAGTTTTCTTGTGAATGATGTGATTTTATCTGCCAGATGTGGAAGGTGTGTGTTGGTGCCCTGCATCTGCAGATTTAGTTCTTTGAGTTTCTGAAACAAGTCACTCTGGTATGCAACTTTCAGGAGGAATTTTCATTTTTAAACTTATTGGCAAGTTCGTGACACTCTTCCTCCATGAAAGTGTTGATCTCATCTCGGAGCTCAAATATTCTGGTTAAAACTTTCCCCATGGTGCATTATCCTGCCGGAAGTAGCCATCAGAGGATGGGTACATGGTGGTCATGAAGGGATGGACATGGTCAGAAACAATGCTCAGGTA
>JAODJW010000135.1:8273355-8286551 GCA_026777045.1 Hyperopisus bebe | reverse complement strand
AGCCCCCCAGTTTGGGAACCACTGACTTAAACCATCCCCTACCGATTACGCGCTTGCGTCTGTCTCTCACTCTACTTAATAGCACTGATTTTTTTTTTAAGTTGTACAAGAAAATGCACGTAAACGTGAAACACTAATTTCCTCAGAATGAAACATTGCTGGAACACGTTTAGCCTCGAGCTTGCACTGAATTAAAAATTCTCTTGTGCTTATACAAATAGGTCTAATGCTAAAACTTTTGTGCTGATCGTCAGTACTTTGCTCAGTCGTCAAATCACATCCAGTTTACAGTAATTTGGCGGCCAGTTTCATCCAAAGCGGCGTATGTATGGAAAGCGGGGTCAGTCCCTAAAGCGGGGTCAGTCCCGAGGGCCCAATGGTGACTCAGCCAGTATTACTTCTGGTCCTTCCTTCTGGTGTATAATCAAAGCAAAGTTTATTTATCAAATGCTCACTACAGCATAGAGCAGCAGAAGCAGGCAATGAAATTGATTTCCTGTAAGCCCCTTGTAAGGCTCAGGCTATGTCCCGGTTCCTGGAAGCGAAGGCAGCGTTAGGGTTTCATTCTTGTCTCACCTACGGGTGTCGTCTTCCTGCATGGTAACCATTCTCCTCGATGACTGCAATTAACAGAAAAAAACGAAGAAGAATAAGAAGTCTGCAGGCGCGCCCGGGGTTGCGAAAAGCCGGGAATTTAACAGTGTGATATTTGTATGGTAGGTGTGGGGGAGCCTACAGAGTGCGCTTTATTTCATTTAAAGAATCACCACAATCACCATCCTCAACACCGATTTCGTCTGAAACAGTCAGCTTTCAGCGGAACTGCCACAAGCCTGATAAAAGATCAGTGAACATGAACAACGATGAAAAAAATCGAATGCAATATCTTTATCGTCATTGGAAATGTACGGAATGTGCTTTCTCCACCAATGCTACACATCGTTTTAAAAAAAAACTATAGTAGTAGTAGTCGGACATTAATAATAATAATAATAATAATAATAATAATAATAATAATAATAATAATAATAATAACAATAATAATAATAATAATAATAATAATAGAGTTATAGTAATAATAGTAATGATAATAATAATAGAGTTACAGTATATGGCTGACTAGCGAACCAACAAACGCAGTAGTGCAATTTGCAACATCAAACGTAGCCGTGACGATTTGGCGGAAATGGGGATGAGTAGGTTGAACAGGAATTTGACAGTTGACATACAGGCTTGCGGGGAATGACAGCGGGATGGAGGTAACCCATCCCAAAACAGAGGAGTGAGATGGCTCAGACTTCCGCAAACAGACGCCGAAAGGTGACTATAATATAGTTTCTGACAGACCGATTTTCTGCAAGGTTGGTAATTCAAAGGGGGGGCGTGTTATGTTTCACACAAATCAGAGGGACGGCGGAGGTGTGGTCGCTTTTTCTTTTTCTCTTGGATCGGTCGGCTGGTCTAACCTGACCACCCAGGAAAATTCATGACCGCATTGTGTTTAACTTGGAAACTAAGCTAGCGATCCTCGGCCGAGATAACCCATTGACACTATAATACACCTACCTGTCTCAAAATAAACACAGGTTTTACGAAAGAGCATTGCTTTTTTGTGCCACTTGTTTTTACAACTGAACAGACAGACGGAGATAATAACAGCAAAGGGACAATAAAATACCATATAGCATGAATTAAATATATTGGCAGTTAAACAGAATTTGATTTTAGCGCTAACTTAAATTCGATCAGTTATCGAACTTTAAATTATTAACACTGCTTGCTGTTTGTTGGGGGGAGGGGGTATGTACCTAATGAATCAGTGCATTTATACTTGCTCTCTGTATGTATACTAGCATATTTATGAGTCAGTTTTGTTTATGTTATTGTACAATAATAGTCATCAGTTCGTCCCAAGTTACTTTGACCTGAAAGCACAGTAAAGCCAGGGATCCCATTATAATGAGAATTAGGGTGTAGCTTGGGGTAAAGTGAGGTCTGAGTAGCGCTGTGAAGCGTCAGTCCTGAAAAGGCAGTTATCTCGGCTTGACGACTCCGCACCGACGCCGCACTGGTCCGTCCGCGCCCCGCCTTTGTGGGGCACCACCTCGCCTGCGATAAGGCGGTGCCAGGCGCCCTGCCCGGTCTCTCCCAGGCTTTTTCACCCGGCGCAGGACACCGTACCCAGTGTATTTAAACCGCACGCCATGGGCACCGACTTTCAGGGATGGACGGGGAAGGGTTTCCATCGCTTTGCGAATGAATGAAAGATTCGGGTGGCGGTGGATCGGATCGGTCTCGGCCAGCTGCCTATAGTCCCGACACCGAAGAGTTGCTCTGCTCCCTCGGTCGCTTCTTTCCCATGCATCGGCAATGGAACAGACAGGCATTAAGTACAAGACGACGGGCTGTACGTGGCTGCAAAGTGTCAGCGAAGTCGTGGGGTTCCCTTTGGACCAGGTAGGTGAGCGGTCGCACTTTTAATAAGGGTGGGGGGGCAGTATTTTAAATAAATCTTTTACCGATCCTCGCAGATCGGTGACGCCTTATCTCTGGGAAAGAGCAACACGTTTTAGAAGCAACAGTTGCCGTGATGTTTGTAATAAGCTCCTTCATGCTTTGATTTTTACTCCTGTATGCATATGGCACTTTATGACAGGTGACAGCCTGCGACCACGCCAGGAAACTCGAATCTGGGCAGGTCTGCTGGCGCTGGTACCTGTGTAAAGAACCGTAAAGTTAAGCACGTTGAAACACAATATCGTAGGGCATGATCGGCTCCCTAAACAAAGGACAACTCCTTTAATGTATTTAAGATTTTATTGTAACACGCACCATAACCGTTTAAACTGTTAAACTTTTAATGAGGCGTATGGGGAAATAAATCAAAACTCTCTGAAAGCCCGAGCAGCCTGTCCTACCCACCATAATATTAAATACTTAGTTTCTTATAAAATAATAATAAAAAAAACATTTCGTCTCTTAAATAATGCTTAAAGGTTGCCTGCGCTGTAAGGGGATGTACTGTATTTATAAACGCGTTTAGAAACAATTAAAGTCCGGTTATTATTTTAAAGCTAACTCTGCTAGCCTCCTCCGAAGTTGTGGTTTCCCTTTTTAGACATGAATTAAAGTAGAGTAACTGGCCTCCTACAGTATATGTTTTGTTTGATTTCAGGGTGGATTTAGTTGTGTGCAGCCCACCTACCGGGTTGGGCTGACTGCGTGAATCACGGCCCAGTTATACCTACGTAACAGATTTTTTAAAAACTTAATGGCCTGTATATCAGAGATTTACTCGTCCTTTTCTTTGCTTAAACTTGCTGGGTCAGGAGATCGGCCAGAGGAAATTAAGCTTCTTCGTCACATGGTTCCGGTCATAATGTCGTTTGGGCCAAAAAGAATGTAAATGAATGAAACGTGGACAGAAAGACGTCGGCGGCTCTTATAATGGGCTGCATTCATATCTTCCTAAGAGTATTCAAAAGCATCCAGCTATTTGTGGTATGCATTTCAAACAATATCTTTCAAACAATGTGAATGTTGTGGTGGTATCCAGGAGTACTGTCTCAAATGCCCATTCCACATAGGGGGCAGTCTTAGGATTTCATGTTGCTCTTTCCATTCCTAATTAAGGTCCATACAACCCCCACCCCCCTATTTTCACAGGTGAACTTCCTGGCCTGTCAGTCTCTCGCCCTCCTGGCTGCCTTCTGGTTCCGCTTGTACCTGAACCCCCAGCATGCCAGTCCCCTGGTCCGGCACGCCGTCGCCGCCCTGCTGGGCGTGTCTTTCATCATATTTTGCTTTGGCTGGTAAGGCACCTCTCGCCACCCTGGACGCCTGTGTACCCCTGGGGACACTTTGCGCACAGGTGTCCGGCTGACCCTCCCTGGTGTATCATCCTCCAGTTACCGCCGGTCTTGGCAAACGGCACGCTGGCATCTCCTCTGAGTTTTCTTCTTGCAAAGCTTCCCCCCTCCAGAGTAACCCGATAATGGCGACTTTGTGGCCAAACAAAATGAGCGTGTTTATTCCGGGCCGCACAATGTAGGAGGGAAAGAATTAATCTTGTCAGACGGGAATGTAGCCACACATGACTCCGGCGGTATTAGGAAAGCTGCGAAGCGAGTTTCCCTGACGGCCTCGGAGCTCGTACTCCGATGCAGGCGGAGCTCAGCTGGTGCCTCCCATTCTGATCCACTTTACAGCGGTGTTTATGTAACCATTTGTAAAGCACAACAAATCCAGGCTAGGGTAAATACTGCCTTCTTTTCACAATCACAGAAATATCACTAGACAAAACAATGTGTCCAGATCTCAGTTTGTTGCACATTTCCTTACAGGAACTTGTACAAAAATACAGCCAGATTTTGCCTTTAGTTTAATAAGAGTCACTTTGGATTGTTGCTGTGAAGCCCTGCTGATAACTAAACAACAGAAGATGTCATGTAGCAGAGCTACTTTGGAAACTAACTATGTGCACAGCTCCCCGTCAATGGGGTGAGTTCAAACCACCATTCCCTTGGACAGTGTTTGCCAATCCGGTCCGAAAGGAACCCAGAGAAATTCAATGTTTTTTCTTCCCTCCTGGGCCATGTTTTTGCTCCCTCCCCGGAAGGGAGCAAAAATGTGGACTTTATGGCAGGGAGCTGAGAAGGAGCGAAAACGTGGGTCGCCTGTGGGTCCCCGAGGGCCGGGTTGGGAAACCCTGCTCCCGGAGGGTATCGCCTGATATCCCTGCTGTAACAGGAGGCGAGAGCTCTCCGCAAAACATGCCATAATATCACGGCTCCGTTGCCTGTGTTTTGAAAATAATAAATCATATTCTGACAAACAACGCCAGGACGGATGGCTAACCTTAAGGCGGTCAATGCACAGTCACTCTGGGGAAATCCAAAACACTCTCAACACTGGATTTAATGGTAAAGGGAACACTAATGATTGTGTTGATCAAGGTCATTGGACAAAATGCAGAAATAGCTTTGCAATTAATTTCTCTCTTTTTTACTCCGCAGGTACTCATTACATATTTTTATCATGGTGTTCTCCTGCTACTGCATCATGATCAAAGCAAACGCAGACAACATCCACAGGTAACCGTGTTGTGACACTGTCACTAGGGGTATTATTTAGAAAAAAGAGGATCTTTACCTGGAGTGAAAAAAAGAGTAACACATTTAATGTGAAGTGATATCTTTACTTATGTCTTTGGGTTAGATCTCATTTCCTGTTTGATGCTTGTGAAGTATAGGTCTTTAAATATCACGTTTGTGAAGGAGCCCTGTAATCCTCAATCCCACTGGGAACTGTGTATGATATCCCAGCCTTGATTACACAGTTTTAGCCCTGAAAAGCAGAACTGGAGAAAAAAAAATATGATTCAGCTGCCCTGGGAGGTGTTTAATAATGAATGATGTATTATCCAGTTGTTCCAAATTTACTCGGACATCAGAAATGCTCAGAGATGTTTTGGGTGCATGACTTCATGTGAGAGTCATCAGCATCTGTCCAAAGAACGTTTGGCAAATTTTCAGGGTAGTTTTGTTCACAATGTCTTAAATCTGCTTGGTTCACCAAAAGGCCAGGTGGCTTTAAACCTTAAACCAGCCCCCCCACCACAAGCTGTTATTTGCAAAAGGCCTCCAGACTTACGACACCACCTCAGTTTGAAATACTGTGTAATCCACATTGATGACGAATGGGACAGGGGGATAAAAGCTGAAAAAAAAGTCATCAGCCGTGAGTCATGTTCTCCAGAATATCCAGAGACAAACCCAGAATCTCCTCTCGGCTCTGTGAGGGAAACGCAGCCTTGCAGACAGAATTCCCCTGCACTCAAATGGCAGTGATTTCAACACTGACATATCCTGACAAACCAGCCGGTTCCCCGTCACTGTTAATCTGAACCAGTATGGCTCAGTTCTTTCATTCCTTCACACCTGTTACATACATCAGCATCATGGCCACAAACTCAAAATTCTAAATTCCAAGCAAGGAAATATAATCTGATGAAAATTCTCCACAGTGACAAGTAAGGTTAGAACGTGGGTGTCTGTGTGGGGGGATGGCAGTTCTATTCACCTAAAATTCAGATTACGGAGATATTTCTGCGCTCGCAGACAGACCGGACAGGAAAAGCGTGTTTTGCGACATAGTCAGGTGACAGCATGTTTCATTCAGGGTATGTCTGGTTACCCCTGTATTACATTCATAGCCTGACCTTCCGTTTGACAGTGCTGGCGTGTTAGCATTTTATTGCCTGATAAAACGCAATGCTGATTTAAGGTTAAGATGAAGCATTATTCCTGTTGAACTGAAAGTAAACCTAGATTAGTCAACAATTCATATAAAAAGGTCTGACAAATGTGGGAACCTGCATCAGGTGGTGCCGCTTTCCAGCATAGTTGTTAGGTTCTGGTATGAATCCTGTCCTGAGAAGTGTCACGTCACATTAGGGCCTTTGGGTAAGGTTGTTAACCTCGCCCCCCCCCCCCCACCCCCCCACAAAAAATGCTCCAAGGGCGGTGGATAAATGGCCGATCTTGTTCTCAGCCGCCGAGCTTCAATGTCACCTGTGGGTTATGTGTATATATTATTTTGTGGGCTCCCCACAATGTGATAAACACTTGTTATTATGACACTGTGGGGATAATTTTTTCAGTCCCCATAGGGGCAAAGTCATTAAATTTTATTTAAAAAAAAAAACTGTAACTGTAATCAAAAAACTAAAAATGCCAAAAGTCTTGTATTTTGTTTGGTTACTTATGGTTAAGTTTAGGGCTGGGTAGGGGTTAAGGTTGTCATTGTTGGGATTAGAGTTTTTCTTATAGAAATGAATGGAGAGTCCACACAAAGATATGAATACAAATGTTTGTGTGTGTCTGTGTGCGTGCGTGTGTGCGTGCGTGTGTGAGAGAGACAAAAGAGTCAGGCAGGATAAGTGGGAACTAAAGAATTCCAATATACCTGTAGTCTCACTTCTGCGATTGTCAAAGAAAGCGTGAATTTGATTTGCGTTTCAGATACTCTTTGATCGTGGCGATGGGCTACCTCACCATCTGCCAGATCAGCCGTGCCTACATCTTCAGCTATGGCATCCTGTCCACTGACTTCTCCGGGTGAGTCTGGGAAGCCGGCTGCTGAAATGGAGACGTGGAGACCAGCAGCTGCTGAGATTCACACTCAAGGGGATGTAAAGGTGGATGTGCGATGCCTACGGACGATGACAGTTCACAGCTGAGACAAATCAGTCAGTTAGCCTGGAGACATAGATATTCTGTTCTAGATTTGCCTCAGACAAAGATCTTTGCTTGTTTCAGCTTGTGGAGAGTCGATGGTTTGCTTCTCTTTTCTACATTTCTGTATAGATCTATGTCCCTTATTGAACACAAAAGAACAGGTGTCACCTTTCACTATCTGCTTGGGTAAAATAAGAAAAAAAATCCGAATAACCAAAATCACATAAAAAACAAAGAAAATCAGCAAAGCAGCCCCCCCGCCCACCATGAATCGGAGAGGAGAGCATTTGAGTGTGGGAAGGAAAAGATGATGAGTTAACATACCCTTTGAGTCTTTAATTTAGGGATCCTCATTCACAAGTTAAGTAGTTGCTCAAATGTCCATATTTTAGCACATGTGTGTACTGGGAGGTTCACTGGTGTTCTCATGGTTGGTGAGACTTTCTTTCTTATCTGCTGTTTTGCCAGTTCCCCCCCGTTAAAAACACGCCCTTAATTAAATACAGAATTAATAAAAAACCTGACCACTGTTGACTCAGCGTCAGCCTGCCTGCCTATCACAGAGCCTGTGTAGACAAAGGGGCTTTTCTGCAATCTGTGCCACAGAGGAACACAGGTGAGGGCAACTTCAGGTGGTGGAGTGTAGGGGCCATCAGCTGAAACATATTATGTTGTCGACCCCTGATGATGAAGATGATGATAATGATTTAGTCTTTACCTTTGCTTAAGTCCTTCCTGGTCATGTGACAGCTGTCCTCCAATTACACTTCATATCTCTTTCTCACATTAAACTGATTCTTCCACTCCTAATCTTGATATACAGAGCCCAATTAACCATGGTGCACCACAGCTGTACGGATGAGCCAGTTAGGCTACAGGATGCATCCTGTTTTCCTCTGGGTACTCCGGTTTCCTCCCACAGTCCAAAGACATGCTTAAGCTCATTGGAGTTACTAAATTGCCCATAGGTGCGCATGTGTGAGTGAATGGTGTGTGAGTGTGCCCTGCGATGGGCTGGCCCCTCGTCCTGAGGTGTTTCCCGCCTCGTGCCCGTAGCTTCTGGGATAGGCTTCCGACCCCCCGCAACCCAGAAAGATAAGTGGTTTGGAAAATGGATGGATGGATACATCCTTTTGCTGTCATGAGCTTGTCAAAGTTCTGCCATAGTTGACATCACTTGAACCTCAGGGTTATTTATGTAAATCTCGGTATATTAATCAGCATGTAAACAATAAACACATCTATGCTGTAGCTTTGTAGCTTCATAGTGTTGAAAAAATATATTCACGGTTACATACATAAGGTCCATGGGATTATGATGGAGCTGAAACCCTGCCCAGTCACAGTATGGACCACAAATATGGCAGTGTTACCCAACCCGGTCATCAGATGGTCCACGTTTCTGCTCCCAGGAGGAGCTGGGAGGAAGCAAAGATGTGGACTGTCTGGCAGGGAGCTAGAAGGGAGCAAAAACATAGACTATCTGGGAGGTAGCAAAAACGTGGACTGTCTATGGGTCACTGAGGCCTGGACTGGGACACACTGCTCTGTTGCATAGTTATGGCTGAACCTCTGATTGCAGGCCCCTGATGATCCTGACCCAGAAGGTCACCATGCTGGCCTTTCAGATGCATGACGGTGAGCAGAGACCTTCTACACATCCTGTACGTCACCTTGGGGATTCATTCATGCAGACTGAAGTCCTCCTACTTCCTACCTTCTTCTAGGGATGTGTGGAAAGCCTGAGGAGCTCACAGCGGAGCAGAAGCATCTGGCTGTGCAGTATGTACCTGCTGATGCATCCCAAACCACACTTTCTGGATGCATGAAGTTCTCCCAGCCTTGGTTATTTGCCTACAAAGCAGACAGAAGATGACAGACATAGGTTTAGCATGGCTTTTGGTCTGACTTGGATAAACCAATCATATGAACACCTAACTCTGCCTGGGGGGGCACCAGCAGGTCTCAACTGAGATAAGTAATCTGTTACACAAACCGTTGTGTAAATCGGTTTTACCTTTGTACGTCGCTGAAGACACCTTAAAGCAGAAAAAAACAACACATAATCTAAAAATCTACTAGTGATACCTGCTGAGATACAGTGTAAATTTACTTATAGGAGTATGTCACCTTTTTGTACTAGTGCTTCCCTAAACTTACGTCGGTTTAAGTACGTGGAGAGCTGTCTGTAGACTGGATGGGCCCCACATTGTTGAGTGGAAATATTTGCACTTATAGGAGAATGTGCTCTGCCGGTGTGCAGGACCAGTTGTGTGCTATTTTCCCGGTTCGATATTGGCTGTCCATTCATTTAGATGTTGATTCCAAAGCATCAGAAGCAGAAGTTCTCAGAAGTGTGGCTTTACACCGCCAAGTTTCCAGAAGGGAAAAATAAACAAAAACGACCCTTTAAGTACTTTGGCAGGGAAAAAATAGATTTCCTGCCCCATTAAACGGGAGGGATTGTTCTGCTTATTCTAGAAGGTCCATATAGGGATCATTGAAGGTGTAACGGCAGGCCAAAGTCAGCTCAGATTATTAGAGATATTAAATGACTTGTTTACGAACTGAAATGGAGACAAACATTTTATGTTCTGAAGTCAGCTAGAATGAGCTTGAACGTAACCATATAGAGAAATGTTATGCAGTATAGGGCAGAATAGCAAATGCTATGGGGTGAGTGATTTACCTGAGCTGGGGAGCAGCAAATCAGAGGCCCCGGTGTCCTCTAGGGCTGCCCCTATAGGAGCTACGAGAGGCTGTGCTCCCCTTTGTGGCTGGAGGCCTGAAAGCAGTTGTAGGGAGTGTGAAACCTGGACATCCACCTGGCTGACGGTGGAGGCATAAATCATAGTGAAGGCCTGCCAGGCGGCTTGACGGGGGGGGCAGGCAATAGAGGAGGCTGGCTATGGAAGCAGAACATTTGCTCAAGCATCTCTGAAATCCGAGGGCTGGGAATAGAAAAAAAAGGCATTTACAAGTGTTTCCTCACCCTCCCGGTATGAGTACCGGTCTAACACATCACAAGGCAGCATTTCAGGATCACGACCAGCCTGGGATATTTTCGGATCGCATTCATCACAGGCAAAATTTTAAATGGTGTAATTAACCCCATCAAATTGTCACACGGGCTGAGGGGGTGGAGATTCAAGGCCAGTAACCAGAAATAGGCGCCGGTACCCAGAAGGAGGCGCCAGGATACAGCAACGGTGTTTACCACCACTAAAACCATGTGTTTCTGTGAGGCCCCCCAAGGTTTAGGTGCCCCCTGCTGGCCATGAGCAATAATACACTCAGGGGCCTTTTTGAGTGAAAAAACAACAAACTCGCCCTGGACCGGATATCCCTAACAAATGTGTGAAATCACGCTGCAGCTCAAAGCCGTCCCTGGTGGAATACCTCAGCTACAACCTCAACTTCCTGAGTGTCCTGGTTGGGCCCTGCAGCAGCTATAAGGACTACGTAGAGTTCATCGAAGGAAGGCACATCCGGGGAAGACTGTGGTTGGCCAACAGCAAGCAGAGTGGTCAGGACTCGTGGCCGGAGCCGTCCCCGATGGTAGGTCAAGGCCCGGTAAAATTAGTTGAATGGCTGAACAGAAGCTGCTGAGTTGAGTGGAAACCAAAATGCTAACTGCTGCATTTTATGGAGAATGAATGGAGCCGTTAATGGTGCAATGTTTTGTTTTGTTTGTTTTCTTTCCCCCAGAGGGCTGTCACTCATAAATTACTGGTCTCTCTCGTCTGTTTATTCCTGTTTCTGACCCTCACAAGAGCCTTTCCCATCGCCCACAACATTGACCCCCAATTTCTCAGCGAAGCATCCTTTATGTCAAGGCTGACATACGCCTTCTTCTCTGTTCAAGCTGCTAGACCAAAGTTCTACTTCGCATGGACCTTATGTACGTAACCGTGAATTAACTTTCATTATTACAATTCAATTTCTGGGCTCCAGGTCCATGTATATGTCTGAAGGTCCTCATCAGACTAGGTGAAAATGGGCAACGCTGGCAGATCTCTCGCTAATGTTCTGTCCTGTACCACCATGCTAGCTGGCACGTTGTAGCGAGTGTGTCCCCTACAGTGGACTGGCGTCCGATCCACGGTGTCTCTTCCCTTATTTAATGTACATCCCAGATGAAGCACTAGGCTCACCCTGACCATGTACTAGATAAGTAGTTATAGAATGAATGAACCAGTTTGTTCCATCCAGGCTTATATATTCTGTGTCCATGAACTCATGCATTCCAGTGGTTAACATGAGGGTGTCTTTAGAACATGATCAGTGATGTCTTGTAGAAGGTGTCCACATGACTGCGTTATAAATGACATTTCCTCGCCCCTTTTTAAGCTGACGCCATCAACAATGCTGCTGGTTATGGCTTCAAAGGAGTGGATAAAAATGGACTGGAGTCGTGGGATCTCATTTCCAACCTGAATATCTTGGGGATTGAGGTGAGATCTCTGTTACAAGCAAATGAAAAGGAAAAAAATAACGGATTTTATACCGCTGGGGATTTGGTGACAGTGGTCTCTATTTATCCAGATGGCAACAAGTTTCAAAATGTTCATTGACAACTGGAACATTCAGACAGGAGTCTGGTTGAAGTGGTACGTCCCAATCGCCGATCTTCGCCCTCAGCATGCAGGAAGAGGTCGAACTTCAAACAGTCACACAATGCCTAGAGTGCACATTACCTTGACAACGCTTATGCTTATATCTATTAGGTTCAGCTAATGCAAATAGTCATTCAAATGTTAACATTAGTTCTAGCAAATAGTCATTAGTGAATAGTCATTGGACACACCTGGTGACACTAGAGAATGTCTGTGTGAATAAATGTAATCCAATGAAAAGCAGCTGTTGTGCTGGTAACTGTAAACTACACTATGTTTGAATTTTTGTTTAAATTTTGTGCCCGCGTCTCGGTCCAATGTCAGCCGGGGTTTGTCGTTGTCTCCTGCCCCAGCGTGTGCTACGACCGGGCCCCACGGTGCCGCATGGCGCTCACCTTCCTGTTGTCGGCCGTTTGGCATGGTGTCTATCCTGGATACTACTTCACCTTCCTCACCGGCATACCCATCACCCAGGCAGCACGGATCGTGAGTGCAGCCGTTCCACCCTGGAAGAAACAAAGTTCAACTCAAGATTCACGAAAGCCGACCTCTATCCCCATACCATAATCAGTCTGCATTAGTGACACTCTCACACTAAGTATATTACTAAAGATATACATGATAATCTCCTCGCTGATCGTTTTGGAACACCAGGTGAGGAGGAACTTCCGACATCACTTCCTGTCCTCTGCGGCGCTGAAGTTTGGCTACGACGTGCTGACCTGGGCAGCAACGCAACTGGCCATCAGCTACACGGTGATGCCCTTCCTGCTGCTAGCGACTGAGCCCACCATGCGCTTCTACAGGTAGGCTCTGATTTCAGTTGCATGCATTTAATGCAACAACCGTCATGTTTACATAACAGGGACATAGCCAGAACGAGGGAAGGGATTTATTTTGTGAGATTTATAATGGGTCACTGTCTTTGTATGACATCTGTGCTCTCTGTAGACTGATGGGTTGCTGTCTGTTTTGGGTTTAATTTTGATCAGTGTGATACGTTGAACCTTATTGATCCCCAGAGTAAATTCTGTTGCATACAGCAATGAGGTGCGTAAAGTTCAGAAAAACAGACATAAAATACAGTACTCCTAGTGCAGAAAGGCGAACAACTGAAGTGATCACAATCTTAAAATAATTTGGATGCAGGCCCATCATACAGGTGAAATGTGACTTTTTATATCCTGACAAAGTGATAGTGACGTCACGTAGGTGAAGAGCTTGTTCTGGCCGCTGTATGTCCAGTTAATATATCCAGGATTCCCCAAGACCAGGGGCCTCATTTATAAAGACTTGCGTAGAAACCATCCTTGATTTTATCTAAGAACTTTTCTGATTTGAT
>JAODJW010000135.1:8255735-8268960 GCA_026777045.1 Hyperopisus bebe | reverse complement strand
TATCGTATCGGCGATACTTTCCCTGTATTTACTTGGTATCGCATCGATACCAAATCTTGTAGTATCGCACACCACTACTGGAAGGGCATCTTCAGTGGGAATATTAGTATTTGCAAATTTCAGCTTGTGTTTAAATACCCAGCGAAAAGGTGATTGGGTGAAAAAAATTCACATAATTTCCATAACTGCTTACCAACTGATAAAGATATAAAATCACACTACAAAAGAACACTCGTGTTTTTGTAAAACACTGATATCTGCGGGCAGAATTTGCATATTCAAGAAGGCAACCAGTCAAACTAGCAGTTATTTAAATGTGTACAATTGACTGTGTTGAACAAGGAATCAGAGGCAGAGTGACGGCACAGAAAGGGCAGGCAGTGGCCTGGGTCCCCGAGCTGGGAGGGGCCCCTGAGGGCCGCTGATTATATAGTATACATTGCAGCAACAAATTTGCTCTGTGTATTCTGTTTTTCACAAGTGAAAATAATGGTGTTGTGTTTATTGATTTCTCTTTGTTGATATTATTAATTTACACTTCACAGTAAAATAAAAGTAATACATTTTACCGTGCTGGGGGAGGGGGACCTGGAGGGCACCCAATCACTAGAATCACCTCTGCAAGGAATACATGATTAAAAGGGGGAAAAAAAACATGAGTTCATAATTCAGACACACCTAGTGGGACATTAGATAATTAATTTAAAAACGACACCTTCCTGATCTGTTCTTCTCATCTCCTGCCTGCCAATTTCTACTCTTATCAAAGCCAACAGCACTTTAATTGCATGCTCATTAATTGTCATTAAAATTAAAACAGGGCTTTATTGCAGCAGGCTCCTGTTTTATCATTGAATACAAGTCCCTTTACAGAGTAGTGAAGGAACAGCATTACTTTGTGTAATTACTTTTTAAATGAGATTAAACTCCTTCCTACCCAGATGTTTCAAAAGCTAAATACATAGCTAATCCTAAGATTGTAAATAGTTAGCTGGGTATTATAGCATGCTGCTTCAGTGTCTCATAAGAAACATGCTTATTTAATATTTAGTGTAGTGACTGTTTGACCCAGGCCAGTGCCACTGGATTCACTCACATGAACCCACTGGATGACACGATTAAACACCTCAGCTGCACGCAGATGAGTGCCAATTTTCCTTCTTCATTGTATTAATTTCAATTATAAGAATTCCCCCCTTGGGCCAAAAAAGGTTCACCCTATCTTAAATTCTGAACAATCTAAAATGAGAATAACTGGTGCCTGGTTGCTTTTAATCTTCCCCACCAGCACGGATGTCCGTCTGGAAAGCTTCCGAAGAACATAGTTAGCAAATGATACCAATAGGAGATCCTAACTGTAGGAATGCAGACATTATGATGTTTACATAAATGTAATGTTTATGAATGCTCAGTGGGGGGCACTGTGGCCACATACCTCTAGGGTTGGGGGTTCGAATGCTCTCCCCAGGTTTCATCTCAGTCCAAAAACAGCAAATTGTCCATAATTTGTGGGTGTGTGCATCCAGTGATGGACAGACACCCTAGCCTTGTGCCTTTGCTGCTTGTCACTGGCTTCACCCCCTCCCCCCAAAGGCCCTGCACTTATTTTTCCATAACTTTACCTTATAATTAAATATCAAGAAACTTCTGCAATGGTAAACATCATCCTGTATATAAATATATACATTGAACATTCAATGGAATGTTCAGTTCTATTCACATTGCTTAAACCTTTCCCATTAGTGGATATAATAGTAGTAATAGTGAAATCTGAGCTGATTTTAGTCCGAGAAAACATCTTAATGAGCAACGCTCTAAGCAGAGTTCCCTGGCAGGCCTCTTGGGGGAGGCGTCGCTTCCCGAAAGCACACTAACACCTTCAGCTCAGTCTGCATATGGGAACTGCAGACTGTCAGAGAACTTCAGCAGGGGAACTTTAACGGTGCTGGACTGGCTCCCAGGCAGCATAGGGGGGGGGGGGGGCTAATTCCAGCTGGAATATATTGACTATCGCTGCCTCCTAGTGGCCTGTGAAGCCTGCAGAGATTGATGCTCTGCCCTCAGGATGATGCAGGAGAGGTGTGAGGTGTAGAACAGCACAAAGTGGGTGGCGGGTTGGCTTGGTATGGGTTTAATGGAGAATTCACTGTATTTACTGTGTACCTGCCTTTAGGTCATCTGCTGGGAATGAAACTAATGCGAGATTGGGAACTGTAAACATAAACAGAACTGTTTTGGATCCAGCCACCGGCTGAATGTGGACTGTGGTGACAGTCGTGTTTAAAATACGGGTGTCGGCGTGGGGTGACTTTGGCAAACTATGCAGGGGGATGAGCAAGTCCCTGTCACCGTCACGCCTCAGCAAGCTAGCTGCCAGAGGAGAATGGTTCTGGGGGAATTACGATCAGGTCTGACGGACTGTCACACACAGCGCTAAAGTGACCCCAATGCACAGGGTTCTACTGAATCACGCTGACCCCTGGTGGAGGACTGACTGAAGGCTGTGTAAAGTTCACTCAGGGAGGTACGAAACGATAAAAGCGTCAGCCTTGTGACCTCTGGGAGGCCATGACTGTGCTGTAATTCAAGAGCCCTGCGGTACCACCAAGATCTTTTGTCTCTGTAGCACTCGACGACGCCCCCTTTGAGTGACCTTAGGGCAGCCCATTGGTCCCATCCCAGAAGGCTGTCCAATCCAGTTGGTGTTATGGTGTGTTTGTTTTGGAAGAAAATCTCTGTAAGAAGAAAGTCTTCAGAAGAAGTGGATCCTGCTGAGTTCTGAAAGCACAGACATATTTTTGATAAAATGCATCATTATCAATTTTTTGTTTTAACCGCAGTACATTTTTCATTTAAAAACACAAGTGAGAATGGAGACACAAGTGAAATGTTTAGTGCTGATGTAAAACAAAGGATACATTTTCTATTCTGAAAAAATACAAAAAATATTTTGATCCACATACCTAAGAATTAAATCTTCTATTAATCTTCAGATATAGCAGCCAAACTGTTTAGCATGCGAGACACATTGTGTGGCTCAGCGGGTTAGTTTGCCGTGTCTGAGCAGAAGGTCACAGGTTCAAATCCCACCCTTAGTGTGCGTGGTTTCACTACTGGGCCTTAGACCAACACCCTTAACCACTTCCCTTCTGGCCAAGTCAACTCAAAGCATCTCCTGAAGAAATAAAACACAATGAGAAAGTGTAGCAGGCTGCTAATTATTAACTGGAAGTTTAACACAAACACGCAAAATACCTCCCTGTCCTCTAACAAAGGGAACAGGTCAGAAAAACAAGAGCTGAACCACTGCATCCCAGCGCCCTCGGGATTAACACACAGCCTCCTCCATTCGTACAGCCAGGTAATAAATCACAAGTGAGGAGGGAGGGCTTGCCCCTCCCCCCAAACCATCCCCACTATCCCACCTTCCCAACCACAGCTTTGCCTAGATTTAACAGGAACTACTATAAAGTCGTGTAACCTTTATCATTACTCTCCGGGCATCACAAAAACAGGACAGAGTAGCATTCTGAAAGGGCACCCAGTTCCGTTCCATATTTACCCCCCCTAACAGCTATCCGGACGTGGCCAGACATGACCACACCTGACTGGGCCGGAGCCGAGTGTGACTGGACACACTGGGAAAGAGGCGGCGCACCTGTAAGCAGATAATCAGCTCTTGAATTTAGAACAAAAACACAAGTGATTTCAGACAAACATACAACATATTTATATAAACATAGTTATTAGAGACACAGTTGGGGGGGGGGGGGGTGCCTGGCCCTTTTGCGTGAACAACTGAAATACCTCTTAAGGTCCTCAGTAGCCATGTTCGATTTCCATCAATCACCAAATCAGCAAACCGCAACCCAGTCAGCAAAATTTACCGCAACCATCAGGACCAGGCTGCCGGGAGGGGAGATGTTTCCACAGCTCAGGTAATTACACGGCTTCTCACCTTCGCACGAACGTCACTCATCTCCGTCGCACAGATGTCGGAGGGATGGAATGATGTTCTCTCTGTACTTACCCTCGTGTGTTAATGGAGGATGCAGCATCTTTGAAACCTTGATTCTGCTCCTTTACACACACACACGCACGCACACGCATACACATGCACACACGGATTCACCACAGCTTTGACGGCCTCAGAAAGCTTGAATCCACCTCTGTCCTGCTTGCTTTCACGTCGCCCTTTGAGTGTCTTGGGACAAAGGGGGCACGTCTCAGACACCTTACAGTTAATCAGGATCAGGAAGAAGCCCCCCCCCTCCAGAGAATGAGCTTAGCTTTCCGCAGCTAATAAGCTATTGAGCGGCAAATGAATGTGAAGACAGACTTTGGACGCCAGTTGCTCTCACCTGGGGGAGGTAATTGGGGAACCTGATAAATTTTTCTTATCATTTGATATCACAAGCAGGTTGTAACAATGTCTGAGGATTTTTTTAACATTGTAATGAGCTTTAAAACCAAGTTGTTGGCCAAGTTTTATTACTAATACAAAAATTATGATTCCTTTTCAAACTGCATCATTAAAAACCTGTAGAAATAAAATGACTGCAAACAAAATATAACAGTAACAAAATTAACAATGAATAGTCCCAAATGAAGAAAGATGGCATCAAACACTACATTACAATCAATGGCCCCATATCTTTCGGATACAAATGGGCCAGACAGTGAGAATTGCTGCTTGCTCCCCCCCGTTCTCTGAAGAATACCTCGTTAGAGATTCATCAAGTCCATTTCCGGTCATCACGTGTCATTTGGAGATTCTATCACCCCTATGCTAACTGCCGAGCTGCTGTGGAATTCGACTCGGGGGCCCGATGCTGGCGAAGCGAGGAGCCGTTGAATACCGTCACCTTTCAGAAACGCAGCGTGGGACGGCGATTAGGAACAGCTTCATTGCCGATGGGGTTTCTACCGGGAATCCATGACGTGAAGCTACTTTGAAAATCTCAAACTGTGCTCGACACAGCGTCGCGCTTCCAGTCATTATTCTTCACGATAAACGCAGTCTCAGCACATTACCCTACTCTCTCGACACTGCACAAAACAAGCTGCCAATAAATTTGCATTTATATAAATTTGCAGGCAAACACAGCGACCTAACAAATGAAGACACGATAGTACTTCAAACAATAGACCTCACACCTCTGTATATTCTTGCTGGTCTTCTCAAATCTACATGGTCTTGTTTTACAAAGTTCTGGTTCTTTCAAGTAAATTAGGTAGGGCCCAGAACCAGTCCCAGCAAGTCCGGGACACATAAGTCGGGAGGGGGGAGGGTAAGAGTGGCCCCACCCCATACATCTAAGTGCCTCTTTGGTCACAATTACTGAGCCACACAGCAAATCTCGAACAAAAGGAATAATCACATTTTCCAGGGCTCCACCCAAGGTAACAACCCAGGATTCAAATAAAAAGTATCCAGGTAGAAATTGTTAAAGGTTGAAAGATGCACATCTTTATGCGATTCCCATCATTGTACATTGTACTCCCCAATATACGATTAACAGCATGTTATTACCGGTCTTTTATAGGTTGGTTGCTTCCCCGACAGAATTTACTTGAATATGGGTGTGTTTCCAGTTTAATCCTTAAGCCATGGACTCTGAGTCTAAGCACGTGTGTGTTTTACTGTGCACCTGTAAACCACCCCCCCCAGAGACTTACGTAACGCACACCATAAGAAAGGTCTCATCCAAAGCTGGAGGCAAAAAGAAAAATAAAATAACAAGGACTTCTTTATTTTTGTCTTTAATGGGGAGGACAAAGAAACAACTGGAAAACCAGTGGGGGGAAAGAAATAAACTTAAACTTAAAACATTTAAGGCATGATACATTCTGTTGGTTTTGTGTTACTGTTCTCTCTTAGCACAATGAATTTAACTAACATACATAAACATCCCCTCAAATCTGTCACTCTTGTGTTTATATGAGAAACAAAAAAAAACTTTACTTCAACAAACCTTAATTTAGCAGCCTCAAATCCCTTCTAGAAAGTTCTCGAGTGTGACTGCACATACATCTGTGTGTAAGGCATCAGTTTCTATAAACCTTTCGCACATTTCTGTTGTTGCACGACTGGAACGATCTCTCCACGTACACAGTGTTTCTGGAAACACAGGGCATCAAGAAAAGAGAAGGAGAATGTCATCTGTGACTCGAATGACGTTCTCATGGCGGCTGGGAAGACAGACTGGGAGCTGTCCAATGTGAGAAGATCCAGTCCAGACAGAACTCCCACAGGCTTGAGGATCATGCAGGAATTTTAAATTAAAAGCACGATCATGTGAGCCAAACGTCAATGAGCCTGTGACAGAGTGAGAAGTGCATGTTCCTGGGACCAGACTGAGCCAATAAACATCCTAGACTGCACTGGGAAAAAAAAACTAATAAAAGGAACTGCTATAGTCAGCTGAGCAGGGCTCTGTGGACCCCAGACATCAACTGATGAACTAATACCCAATGCTGATTGGCTAACGATGGAAAAACACTGTAGGCCAATGAGGGCAAGGGTGACGGCTGCAAACTGGGAGCTGAATGGTCCAAACGACCCATGCAGAATGAGTGAACGAGCGTCATCTTGGCTTAATAGAGAATGTAAACCCTCGGACATGCAGTCGCGTTTCGAGGCAGTAGGGGACACGGTTTGGTTAATGAAGCAAACGCTTTGAAGGCGACCCAGCCCACAACGAACCAAAACACAGAAACGTTAATATAACAGATAAATCACTTCATATGTAACGGAAACCTAAAAACAGCAAAATGAGGTCAAGTTAAAAATTAAATAGTGACAGCAACATTTTTTAAAACTATATATAAATAGAAGTTATAGCTGTGCCTTGACAGGGTTACTGAACAGTTTCAATATTTGTTCTAATACTCTAATATTGTTCTAGAATACAGTCTGTTACTCCACAGAGTACAGATACTCTAAGAACCAAGAGAGAAGCTAAGCATGCATTTTCAGAGGAACTTAGAGGCTCAGAAGCACTCTCTGATGGCGGGTGGTTTTGCATTCGTCAGCGGTCCAGGTGCCCTCCCAGTCCCGGTCCAGTTCGGCCCGGCCCAGAGTTTGTGCGTATGAGCAAGTGAGATGGCTCCAACCTTGGCCGCGGAAAGGGATTTGGGTTTTCCCAACAACAAACGTGGGTTATGGGCCGATTTCCAGCCAGCTGAGATCCCGAGGTGGGTCACAGTCACCGGATCATGAAATCACTCCTCTGCAGTGACAGATCAGAGCCTGCAGACAGTGCCACACACTCCAGGCATCCAAGAGATGGTTTAATTCAGTGCAACAGATACAGACTCTTCATCAGACATGCATATGCAGGCTGGACCTTAACACATTAGGGGACGTCAAGGGAGCAAGCTGCCTTTTGCAGGCAAGTGTTATCACAGCACAGAACGTGTGTATAAAACCTGGAAAAATGGTAACATGCTGCATAACGGTCAAGGGGCTGTCAATTCCGTCCCGACCTTGGTCTTCAGTCAAAGGTCAAACAGCATGATGTGAAACTACATCAGCCCTACTCTTGCAAAAAAAAAAACCCTGCTTTCTAGCCCCTGTAAATCTTCCACTAGTCCACCTTTTTAGATATGGCTTTGTTCAAGTTTGAAATCCATGGAACCGAGAAGTATTTCATCCCAGATGAAGACACAGCTCAAAACATAATAACGTCTGTGCACTCAGTCACTGGCCGCTCCACACGAGATCCCAGATGCGACGGCCCGTTCGGAGCCTCGTCATTTGCCAGAGTACGAGCAATAAGACCTAAGCGATAACCTACAGCTGTTTCAGCTTCTGAAGACAAAGCGTGGGACTCCAGCCCCTGAGATCTGGTTTACCTTCATTCATGGGATGCTTCTTCAGGGCGATCTCACGGAGATACGGTGATGGGTGCAAAATGAACAAAATAGTCTCTCTGTTAGCGTGAGTTTTCTTCTCTGATTGATGGTTGTTTTTCTATTATGAATAGTATATGCAGGGGGAGGACAAAGTAATGAAAACACCACATGAAAAAAGGGGGGTCATGTGTGGCCCAGCGGGTTAGTACTGTGCCAGTGCTCGTTAGGTCATTGGTTTAAATCCCGGAGCTGGCAGACTGATGCTGCAGTTAGACCCTAACCCCCCAGCTCCGGGGGCGCTCCCTGCTGGCTGACCCTGTGCTGTGCCCCCCAAGCTCTTAGCTGCATATGTATCTGTCTGCCTGTCTCAAGGGGAGCAAGATGGCGTAGGCGAAAAGAGAATTTCTCCATGGGGATGAATGAAGCATCGCTGTTCTATTCTATACTAAATACTGAAATAACCATATCTCAATAAGAGAAGAACAAGGGTGAGGGAAATTACACTGAATACTGGGTAGTAGTGTGTGTCTGCCGTAAAACTGTGGGTGTAGATTCAAAGTCCCTAAGAGGAAGAGGGTGACATCAGTATGACCTCACAGGACCGGATCAGCACCTCTGTGACCCAGTGTCAACCAAAGCCACATGACAATCATCATAAAACTGCCATTTGCAACCAAAGGTGCAAAACCTGAACCCATAAGGAAACGGAAAAGACGCGATTATCTGATGTCACCTCACACACTTTTTTTTTTCTTAATTGCTTGGGGATGAGTAATGTGAGCAGCTATATCATGGCAGTAATGAGGTCCAGTCTATGCTCTGCATGGTCATGCAAGAATTTCCTTGCAGGATTAATAAAGCATCACGATTCTATTCTATTCTATTCTATTCTATTCTATTCTAAACAGCAATTTTAAAGGTACAGGCAGGTTCTAAACCCTCCACCCTAATAACGTTCCTATTCTCCAGTGACATCAACGCACTGTTATTAAGCGTTTTCCTTATGTTGTCCGTCCCCTGCACATTCCATGCTTATATAGTCTTCCGAAAGCATCTTTACGTTTTAATTTGACAAAGCTAACCTGGGAAGTGCTAAGCTCAGAAGGCCATAGGCTACAAGCCATTTGTGAAATATGTGGACATCATGCTTAGTGTTAAACACAAAGAGAATAAAGAACTCAAAGGCAGTGTTAGTGAGCAACTGAGTCTGCTGACCGCTGCTCTGGCCTTATAGCTTAAGGCAGAAAACAGGATGTGCCATAAAAGGGGAATGCAGAATACACAGGCCATACAATGGTTTACAGCCTCGAATAAGCTGCCAGGCAGAAAGTGTCACTGGTGGCAAGGAGAAGTGGCACAATGGTTTGGGCTCAGAGTCCCACCAGTAAGTGGCCTGGCAAGCAGGGGGGGGGCTTCTTTTGGCATTGGCCAAACGCAAGGAAAAAACTGGGGGTGGCAGCAGGAGATCGGAAAAGACTAGAAAGGGGCTACTGGTGACCAGTACAGGAAGGTGGCAAGGGCCTCACGGGTCACACAGCGGCCTCTAGTGGTGGGGGATATGAAATCCAAGGGAGCCACAAAGCTCAGATATTTGGGGGGGGTGGAGTGTTTAATTCTGCTTAATTCTGCAAACATGTTGCAAATTTATTGGTTTCATAACAAAAGTCAATTGACAAGCGATGTTTAACATCCCTGCACAGACACTTTCTTTTAATTGTCATTTTTTTGATTGACTCATTCAGTTCTGTTCTTGCCATTTTGCTTAATTGCAGTTGCAGTCACTGGCTCCCAAAGGGATATTAAACAGAAATATATGGTATTTTATGTTAATGCAAAGGTGTTACTAATTAAAAAGCACCCAGTGAGACTGCTTGTCAAGGAACTTTTTAACTCAGAACAGCTCTATAATTAAAACGATAATTCATTTCAATTAATTGCTATTTGAAATGAACGTTTTACTTAAAACTGCTCACTATTTCTAGTGTTATATCTTTTTATTGTAAGCAAATGAATAAAGTAATAATTTTTGTTATAAAAACCAATAAATTTGCAATATTTCCTTGAATTAAGCAGGCGTCCCTCGACTTTCTGTGAGGACTGTATGTCACGCCATCGCCCCCTACAGGCAAGCAGCAGTCCCTGATGTGCGTCCTGAAGGCTAGAGAGACATCACCACGTGGAATACACAAGGCATGACATCAAACAGGCTGGGGGGGGGGGGCAGTGGCCGCCGGGACCGGGCCAGGGGTACGGCTGAGGACGGGGTCTTCATTGCAGGTTATGCTCATGGTGTTAGTGTCCTAATGGGGTTCAGGTTCCCCTGCAGGAGCCCAGCAGCGTGCGGGGACGCCAGTCTGTCAGTCCAGGTGAATCCTTGTCTCAACGTGTTTGTTTTGCTGGGGGGAGGTGCAGGGGAGGCAGAGGAGGCTCACTTGGAGTCCTGCAGTGGCTGCTTGGGTCCATCACTGCCTTTCGTGTCCTGCTCATCCTCGTCCTTGAAGAAGAGTAAAGGGAACATCCCCAGCACACAGCCAATACCGACCCCTATGGCTTTTCCCTGGGGGGGCACAGGAAGGGGGGGGGGGGGGGCAGTCTAGGTGACCTGAGCACAGGTATCCGTGATTAACTTCCTCTGAGCCAATCACCAAGAGACAAGGTCAACTCAATACTGGAGACGTCACAGGTAATGATATCGGTGTTAAGGATAATCTGTCCCTCTGAGTCCCCCCACCCTGTCCATCGTAAAGCTGCACAACAGCACCGGGCTTCTGGAACCCACAGCACATGCACATAGTGAGCGAGAACCCAGGCGGAGGTAGAAAGGACAGCCATCTTTTTCAGTCAGATTTACGTACATGACCTTCTGCTTATTCATTATTACTGCGTCAGTACACGGGAAATGAGAAACGCCTCAAATACCCGCAACCAATTTTGTCACTTGGTGGATTCTAATTGGATAATTAATGTGTGAGAACCTCAGGAATCTAGTAGCTGACGACGAGCATGCGGTATGTAAATTACAGACTACACTCCGGGGAGGGAGGCCCTGGCATTCTGCTGAGCTGTGCCACAATGCCATCAATCAGCCTGGCAGCGGCCCTGCTGCACGGAGCCCAAGACAAAAGGAAAAATGCAAGGAAAGGTGGCATGGCGGAGGGTCACTTACCGCGTGCGAGCTGACCCGGGTCTGCCACATGTCCGCCTGCTTGGGCGACAGGTCGGGGATCTGCATGCCCAGTCGGCTGGCCAAGGCCTCTACGTACCCGGCAAGGCTGGAAGGGCGGGGCAGAGGGAGAACACAGCTTATACACCAACTCAGACGCGCACACAGATACACACACACATAGTGATAAATAAGCTGTTTGAATAAAAGCAGAGCAGGGAGACTGGCTGTCTCTGGCCACCCTCTGGCACTGCAGAGACATGGCGATGAGAGACAGATGCCCCAGCCGACAGGAGGCACTGCAGGGGCATGGCCGAGCAGACCGCGGGTGCAGTGGAGGCGCAGATGGCCCGCATTTCCCACAATGCCCTTTTCCGTTTCACAGACGATTGGACAAGCCCGGCAGGTACCACATTCATCTCGTAACGGCACGCGGTTCTATCCTCTCATGGGCGTGGCGGCGGCGCCTGGGGGAATGTGTTTCCCTCGTTGCAGCTGGGCTGGAAGTTTCCTACTGATGTCACACCTCCCTGAAGGTCATTCAGAGCCCGTGGAAAGATTTGGAGAAACCCAGGACACCAAATGTTTGCAGTGGTGTATAAATGTGCAACACTGGAAATTATATTTATGTACAAGCGGACAGTCGTTGCCAGAAGAATAAAAAGTACAGAAATCTGAAAAGTGAACAGAAAGCGAAAAAAAAAAAAAATGAAATAAAACATCAAACCAAAGCATGCCCAGAAGACCACGGTCAGAAACACAGTGTGGAGAGCGTAAACAAACGCGGTCAGAAACACGATGAGGAGAATATAAACGACCGCGGTCAGAAACATGATGAGGACAGTGTAAACAACATAGTCAGAAACACTGCGAGAAGAGCGTACATGACCGCAGTCAGGAACACGATGAGGAGAGTGTACAGGACAGCGGTCAGAAACATGGCAAGGAGAGCGTACATGACCGTGGTCAGAAACACGATGAGGAAAGTGTAAACGAACGCGGTCAGAAACACGACGCGGACAGCGTACACGAACGCGGTCAGAAACAGGACGGGGAGAGTGTGTATGTCCGGAACGCGACCTCTTTCAGACACAGTACAGAGAGGAAATGACACCCCAGAGATAAACAGGAGAAATCATGCACTTCACAAGCGTTCCGAGGAGTATCGCTTTACAGCATTAGAGCCTGTCGATATCTGAGGAAAGATGGAGCTCCGTTCAAGGCGAGACCGGGCTGACTCCGCATCAGTCACACGGCACCTTCGGCTGAAGAAGCACCTTAACGGGTAAAGACAATGACACTTTGGGGTGGAAGGTATGCGGGGGGGTGGTAATGGCTTTGGTAATGGAATCTGTTCAGAGATGTACATCTGGCAGAATTAACATCGCTCACAGCTCCAGTCCTGTGCAATAAGCCAGGGAGGGGAGACAGAGACAACCTCGTATTCCCTTCCCTAACAACGGGAGCTGACGGGAAATCTCGCAGCTGTTTCCCCATTAGAGTAATGAAGCAGGCCAGAGGCTCTCTGTCTGCGAGGAAAGAGTTTATTTACAGATGATGTTCTCTGATACAGATGGTGTGAGTTAGCAGCCTTTTTTACAGAGTCAAAGGCAATAAGTTTGATCACGGCCAGTCAGAGATCTGGACCCAGGATATGACGATGAGCGTTGCGCTTTCATCACCATCCTGCCCTGCTTGCTGCCGGCGTATCTGCAGTGTGCAGCACGTTGCCATTTGGTCACCGTGGGAGACGAGGACTGGTTAGCTTCCTAATTATCGTAACTATCACTGGCTCGATTACAGGAGGTCACACAAGCTGCGATATCCGTGTTACAAAGTAATATAACATGAAGTAATAAAACAAAGTAATACAAGAGAAGCCTGCAGAGCCCAGGATGTGCCGGCGTGTTCGCTTACCCGAGTCCGGCCAGATCTGATACCAGGTTCCCCAAGGCTGCAGCTGAAATGACAGAGACAGACACGGGTGCGTAAGACCAAGCAGGGCAGCCGTACCCCCTGGGAGCTTTGGGGGGGCATCGGACAAAGGGCTGTTTTAGTTATAGGCGATAGTCAAAGACAGAAATTCAGACGAGATACACAACTACCTTCAGTGAAACAAGGACACACAAAGCTGGAATTCGCTAGGAATGAAGAAAACCTGTTTACTGGCTGGTGAAATTACACGCAACGACCATCCCTGAGTCT
>JAODJW010000135.1:8234817-8252279 GCA_026777045.1 Hyperopisus bebe | reverse complement strand
CAGTTAGCGACACTCTGCCGGAGACACGTCTGACAGGAAGATTCCAGAAGGTGGTCTGATGAATCTGTCATTGCCGTCAACCCAGATCTCCTCAGAGCTTCTAAGGCATCTCAGAACGCCCGTAACTCCAATGAAATAAATGTTGTAATGAAATAAAACGTGCCTCTGCCAGAAAACATCTAATAAATCTACAGCGACCTGGACAAACCGAACCAACGGGCCAGTTCCTTCATTCAAGGAGAACAACAATTGGGCACAAGCCAATAAAACGTAACTGGCAGATAGCTAAACATTCGGGGGAAAATAGAGCATCAACAAACGCGATAACGTTTGCCACCAGAATATTTCAGCCGAGTTCATTTCATTTTTACTTAGCACCCTTCCTGACCTATGAATACACACGGCAATAGAACAATCCAGAAGGCAGCTGAGGTCAAGAACAAGAACTATGCAGGCTGTCAGGCAGCCAGCCCAGACTGGCATGTAAGCAGGTAGAATATCACACATAAGCTATAAAAAAAAACTGAGCAGCGGAGATAGATTATGGCCATTTTATGAAGTACAGTCCAGTAGAACACTAAGAGCGTCGAGATGCTGGACCTGCCGCACAAATGGAAGCCGGCTCGCAGATGTTAGCTGTCAATTGCATTAGCTTTAGCATTAGCAGCAGGAGCATCTGCGTAATGCTGCCTGAGGGATGGATTTCCCAGAAGAAAACGTCTTAGGAGAGAGGGCACTCTTACCGTATCTCAGCTGAGCTGCTGTTGGAGGGGCCATTTCCAGTTTCTCTGAAAGAAAAAAGGGGGGGGGGTGATGCAAATGAATTACAGTTTTTCCTGGGCATGACAGGAGGGCAGGAGATACGAGCCTGACTGAAGCCGGCTTGAGACTTCGAGCGAGCGGAGTCACAGCAGGACAGGCGGCAGGGGAGTCCTGGCAGGCCGCAGATAAACCTCCCCGCTGTCTGAGAGCAGCCCAGCACCCAGGAGATCGTTCCCTGGGCCACCTGCCTACATCAGCTCTCAGACTTATTCAGCAAGACCTTCAAGCGACTCGGGAAAGTTCAAACTGGAGAATGGGCTTGTCGATACTGGGAGAACCAAAGAACCTGGCAGAGCGCTTGTTACCTTCAGTAAAGAACAATAAAGAATAGAGAACCATAAAGAACAGAAAACCTGGCAGAGCGCTTGTTACCTTCAAACAATGGAGAGAACCATCCACCATGAAACCCAGAAACGCCCTTGAAGCCATTTCATTATTTAGCAGCGCTGTTGTTGTTTTTAATGATAATTTATCATATTTTCACAGAATACTTTCAGATAAGGCTCCTTTCACAGGAGGCGCTCCTGTGGGAGTTAACCCCACAACCCTGCTGGATGGGAACCCAGGTCCATACTGCCTCCGGAGCTCCTCTCCCGACAACGCACCCTTCTGCGCCTTCGCTCCTCTGGCACCTTCGTTAAAACACAGGTATGTACACAAAACGTGGAGAAACGCGGGAGGTTCACCGTTTACAGCACAATCTTCAGGGTAGAATGAACTTTTTCATACATTTATTATGCTGTGATTTATTATGCTTGGGATCAACAAACTCAGCCGGGAGTCCTGGAACAACTGCGGTTAAGGGCCACGCTCAAGGGCCCAACAGTGAAATGAATACACTCTTCCAGCTAGGGGATTTGAACTTACGACCTTCTGGATATGGACACTGATCCCAAACCTGCTGAGCAAGAAAATTTCACTGGCCAATGCCTCACTGACTAAAAACTGAACAAAGGTACAACACACACACACACACACACACACACACAGAGTAATCGTAAACTTATTCACATATGGCTGCACATTCGGAGACCAGTCTGCCGGATCACATGACCTCCCTCATCACGGCATTTTGTTTAATCTCTGGAGGTTTGTGTAGTGTCCAGAGTGTGACTACACAGTCAGATTAATGAAGGCCAGAGGCCTCCCCGCTAATCTCGGTGGCACCCAGGTTATCCCTCCAAACAGGTCTAGGCCAGGGAGGGGCAGGTACAGTTTAGATGCAGTCCTTTTGTAGACCATGACTGCTACGCTGCTATGCATTCTGGGAATGTATCCAGGTAAAAGCTAGGGAGTTATACTGGACAACTGCCCTAGGAAACAAACTGAGAGCTGGAACTAGCATACCACGGTGTGATAATCGGTGCCAGAAAGCACGGTCAGTCACGGTCGACCGTGGTAAAAGGGGCGTCACATGACAGCAGACGCCATCATCTCAGAGGGGCGACCGCATGCATCTCCACGCCCATCAGGAGGTAGACAGAAGGTTCGAGGACGAGCCGGTTAATGACCCGGGAGCTAAACTGATCAGGCAGGGGAGATGCTGTAAACAGCAGTCAGAAGGGACAGGGGTACGGGGCTGGGAAGCTGGTCTCCATGACAACAGGCCAGCAGGAGCGAGGTGGTGCTGGCTGAAGTCCAGCTTCTGTCTGAGCGTACGGGAGCCGTGGAGGGCTGACCCCACGGTCGATATCCCTGAGGGGAAATACGAGCAGAGATGCTGGGGGGCCGAGAAAGACCGGCCAGCTCCTATGGGCCCCACTGCCATTCAGAACATATGGCTCTTAACACTAATATAGGCAATTATTATTTGACTTGGACAATATTGGAAAAGGGGCTTAAAAAGAAGCCTTTGTTAATGCTCATCTCACCACGGTGTGCTAGGGGATGCTATTGGGGGCCTTTTCTACCTGCTGCCACTGTTATAGTACGACGTGACCCCCCCCCCCCCTTACTCCCAGCCATGACATGCATGGAAAGACAGACACCATAGATTACCACATATTATGATGCATATCTCATGTATGCATTTGTTTATACATTTTTACAGAACCTTTTTTGCACATCAATTCTTCTGTCCGTCTTCTGTCCGCCTGACGGAATTGCATTTTGTAAAGGGAATTTTTGAGGAGCATTCTGGCAAATCTGGCTTCCCCTCGAGCAGTGAAGTGTGATTTGAGTTGAACACATGCAGGCTGGATTTCGAAAACACTGTCAGGCCCCGCACCCCCCAGCGCACAATCAATCGCCGTCTTCCAAGAACCCCTATGATAGTTTTAGTCTGGAACGCATGAGGAGACTTATGAAAAGCATGAGCACCTTCTGGAATGTTCTCCGCCCTCAGTTGTCACGGAGGATGATCTCAAAACTGCCGAACTTCCAAAGGTGGTTATGAAGTGTGGGTCAGTGTGTATGAGATGGAGTGTTTACACAGGAAGGGGATCATCTAAGGTCTGGATCGAGTCGGGTTTGCGGGACTGCTAACCGTCACTGCCATTACTGCGGGGCGTTATGACGTCTTAAGGTGCTGTAGAACATAGGCTTTTAGGGCCACTGGGAGCTCCGCCTTCTCAGCTCGCCCCATGTCTCCGCCTCCTTCATAGTCTCCATATTGCCATTAAGCAAAACATCAACACCAACTTTGTGATCACAAAGCGTCTTGTCGGGCAAGAAGGGGCACGTAAGGTAACGATCGAGGGGGTCGCTAGTAGGGCTGTGTATTGCCAGCAACCTCACCATAAGATACGTATCACGATACGGGGCAACGAAACGATATGTATCACGATACATTCTGAATAATGCATAAATAACACAAGTATTCTAAACAGCTGAACGGATCGTTTATTATTTTTTTATTATTTATTATTTTGAGGTCCAGTGTTGAGACGGGGGGGGGGGGTCATCCTCCTCAATAATATCACATATAATGCCTGATTTACAAAAAAAAACACTTAGGATTAATATATCTCATTACATAAGTTAAAGGTTTTCTTAAAAGTTTTTATTCGGAGAACCCCTAACCTCCGTTAAAATGGTTTATTCTAAACTCCCGCAAGTAAAGCGACGACATATAGAGAGCGGTGAGCGGGAAAGTGCGGTACGGCTTCAATTTGTATGGAAACCTTAATTAATAAAAGGCTGTGTGAAATGGTGGAATTTAATGATTAAATTCGGCTCGATTAAGTTTCATAAAGATTATCGTATTTGATTGTGCAAACTGCAACGAGCTTGGTTAGTTAACATCATAACACAGATAGCAAGGCTTATAATTCAGCGGTACATATAGCGTTTGTGTCAGTCACGATTCTCATCCCACTGTGTTTGCTGTTATGTCGTAAGAAAGAGTAAGAAGCCCACCAAGAAACGGGGCAGATCGATCTGACATTTATTTAGAAAATGACAAAGTCAGTTACTGAGTTACCAGAAACTATTTTATGTGTGTTGTGCTTCTTTCCAGAAAGTTAGGATGTTTGTGAGAGATACAGGGTTCAGAAGAGTGACAGGGGCATTTAATAATTCCCGCAAATCCAGCATTCATAATGCGGGACTTAATGCCCTTAAACTACCATATTGGTAAAAATGAATAACAGTAAAATGGAAAGATACATTTCACTTCATATATGGTAAGTATAACAGCAATAGTTTACAGAAAAAAACTGTACACAGCATGACCACTGAATCGCCTTATAAGGCAACGTGACGCCACACCTGACCCCGATATACCCGCCCCCCCCAATGTTAATATAAATGTACACTCCTGGCTGGGACCCGGCGGCTGCACTGCGCACTGCACTTTCACATCTGCCGTTGCACCACTGCCAAATAAAAGTTCTTAACCTGGCCGTATCGATACAGCACGTCCGTATCAATGCGTGTATTATCTAAGAGAATGTCATGATATTTTACCGTATCGATTTTTTGAGCACAGACCTAGTCGCTAGTAAACCAAAGGTACGCGGTTACAGCCAAGGACAGACACCCCCCCACCACCCTGTGTCACAGATCGTGCATCTCTGCCATCAATTAGCAACCCAGGGCGTAGCTTCTTTAACGAGTCGGCAGCCACTCCGGGGCCACACTGATGGATGCAGACAGATGGGGGTCCATGCCCCCAGCCCTCCCCAGTGGGTATCGGTTCTGCCTATCCGGCTTCACGGGGAGGGAGGCTCCATCCTTTCATTCAGTCTTTCACTATCTGTGTCTGATTTCATGTATTAAAAAAAAAACACAGGTCAGCTTCACAGTTTTCAGACCATCCAGCAATCGGGGTCATTCGTCAGGCATTAAAATTAACAGCGAAGGTTTCTGCCGGCTTTGAGGGAGGCGACCTTCTGCTGTCAGCATCCAACCGCACCCCCGCCTCCGATCCTGGTCCGTTGAATCCGCAAAAGGGCGGAGTCACCGCTTTGGCACCATGGAAACGCCCAATGCATCAGCCACACCTCCCAGCAACAGCAGCGAATACGACTCCATCCAGGTAAAGGCCCAGCCAGACATGAACGACTCATGAAATCAGCTCCCCGTTATCCAACACAGCCATGTTTGAGGTGGCCAACAGCACCCCCTGCACCGTGTTACACCCACAGAAGGTGTCCTTTCTGGCGCCAGCTCAACGTCCAAAAAATTTCTACATACAGATGAAGACCAGCCTGCGGGGGCAGCGAGGAGCTCAGCAGCATCCACAGCAATCCAGTCGATTAGAGCAGAGCTTTATCAAACATCTCACCGGGAGGGGGGAGGGGGTCACTCAGAGGCTCAGGTCTAAATTTAAACAGGGAGCTGCAAAGCCAATCGCTTATTCCCTGCCTGCGCCGGTGCCCCGCGCCCCCACACAACCCGAGGAAGACTCTCCTGGCATTAAATGAATCTTCCTCATATAAAGTGTGGAAGGCTGTCTCTTCGATGCACGGACTGAACGATGACAAATGTCAGATCAGTTTAAATGCCACGGCACCTTCACAGTCTTGCGTAAACCAGCAGCTACAAAACCGAGAAGCGGCAGGAGAACAGATGCTGTCATTTCACACATCGTGTGCAGTTTGACCTTCTGCACCCTCCGGCATGCAGAGTGACACAATGCAGCCATGTCAAGATGGCTATTAGCTAGCCAAATGCTAACAGATCTGACGCATCATCGCGTAGGGCACACAGACACACTGAAAGAACAGCCGTCCATCCAACGAGATCCAACGCTTCGGGATGAATGTTTGCTAGCTAAATGTTAGGAGATCTCATACATCATTCTCAACCCAGCCCTCCAGGAAGGCCAGACAGGCCATGTTTAGCAGCTTGGAGGGAGCAAAAATGTGGACTGTCTTGGCAGAAGCCAGACTGATGTAGGGGCATGCAGACACAATGAAACAAACCATTCTGACACCCGATTACACTTACAGCTGACTTTACAAGGTACAGGAATCATCAGCGGACAAGCTAAGGGCTGGGAGGCCTCGTGCATTTATATCCGGAGGGCTCTTTAAGAACATGTACACCAGGACATAACGGTGGTCGTCAGTATCGAAAGGGCCGAGGAGGTAATGATGTGGATGAGCAGAGAGTCTTTCACGCAACACTGACACATCAGTCTATCCAAAACAAATAGGCCCCAGTGACACAGCAGTGCCCATCGATTCAGCGTTCCTTATCTAGCAGTCAGAGTTCCAGACGGCCCAGCACTTCACAGCAGGTGGGCATCAACAGTCCCCAAACATGAGGTAATCTCCGCCGCGACGCCTCTCGGGCCCCCAGAGACGCCGGGTGTGATTCACACCCCATTCCTGCGAAGGCGGCGTGTTAGCCTGCCCCTGCGGGGATATCCGCTCCGCTCTCTGGGCAGTGCTAATGAAAGTCGTCTCGTATAATCGAGGGCTCCCCACCCACCAGCGGAAGCTTAGCCCAGGGCTTAAACCCAAAACCCAGCGCGGCAATTAAAGCCCGAACCCACAAAGGCAGGGGAAACAAGCCGATAAAAGTGATATCCCAGGGAGCTCCGGGTGCTCTGAGAGAGCCAGGCAGGGCCCCGTTTCCAGCGGAACATGCAACAGAACCGCAGAGCCAGCCTGCACCTCCAGCCCCACAGGAGAGAGATCTTCGGTCCATGCGCTCGTTCTGCTTGCTGGCTTCAGCTGGTGGCTCAGAGACGGTCACCATCCCAGGCAGGAAACAGGGATTACCTGCTTCATTTTCAGTACTGGCTTCATACCTCCAGGGTTGTGGGTTCAAATCCCATACATCACTGGGTAGGGCAGTGCTTCTCAATCTGCTCCTCGGGGAGCCCCAGACGGTCTATGTTTTTGCTCCCTTCCAGACAGGGAGCAAAAACCTAGTCTGGTGGGTCCCCAAGGACTGTGCTGGGAAACACACTATGTGTGTGAAGTTTCAATGTTATCCCCATGTCACATGGTGCCCCCCGCCTTCCGCCCCTGGCTGAGAGGGGGCGCCCCCCCTGGCTGCCTCGGGTAGGTTCACCGTGACTCTTTCCCGCATGAGTCATTGGAAGATGGACGGATGAATCAGAGCCGATCCAAATGTCATTATGAACAGAAAGTTTGACCCCGCATCATGTGTCCAGGTCATGCTGTACAAGTCATTTTTGTGGGACATAAACTTGGGCCAGGAAGACAGACAAACCAGAAAGGCAGGGTGGCGACAGAATGATCCGGCACGTTATCGACAGGAATCAATCGTGCAGCGAGGGTGGGGGGGCAGCTTTTAAGCGGTTCTGTTACCATTTTGCTGTGAATCAGGCCTTTATCCCACAGTTAATCAATCAGCTTAAGTGTGCTATCTGACAAGTCATTTGAGTCATTAATTTCAGTGAGAATTTCAGTACGTTTGTGCAGATTAAGTTTAACAAAAACCCCAACACAATTTTGTCAACACTGCAAGCCAACTGATTCATGTTACCTGGGTCCATATTTTGGTTCATCTAAATAAACATGGGAACCAGCAGACACCTTAAACGGCAGAAATATTATTCTCCACTCAGCTATAAATTATCGCAGAATCTCCACTGCTCACAGCACTGCACAAATAAGTCAAGCAACTTGTTTTTGCCAGTTTCCTGTAGTATGCACTGCGTGGCTCGCAGCAAAATCCAAAGCATTTTAGATAAAAAAAAACACCGAAAAACAAATAATGCCTTTTAGCAGAACATCTAAACATTCATTCATGAGTTAAGCCTCAGGTTAAAACCTATAAACACTCCGGTTGATCTGCGAGTCATTCTCTCACAACGTGACGGGCCAAAACACTGAGACGTCGTCACTGAGGAATCGTCACCGAGGAACATCAAGAGACGACAAGACCTCAATAAAAGTCACGTAGTCCTCTTAAAACACAGGGACTTATACAGACAAGGATCAGCATGACAGGTAGAATCCATGCTGGGATTCAGGAAATCCTGCCAGACATTTAGCTGCTGAAGCAGACAGGAATAGCAGCCTTAAAACTCACAGATACACATGACAGAGGAGTATTCACCTCAATGTATGGTCACGTGACGGTAACCACGGCAACACAGCGACTACATGGGAACTGAACTGACATCAACTGCAATTTAACGGTCCTGGTTCAAACAAGTAACCCAATTACTATACGCCATCGGCTTAGAAGATAACAAAAATGCACTCGGCAGGCACTGGAATCTGGATGACCCCCCCCCCCCACCAAACTAAGTGCCTCGGCAGGTGCAGGGGATGATTCTACATTAACCATAAAATCTGCTTTTCACAGCAAACCATCGGCGATCCAGTGAAACAAATACAGTGAAAATTCAGACTTGAATATTAAATCAGATTACAGGGGCAGATTTAACCTTAAAAAACCGCCTGAGACAGAAAGAAAAACAGACTTCTACCATGACCAGTGGACAATGCAGCATTTCACAGGCTGGTTTCAAAGTGCTGAAATACATTAAACTTTGGAAAAAAAAACTGTATACATTTAAGAGGCCAGACTGAAGAACTCATATATAAAAACTCATATGATATCAGTTCTGACAAGACAGCGATTACGGGAGGAACATGAACATTGATTCATTAATACTTTAATACCAGGCAAGAACAAAAAGAAACATGGTTTTCATTGTTTTGAAAATACAGGGATTACAGGTTTGTCAGGTATGTCGCTCTACCTCCTGCCAAAAAGCTTAAGACACGGAGGCAGCGAGCAGAAGAGCGTGGGAGCACAGGGTCCACAGAGGAGATACAGGAGGGGGATGGGCGGGAACACGGAGCACGGCGCCGGGAAACCTGCACTCCGGGACCGGAGCGGAACACGGGCAGCCGCGTCTGTCAGCAAAGGTGGAAGCGCAAAGCAGGGGCACCTCGACAGAGTCTGCGGGCGTTTGGCTGGCTGGGGTGAAACTGAGGCCATGGGGGTTTAAAAACAGAAAACAGCCACCAGGCATCTCAAAAAAGGTCCCGGGGGGGGAAGAGGTCAAAAAGGCTGGCAGGCGGAGAGCATGTGCATGTAATCATTTAGCCTGTAAAACTCCACAAGGGTCGGGCTAATTTCACCTTTCCGTTGAACCCTGAATTGCTTATTCCAGAACCATAATCCTCTTATCTAATTACTATGGCAACGACGGTAATTAAACCGGCGCTAATGGGATTCAGGCTGGGTGTAGCGCACTGCCTTGTTCGAAACAGGTTTCGTTAAACACACTTGGAAAAGTGCATTGAATACAATCAAGGAGCATTATGTTACGGGCAAGAACACATCAGCTAACCTTGGTCAGGGCCCGCGGAGGTCTGGAGGCTATGCCAGGCAGCATAGGGAACAGGTAGGGTGGGGGTACGGCCTGGGCAGGGTGTCAGGGCTTCACAGAGCTGGGGCACACGCTGGATAGGAGACCAGTTCATGATAGGACTCACACACTGTTACACTATGACAAACTAAGAGTCACCAATTACCTAAACTGCCCTTGGACTGCAGGAAAAGACCAGAGTACCAGAGGAAACAAGAACAAAACATGGAGATTCGAACCTCCAACCCTGGAGGTGTGAAGCAGCTCTGCTACCCACCGAGTCCCCAAACCCCCTACATGCCCCCCCCCCAAAGCCTATAATATAAAGGTTATCAGTTGAAGTAAATACTTTGAAATGATGCGACAGTGAGTAGATCAGCAAACAGACATGGTGGAAAATAATTACTGCATCGTCCCCGGGCTCCAACCCTCTTCGGGCGCTAAAAATACACACCAACCTCGGTGCTCCGACCGGGAGGACAAGTAGGACGGCAGTGTGGCGTTTTAACGGGGCCATGATGACGGCGGGATTCTTCAGCCAGCAAACCGCTACCTGCCCGCTGCTTTGGCACCAGGAAACAGAAGATCTGTGTACAACTGCTAACATTTGGAGGCCATATATTATGTTATTTTAGCCTGGATGAATAAAAGTTAACTGCACATACCTATAAACTTACACATACGGCGTTTCAAATAATTACTAATGTAACGCTGACTTCACCTGATGGCACAGGTGAACCTTATCAATCCTGCATTTTACTGCAAGTACCGGTATCCCTCACTTGACAAACGTTCACTTTGTGCCACTTCGCTTTTATGAAAAACCTACATCAGCTCCTATTTTCTCTAATCCAAAGAAATCCCAAGAAGATACTCACTCACACAGACACCCCTACACTGTAGGAAATTCGGAAACATCACAATCAGCAAAATTCCTCTTTCCAAAGCCATGACACACTATGGGCATTTTTCCACTGCATCAGGTTCCGAACTTTTGGTACGGTACTTTTCGGTACTTTCCTTTTCCATTTACATCTGGTTGAGTACCAGTATCAAATGTTCCTGTATATAAAGTGCCAAACCAACTCGGGTACTTTTTTGGTACTTTGGGGTGGGACTTGAAACACTTTCTTCGTCGATTGGCTACGCAAATAGCCTGCCTCTGAAACACAATACAACCGTTGTCGTGAAAAAAAGATGAACTCAGAAAACAACTATAAACAAAGTTTAAAAAAAATAATAATAATTGATGCATGTACAAATTAAGTAACACAACCTTAAATTACAATCTGGTCGGAAGAACAGACATAAGATCAGGACGGCAAGACAAGAACTAAAATAGGCCTATTTTGTATAATATTTTACGAAGGGCTGCCACTAATGACTGTTTTTCTATGGATTGATCAATCGACTATTTCATTGCAGGGCTTTAGAAAACGGACACCAGCGTTTCGGCACTATATTGACATTATTTACGCCCACTATTCGATAAGCAGATTGCCTGCCTAAAAGAGTAATATGATGTGTACACCCAAAAGTTAGTAATCTGTATAAATTCGTCTGTATCCTTATGTATTTGTTTCAGTTTTACCTTATGATAACAATACTAGTCCCTACAAGCCCAACACACATAAACACACACAGGCACTGTCAATCAGCGTAGAATAAGCTCAGATTCTAACCTAAACATTTTCACAGACACTTATTCAATGGAGATTCCAAGGTAGCAGGTAGACAGCTGTACTCATTATTAAAGCCATAGATTTAGCAGTTATAAGGACAAACGATATTCCAAAGCCTTTTGCCCTTTCTAGTGGTCGATCATCCAGAATAGCACCTGTGTGATTTCTCTCCCAGTGCTCATACACAGCTCTAGTACTGCTGTGCTACGCCGTCGAAACCTTGCACAGTGTAAAACCATCTTGTTTTCTGTGACCATTTGAACAACTCCCATAATTACATAATATCAAATGAAAACATTTGCTATAATGAATGGAAGTGTTTTAGAAATAATGAAGGTTTTTTTTGTTATTTTAATAAAACTACCAGTGGAAAACGAACACCCTGAAGTACCAAACGTACGGTACTTTCCTTTTGGTACGTTCGTACGTAGTGCAGTGGGAAAGCGCCCCAACACTGCTGGATCACAGCTAGGAAGCACTCCACAGATTCCGTTTTTGAGGAAATCTTGGGAAGAAAGGCTGTGTCCTTTGGTACACACCACAGGAAACAGGAAGTATGCAGTCAGAGACACGCAGAGCTCTGAATAAAGCATGAAAGAGGCGCGGGGGTGGAGTCACATGACCCCCTCCGCAGGTGGTCTGACCCACTCGGTATTCACTCATCACAACATTCAGGCTGCTAATTCATCTGTCTTCTAACCACTTATCCTGCTTGAGAGAATAATACTAATTTCAGTTAACTCAGAATGTAAATTTGTGTCTCACTCAGATAGAATGAGCTTGTAACCTTTATTAGGCATCTGGAAAATTACTGACATCATTTGATGAATATCACCCCTTCACATCAAAATAAAAACACCATTCTCTCCATTTTTTATGCTTTATTCATAAGTATCACTGCTAGTCAGTATGTTAAGTCTCCTCCACTACTGCCTTCATTATCTCCAACACTGGCCTGATCTCCTCCATCAACACTGCCTTCAGGTCATGCTCCATCTCCTACATAGTATTTAACACCTCTTATCTTCTCCAACAGCACCTCGATCTCAGCCTCCAACCGCCGCAGCTCTGCCTTATCCTCATTTTTTTTCAAGAAGATAAACTCCTTGGCCCACAATATCTCTCTTTTGCTCTCCCGCTTTTCAGGTGTGTCCCCTGCTTCCTCTGCCACCACTGGGTTAGTTTTACAACAAAGTGTATTATTAAATTATAGCAGCAATTCATATTGAAAATACACCATCTCTCATGCTACAAATAAGTGGATTTGATCAAAAACGTTATGTGGACATATAAAGCAAAAGGTTCACGAACGCCGACGCAGCTGAAACAGGACCCATCATGATTTAAACCTAAGCTCATCTGATGTAGGACTGTTATGCAGCAAATGAAATAATAATAATTAAGAGTTAAGCAATAAATAATAATAATGTATACCAAACAAATCGCGATTAACGCCGGCGATTTTCCCAGGCTTATCGGGGCTCTCAATCTGCACTGCACCTTCCAGCAGTTTCTCACAGCCAGCGTCTATCTAATACGATGACCGATTACAGAAAAAAACTCCAGCGAAAGCAGCTGAAGAATGGGCGGTAGAAATGTATTCATTTAAAAATAAAACTGTGTTTCAATCTAGGTCTCTCAGATGATGCATAAACTAATAAGGCCTATTATGAATGCAAGTGGCTATTAATGCTGAGTAATACTGAATGGCGAGGAACCATAAGTCAGAGACACACACACGGAATTTAGGGCTGGCGGCCCTCACGCATTTGGCGTGACAGTCACGCTTTCAGGCTCTCAAGCAAGCAATCTTACGGCAAATATATATTATTCCATTATAAATCAAAAATTAGCTACATCAGAAGCGTTGGGATGGTTTGCAAACCGTACAGTTTAAAATTTAAATGTGATCAACATGCAAAATACTTTTAATACTTATTTCTCTGACATACAGTATACTGGGATTTCAAATACTGGGCTAGTTTCTGCTTCCGTTGGGTGGATTTGAAGCAGACCTTGGGCTGGTGATTTTTGCTGGACCTGGCAACACTGCATCGAGGGAATTAGCGTGTCCGACTAAAACACAGGAAAAAGCAGGGCGGCACCAGCCACATGGCATTCCGGGCATTTTCCCGATGGGTCTGTGGAGCCCAAATCCCAGGCCCGATTTGTAATCCTAGCCCAGCCCAGTTGAAAAGTACATCTAATGCATTAACGAAGTATTAATGACAGCCAGCATTAAACGGTAACTGTCAAACAAGCTGGAAACGCCCTACAACCATGACTAAGTAGACATGCATCTAGCAATCCGTTGCTGGATTTGCGGGAAATAATACTACTCCATCAAATCCATATTATGCAACAGGCGCGGGGCTTTTCACCTTTGCATGGGATCACTAGTATCGTTACTGTTTATAACTGATTTAACGCCCATATTACTGCGCAATTAAATAAGACAGAAAGGCGGCGTCCGGGTGCTTAGAGGGTGTGTGTGTGTACACTTGCATTTCTTAACACTTGCATTTCATATCTTAAGTTACAGTTTCTCAACTGGGGTAGCACGCACTCATTACACAGCATATGTGCACAAAGGTCAGTCCCAAAGTGAAAGACGCAGAGACCATGTCGCAACATTCTGGTGCCAAGTTCAGCGTCCCGGCTGCAGGCGCCGGTCACAGGCGTTGCTATCGACGTCTCTCACCTTGTGCTATAGCTATGGACTCGAAGCGGTGTAGCTCCCGCAGCAGGCACGTCCGCTCCGTGGGATGCAGGCTGTAGATGAACTCCCGGGCGCCCTGCGGCGAGTTCAGCGGCTCCATCGGCTCCTTGTGGGGGTGCGTGCCCAAGCCGCGACTTTGCACGGAGGTCGGCGTCTTGGGCGCCGTGCGGAGGTCGCTGCCGCGGGGAGCTCTGCAAGCTAGCCCGGATCGAAGGGCAAGGGCGGGTCGCAGGGCTCTCTGCAGGCGGGGCAGCATCGTTTTGGGGTTGGGGATCCTGCAGGATGGGACATAAGCCAGATGAACCAAACGCGCCTGATAAGCTGGTCTAACCGCATCTGTCCTTAACTTTCTTGAATAGAATACAACTTACAGGGTGACATTAAAACCATTTAACTTATCCCTTATTCATCTAATTAAAGACAAATCGGGCTCTGCTAAATATTTATATATATAAAAACACATGAATGTGACTAAATGCGGAGTAGCCATGGCTGGTTACGAAAATATGCATGCTATGGCCGTTCCGTTACCCGAGCAGATACCAGCAGCGAGGACTTGACATGACCTTACTGCGTCTCTTACTACTAAAAGTTAATCTCTAATAAGTGTTTGCTCTAGAGATAATAAACCCTCCCAATGTCAAAAACTACTTCCGAATTTCTTATTATAACAGTGACCTGGCAACAGCACTCAGACTTACTGGCTGTCAGCAAGATATCGCCGGTTGTTTATCTATGCTTTATCGCCGGGCATTTAGCTCCTCGGGAGCGTTTTCACAAAGTCTCCCCCGTCCTAAAAATCCGCGATCGGGGTAAGAAAAAGGAACCGATCCGACACATTTCCTATAATGACCATCAGCTACAGTTTCCACTCTCCGGGATGAACGCTTTCCCTCTGGATGAGTCCTTTAAATCGCCGTCTGGTGTCTCTCCAAGGCGCATCCGCTTTTTACATAAACCTGTAAAAGAGTGCTGTCGATTATTTCCTCCCGAGATCTGCTTTTGCCCTCGCCGTTCCCGAATATCATCTTCTCAAGGTAACGTTCTTCCAGTATACCCACTGCTGGTCCCCGTAACCCTAACCATCAGTGAGTATTGCAGGGCATCGAGACACGCCCTCTCCAGTAGAGGAATTATGGGAAACGTAGTTCCGAGCAGCAGTCTGACTCTAATGTGGGGTAGAATGCATCCGTGTTAGACTACAATTCCCACAATGTCGCTGAAAAAGGTCGTGCGTCACTTCCTTTACAGGCACAGTGAGTGTTACGTGCGCGACTGGTGTATGTTTATACGAGAGGAAGAAAAAGACGTAAAACATCTGGGCGTGTTTGAATTCTACAGATTTTGTCATTATATTCTGTCAAATATAGTTAGTATATTAGTTAAATAGTTTCAAAATAACCCACTGGACAGAGCTATAACAGCATGCATGCAATAAAAACTTAAAATACATATTACCATCCATTGTCCAGCTTAATGAAACCCATTGTACTTGATTTATATGTTTCAAAACATATTAATGGAAAATATATTTTAAAAACCATTCTGTCATCGCCGAGACGTTGCTGCGAGCTGTATTTTTTTTTAATTAATCAAATGGGCCTTTAGTACGTAATATTACTTGTTTCTCCGACAGTTACTGTCACAACCTACACTTTCTTTCATCTTACACTTAATTTTACACTTTAATCTACCTATTCGATGACAGAGACAATGACATTCAAGTCATTTCACAAAATAAGCGCTGTGCACAGTATCTAGTACAGACAATAACACAAAACAGATTAAGTGTATATCTTTGCAGTTGTAAATACATCATTCTAATGGTGTAAATATGACAAAAATGAAACTACTCAGAATATTCACTCATGTGTCATAAACTTTTCGTTATTTAAAATGGTTATGCGGTCTTGAAATGGAACATAATTATATTTAGCCTTAGAAAGTGACTCATTTCCTTTTCTTAGACACTGTCATCCCTGACAAAAACAGCCTCTGAGTAAAATAACACAAGCTTTAAAAAGACATGGAGACCGGTATGTTTTATGATATATTCTTTACAGACTTGTTTTTGAGCCGCTTCGTCGAGAAGAAACTGGGACGAATGGCGTTAACATACAGTATCCAGATAAGATACATATATCTGATTTGAATGACCCAATACAACTATTAGGTTAAGTAAGCGTTTTTGCGTCTGTTCTCATCGCAGATTTTAACAATGATTTTGTCGTCAGTTTAACTACGTTTTAAATTAGTGATTCAAAATAGCTCATATTCTTTACCCGTAGTGAAAGCCTGATTGGAAAAATTGAGCACGTACCGAATATTTTTATTTAGTAAACCCGGGTTTCATCAGCAGTGAGTCTACGAGAAAGACGGTACATTTTAGGTACATATTTTAACTTAGTTCTATATGCGTATAGTGTATACCTTCAATGGGAACCTTTCTATTAGGAAACGCCACCACCTAGCGGGAGACATAATCAACTGTACACACTCAGAAGTTCATAGAAACGGGTCTTAAACCAGCTACTTGGAGACGCCACAGAGTTTCTTTTCGTTCAGATTCGATCCATTGCCAAGGTCTGTCTCGCTGATATCGAACCCGATGGGGCGGCGGGGAGCGGCGGATTGATCATTACATTTCCCTGGTCGGTAGTTAAAATCGGCAGGCATATTTTGTCGCCAGAAACAATTTTCAAAATGAAACATTCAATATCGAAACAATCGATATTTCAGCATCCATTCAGTCGCGTTCGCGGTCTCTGGATTGATTAATAAAAATTAATGTGAAATACACGTAACTTTTGCTTGGCTCTCTCCTGCTTTTTATTTTACCGCATTCACACACTGAGGTACCAGGTGTGATGTGTTACACCCCGGATCATACTCGAACCTGGCTCACTTACATCTTCAGTAATAACAAAGAAGGTATCCGAACAAATCATCTGGAAATAGAGACACCAGATAATCCATGTCAGGGAGGACACTTTGAGCCATTTCAGTTTTTACAAACTATTTTAAAGCTGAAATGTTCCTGTGCTTGGCTAAATACGTGCAGTAGACACTTGACTTACAAACTCAATTTGTTCGCAAGGGCTGGTCGTAACGCAAGACTATTTTTCTCATAAGAAATAATGGAAATACCCATTCTGTGTTCCGAACCTCCCAAAGCACCTTACCTAATCTTTTCATAATAAAAAAACGGTTGTATTATGTGCGAAGTCTGTTTTGCTTACAACTGCACAAGCGGATACACGTTTTGGTCTCAATCGGCATTCGGGTCCTAACTCAAGACTTTGGTCATAAGTCAAATTGAACATTTTGATCGTAACCCAAGTTGTTCGTATGTCAGGTCAGTTGTAACTCGAGGGTCCAGTGTAGCTTAATTCTTCTTGTGTTTTGACTGGTTTGTTACCTTGGCTGAAAAACTCATCCAGCTGTTTCACTTGAACATTAGTGACGCATGCCTGATTGTAGGAGACTGACTGAC
>JAODJW010000135.1:8215339-8231804 GCA_026777045.1 Hyperopisus bebe | reverse complement strand
AGGTCAAACTGGTTTGTTCGACTTTCAAGAAATTCGAGTTCTAGTGAGTTCGAGAACCGAGGTACCACTGTATTTAATTTTGACACAGTATTCTTCTCTAAGGCACGATAGCAACGTCCATTCCAAGGGCCAACATCCTTGCTTAGCCGGATAACTTATTGGATCTAAAGTACTTCCGTTTAAACAGACTATCTTCATTCACTTATATTCAGCTCAGACTACCTCAAATCCAACAAATTAAGTTATCCGGCTAAGCATGAAATCTTGCTTCATGATACAGGCCCCAGGATGGAACTAGTAATGCTACAATTAGAAGTGAAATACTTTAACTTGTAATTGACCTTATCATAGCATTTTAACCAAAGTTTAACATATTGTATTCACCAAAACCAATCCTTCATTTTGTTTACTGACATTCAATAGTATTATTAGGAAGGAGGAGTTAATCAAAGCTTCCCTTGCTTTGGTAATACATTAAATACCTGCTAGATCTGACTGGATACCAAAACCAAATAAAGGCTAATATGAATGTGACGGATTGTGTTTTTCAGTCAACACAAACCATTAACCTGGAACAGACATTTCCAATGCAGCATTTTAAAGGAAAATCCATTTTATTGCATGTACAATAATGTACACAATTCCAGTAAGGTCACACAAGAGACCAGTAACGACGATCAGAGGTATATCTGTGGTTACAGCAGCCCGTCACATTAAATTAATTCTTTCTGCTTGTCACAGAACTGTCTTGGACGAGTCACCTTCATGATAATCCTTAACGGGGATTTGTATTAGGATGTTCTGCTTTCTCTAAATATTTAACCTGAATAGTTGAACAAAATAAATAAACGGAACTTAATATTACTGAGAAATAAACAAATACAAACATAATCATATTTTTCTTTTAAAATATATATTATTCAGTCATTTTACACCAAACTATTAAGTAACAGCTGGCAGCCTGCTTGGATTCCCCCCGTTTTCTTTTTAGGTAATATCGCTCAGAACAGTGTACCACAACCTTCGCCTTTACCGCGTGAGCCCTTGAAGGGGGAAAAAAACAGAACGTCCCTGATTTTGCCATAAATGAAAGTGAAATTACTTTTGGGTCATTCCCCGCTGGAGTCCGTCTCATCATCGACGTAGTCTTCCTCTACGGGAATTCCCCTGTTCTGCATTTCCCACTCGTCCTCATCATACTCTATGCTGTCGTTGTCCTCCAGAAATTCGTCCTCAAGATCTGTGGCAACGGGATCCACCCCCTCAGCAGCGGCCGGCTCGACCGCATCCTCGTTGGGGGCAACGTACCCGTTATTGTTGGAGAAGGCGAAGCTGTCCTGGACGTCCTCTTCAATGTAGACCCTCTGGTGGCACATGGGACAGGTTTCCTGGATGTACAGCCACTTGCGCAGGCAGAGGGTGTGGAAGTAGTGCCGACACGGCGTGAGGCGCGCCGAGGAGCTGAACTCCTGGTAGCAGATGGCACAGACGTCCTCGATATTTCTCAGCTGGCTGCCCTTAACCTCTGGCAGGGAGTTGATCTTTTTGACGGCGGTTCGGCGGTTGATGAACGTCTTCCAGCCGTTCTTGGCCTGCAGGTAAATGTTGAAGTAGGCATGGAGGCACATCATGCAAGCACGGATCTTGCTGCCGGACTCAAACACCATGGTGTAGGCCCCATTCCCGAACATGATGACCCCAAAGATGAACTCGATAATGTTTCCTGCAGAGCGCACGTAGTACACGTGGTCGTCCAGCTTCTCCCAGAGCACACCATAGTAGCCATCAACCATGAAGAGCACGTAGACTGTCAGTGACACGACAACCTTGAGGCAAAGCTCCACGCAGAATGCAGTGACAGCGAACAGCCAGGTGTTGAGGGCGTAGAACTGCCAGAGGGCATAGCTCAGCACCACAGGCAGGACGAAGAGCAAGAGCGACACCAGCAGGACGGGAAAGTGCCTGCGGAAGGATGACACGTGAGAGGCGCCCAAGGACATGAGGACCGGGTCGGTCATCCCGTGAATGAAATGCAAGATGGCGGTCAGCAGAAGGCACAGGTTACGGCTGAGCCGCACCAGTCTTTCCTCAGGATTTAGCCCACTCAACCCTGTCTGCAAAGCCAAGATGAAGAATAGGACCGGGGCAACGAAGCCAAGTCGCTTGTCCTCCTCTTCCGTGGAGCCGATGAATGCCAAAATTCCTAGACCAAGGTAATGCGCGATGGAGGAGATCACTGCACTCATACCCAGTACCGTCAGCGTGGAGTCGCAGCCACTGATGATGAGGTTACTGAACAAGTCCCAGAAGACGTCCCCAGTGAGATAACTCTGGCTGCCATCCCGGTTCCCTGTCGCCCCAACCACGTAGAGCAGGATAACGGCCTGCGCGGTCATACGGGTGAGCCAGAAGACCCGGAGCACGTCAGGAAAGCGGATCCTCTTCCAGGTGTCCTCCAGCAGCATCTGGACACCATAGACCCGGTGCAGGTGCCGGATAAGCAGGTAGACATAGCGACAGGAGAAGCAGAACCACTTGACTTTCAGGGTCAGATATGCAAGTGTGTGGGCAGCCAGCACCAGGCCCGAGGCCGCGGCCACTAGCTGCCGCGCCTCCGGCGGTAATCCAACCGCCAAAGTCCCGATGGGCAGCATCGCGGACAAAACCACGAGGGCTGCCAAAGCCGGCCGCAGGCCGAGCAGCATCACATAGCCGGCCCCCAGTGCCAGCTGGACTGTGGCCATCCCGAGCCAAAGGGTGGGTCTGTCGCCAGGGAAGACATGCAGACCGAAAGCATCATATCCGCCATACGGGTTTGCATGCCAAGCCACATAGCAGTTCAGCCAGACGGCCATGGCTCCCAGGAGGACAGCGAGGAACAAGGCGTAGAACCGGAAGAGTGCCCGCTGTGACAGAACCAGGACCACACTGGAAAGCAGGACACCTGCATGGGAAACAGGGTGGCTGATTACAAGTGTCACACACAGGGGGCACAAACACTGCATGGCCAAACCAGCCAGACAGAGCAATGAAGCAATGAAAAACAACCAAATTATTTCAGCATTATAAAGACTTTTATTTTAATGTTCCGTGAGCAGGGTGTTTTGGGTTCACATGAACTAACTAAATAAATGCAAGACCTCTGATTAATAATGAGAAAATATATTCATCTAAGGTATTATTCCATCCACCCATATTCCATTATAGCAGCTTTGCCTTTAATTCCTGACCAGCTATACATTACTTTACCAAATGCTGGGGAAACAAAGAAAAAAATGTGAAGCTGGGAAACAGAAATGCAATCGAATTTAAGATTTAACTTTGAAATTAAGTCCCTGATAGAGAATGTTATAAAAGCAAATTATTAGTAAACAAATAAGAACACACCTTTAATCAGGAGACAGTGAAGATTTAAACACAAGCTGACTGCCCTGGGACTGACAGGGTGTCAGCCTGGCATCTGTGAAGATCTGAGGGACCACCCACCCGTACACCAGCCCTGACTTTCCTAGGTCTGGTCTATTTTTAGTTTGCAGTCTGGTTCAAAAAAGTTTAAATCTCCTGCTATATAACACAAGTGGCATTTATACCACTGAAAAGTGCACTATTATCTGACTGTTTTGGTCAAATGCTAACTGCATTTAACTGGCACTGTACTTGCACTCTGCATCATGACAATAAACTGAATCTTAAAACGATGTATGAAAGAGTTACAATTATAAATTTTAATCGGAAAACTGCATTTAAAAATAAAAATATTTTAACGGGGTAATGGGGATCGCGGCACCATCACAGAAGGGGCCAGAATACGTCCGAAAGTGTCAAATATTTAGCGCTAATAAATGATTAGTGTATAGAGTAAGATTTAAAGGAGACTTTGTAGGGCGGATTCATCATGCGCAATATATTGCTTTATAAGACAATGCGAGACTCAGATCAGCATCGGAAGGCAATAGAAGTACAGTATGTACAAGTGAAGAATCGGGATGCTGAAGCAACGGCCTGGCATCTGTATAAGAGGCTTTACCGGTGCTAAGAGGATGAAGGAAATTTCGTAACGAAATTACCAGATTTAACTACATCCTGCCGGGTAAAATGTACCATTAGGGACAGGCGAATTAAGCGATCGTGAAGCCATTATGTAGCACACCCTGGAAGTGTCAGTGTATGGGAGGACAATGGATTTGAATGGGTACATCCTAGTTGACAGGTGACACCGACGGCTAGGCAGGTACTGTCACACACTGTTTTACCTAGCAAACTGACAGCCCGTATACGCTGCGGGCCACACGGTACTGGGCAGTGCAGAAGCCGTGCGCGACCTTACCTAATACTCTGATCAAAATCCTCCCGACAGCCTCGCACCATCCGCCTCCCAGATCAGCTTCGGTGTGAGAGGAGTTAAAAATGGCGTCGATGATAAAGATGCAGGGAACCCGGAATGTCACGTCCACTACAGCCAAGGCCTGCTGGCCGATCCGAGCTGGCGGGGACGCCATGGGTTACAGGGGAGGGGAGGAAGGACACGCGGAGATCAACACATGCCTAAACAACTCGCAAAGTTATACCGCAGAGGGCCCGACACTCAGCCATCTTCTCCGCGGCGTTGCTATGCAAGGAACGCGGAAGTAACTGTCCGGCTCGAGCGGTTCAAAGGGACGTAAAGTGCTTTGCAGCATGACGCAATACGCTTTACTGCAGGACATAAACTGACGTGCTCCTCAGTTTCAGTGACGCTCGCTGCTCTTCTCTGGTAGATACTGACATGTTAACATGCAATTAAATACATGTGCGCGCACTACGTATTTACCACATAAATACATAATCTGAATCATAAAAAACACATAACACTGTTTTTCAAGCAACTCTAAATAAACTCATATTACGTACCGTTTTTGATTTCAAAGTATATATGTTCTTTGTGTATTACTGTTATGCTTATTTCAGAAATGTATGTATAAAATATGCAATTATTATAATAAATACTAAATACTACCAATTTCTATGAAAAAACGTATAGAAATTGCTAAATACAAAGTAGCAGAAGAGTAATATTTCTATATATAGCTGCACGTCTGTACCTCAGGGCAGTTTTATGATACCGCATTATTTTTTATTATTATTTACGTCACGGTTTGCAACAGAGCACAACACTGGCAGCCTATACCGAATATACGCTATTGTTGCTATATGTGCTTTTTGCAGAGAAGCCAGAGCCAAAAATAATAATAAAAACGCAATTTTACTGTTTTAAATAATGTCAAAAAATTACCTTTCCCTGGCTTACTTACTCATACAACTGCTATTGTCAATGACATTGACTGCAAACAATGAGAAACATATAAAAATATATTAATGACGGATTGTGACATGATAGCAGATTATGAAAAATAGCAGACTTAGCCACGCCAGTTACCATAGATGGTGCTGGGGCCAGTGGGGTTTGGGTCACAGATGATGGGTCACAGCATCGGTTACAAATGGGTCTGGGTACATTTAAGGGAGGCGAGGTTAAGTGACTATATTTTGATGCACAAAAAGACGACCCCGGAGGGTTAGGGTTAGGGTTAGGGTACCCCGGATGCAAAGAGAGGCGTCAAAGTAACGCAAATATGCACACAGGAAATATTCTGATTGTAGAAAGCATACGTCAACATGAAACAAAGCGAAATCAAGGAGAATTCAGCCATCTGAATTCCAAAAAAAGGAGGAAAAGGAGGACGTATGGTTACGGAGGACATCTTCCCTGGCAGCAGGGACAAAAGGAGAATTTGGTTAAGAAATTTCATAACACAGTATAGATAACACAACTGAACGCTTCTTCCTCACCTGCCCCGTAGGGGGAAGCAGAGCTCCCGAGGGCTGGGAGCGCGTCGAGGAGAAGAAGGGCGCGTGCGTGAGCGAGAGACGTAGAAGGGCGCGTGCGTGAGCGAGAGACGTAGAAGGGCGCATGCGTGTGGGAGAGAAGGTGATCCCGGTCGGGGGGCCTGCCGGACGAAATGGCTTCTGCGTATCTCACTCATCAGCAGAAAGTGCTCAGGCTTTACAAGAAGGCTCTGCGGCACCTTGAGTCCTGGTGCATATTTAGGTAAGGGCTGCATATCAACGGAGATGCTTGGTGGTGGGGGGACCTACCGCTTTATTTTACGCTTTATGCAGTGAAGGCCCGAACCCGATAGCTAGCGCAGGTCAGGAGTCGCCAGTGTCAGTGGATTACTTTGGTGTAAACGTCTGTATTGAACACAGCGTGTATCTTAAGCGTTTTGTGCAGCAGTACCATCACGCTTGTTGATTAGTAGATATAAGGCGGTTATTTCTGGTTGTTCTGGTTAATGTTGGAGGTTTGCTTCGCTGCCTGTAGCCTGTTATGACGTGCTTTTTCTAGATTAAATTGATTGATCTTCTGATTTGCCGTGTCTATAGATACTATAAACACCAAAGAATAGTAATTAAAAAGTTGCACGGCGTATTATTGACTTAAACTAGAGAAAATCGATACATGAGTACACGTACATTATGGAGACCCAGTGTTTAGCCTCCGAGTGCCACCATGAGGACAGAACGAGTCATTGCTACCTTTTAAAAATATTCCTGCATGTAGTGATCAGGTGTCTTGGGCTTGATGTGATTGACACTGTATGTTGACAAGGGACACTTTGGAGGGTGTGCCTCTAGGATATTAGAGTACTTGATTATCTAGTGCATGAGGGAGATTGTATTATCATCTCAGTTTTGCAAGACTTCCTGTGGAGCAGTTTGTTCTTGGTCATTAGATATATTACCCTGGACTATGATGTGAAGACAGGGGTCACAGTGTTGAATAGAGGAATTTTGCTTTATTTGGCTTTTTATTGCTGCCCCCCCTATAAAAAAATTACTATAAAGAGTCCATGGTGAACAGCATACGCAGTCTCCTGTTGTTGTTTTTCCCCCCTGGGCTGGGGGTCTAAAACCCCCTCCCCAGTTTCTTGCATCCGTTACTGCAAGCATAGCAACCTTATTTTGCAGCCTAACTTCCTTAGTAACCATCAGACAGCATGCTTGGTGATAATTTTCCACTACACACACCATTAGTGTCATGTCGCACAATGAATTCCTTTGGGTCGACAGGGACAAGTACCGCTTCTATGCCTGTGTGCTACGATCCCGCTTCGATGAGAACAAGAATGAGAAGGACATGGTGAAAGCCACGCTAATGCTGAAAGCTGGAGAGGAGGAGTTCTGGGCAAATCAACACCCTCAACCCTACCTCTTCCCAGACTCCCCTGGGGGCACCTCCTACGAGCGATACGAGTGTTACAAGGTAGGAGACCCTCACTCTCCTAGCCGAACAATGGGCGTTTAAAGGGGTGGTCTGGCCACCAGTGTCTGACGCTGGTGTCTCCATACTTAGGTCCCTGAATGGTGTCTGGATTACTGGCATCCCTCAGAGAAGGCCATGTACCCGGATTACTTCTCCAAGCGGGAGCAGTGGAAAAAACTCCGGGAGAAGAGCTGGGATCGGGAGGTCAGTGTGAATCCATTTCATTTTTCCTGAATGCGGTGAATTCGAAAGTATCATCAGTTTTATAGTAAATGGGCGATCCAGAATGGTCACTTTGTTCGGTTGCACTTTGCAGGTGCAACAACTTCAGGAAGAGACTCCCGCGGGGGGGCCCAAGACTGAGGCCCTGCCCCCGGCCCGCAGGGAGGGCGATCTCCCCCCTCTGTGGTGGCAGTACGTCACTAGGCCCAGGGAGCGGCCAGTCTGAGCACCCCCACTGCAAAGGGGAAATTGAGCAGAGCTGTGGAACATGCCTGGATGTACATAGAACATGGGTATTCAGTTTCAGGAACTGACCCCCTAAACACATTAAAGTACCGTTATGATGCCATCCTGTGAGCAGCTTGTGTGTTCCTCCTCTCACGAATACCGTTACTGTGTGATGTTTAACGACCATTACCTGTTCTATCCTTCACTCATGGTAGGGAAGGTTGTGGAAGACAGAACTCTTAAGTGAAAGATGTTTTCCACTAGGATCAAGAGTGACAGGCTGGGAAAAAAATGGATTTGCATAATCTTTAATACAGGGCTGAAGCAGTTACACAAAAAGGAAATTGGGGGATTTACAGCCTGTTTGAACAACTGTACAGGGAAAGAGGTCAACTGAGTACAAACTAGCAACTAAATTATTAGGAACAAAATCTAGTATCCATCTGACAGTCTGCTTTTACAATATGCAAAAAGACATTTTCTTTTAAAGTACTTAAATTGGTTTTACACATTCTTACAGAAAATTTGGCAACTTTAAAAAAAAAAAAAAAAACCTCTAGATATGCTCTGATGTTAAATATCTAAACAGCTGATTCACAGCGTTACAAGTAACGGTTGGTGCACAGACAATATCAAAACTTCGGTAATGAGGGGGAACCACCAATAGGGTTTTAGCATCATTTGCACATTGCATCAGCTGCAGATTCCACGTTTTTAAAGCATTTTTAAAACGGGGCCTTTCCCCCCTACAACATCTCAGGCCTGCAACTGAGAAGGAAAACCTACAGGTGGCTGAGCATTTGAAGTTACCTATGTAATATAGACTATACAGCTTTATATTATATTCACATTGAATAGATAGGCTGAGCTCCTACTCTCCAAGTATCACCACAAGTAGCAACAGTGTGGAAACTTGTTGATCTTCAATTTGCAAATCCAAAAAAAAATGTACAAAAAGTAATCGGTGAAAGATGAGCATTAAAGCTAGAGGTAATGGGTGTTTGAAATGCTTAAATTAATGATGGTAAGGTAATTACTGCTAGTTCATCCATTATAATCGTACGTGATCCACTTGCTCGAGGTACAAAGATCAGCTCGTTTCTGCACCGTCGTAGCGGATCGCTGCTTCTTACCCGGGTGGCTGGGGTGCATGTGAAGGACCACTGGGACTGTCTGGCCCTTTTCTGTCCAAATACGCCCCGCCCCCCCCCCCCACAAATCAGAGAGTTCTGGGAAAACACAGTGGGATGCTGTGACTCAATGGAAAGCATGCAAAATTATAAAAACAGAATAATAATTATAATAATAAACGCATGTACAAAATCAAGAATCCCACATCCCGCAGGAAAGACTGCAAGGCAGTCCACACTCCCTCTGCTAAGATTAAATGTCTAACAACTCTCTACATTGGGGGTTAGTAGTGGCTCTATGACAACAGACTCCACTGGTCGGTAGTGGGTACGACGGCAGACATTAGGGAAAGCTACGTACGAGTGTGTAAACAGCTAACTACAGGAACTAACTACAACGTTCTGTGCTGCCACGATACAATACTGTAGGTGTGCTTCTGGGAGTAACCGTGGCTGGGTCATGTGTGCAGACAGCATGTGACATGCAAGGTATGTAGAGTTTGTGGGTCTACACACACTCCGGTCATACAGAACTCTGAGCAAGAGGCCGATAATAATAATGATAAAAAAAAAAAAAATATTAACACAATTTTACAGCTTCGGTGAAATACGCTCCATTTAATGGCTCGCATAATTAAATGCTCACCTGGGCATTGAACTCTGTTTCCCTCTAGAGGGCATTAGAGAGTCAGAAAGGACCCGTACAGGGAGGTGCGTAGCGGTACACAAACAAAACGACAAGCAGCTGGCCACAGGACTTAACTGTGCTGTGTTAATTTCACAGCAAAAGGCCTCAAGACTCCAACAGATTTATATATTAATATAAGATAAACAGAACATATGAGAAAGCATTAATTCAGCTGTAAGGATTAAGGTTTAAACCAAAGAGAATAAATTAATCCCAAAAATTTTGAATTTTAAGTATTTACAGTGTCACTAGGCTTTTGTTGCCACTGCCAAGTATCCAGTTCAGGACAGTATTAGAGAAAATGACAACAATAGTGCATGTTTTTGTGAAGAGAAGCTTGTGTGTATCATGAATTTTACAACTTCTTTACAAGAGCAAACCAGTTAGAGTGGTCAGGCTGCATGCATGTCAGACTCAATTAAAATAGAAAAAAAAAACTACAAATGAAGAACAATAAAAGCAAAGCAGCCTCTTCTAAAGCATTTTAACATTTATAAAGCATATACATTTGGATTTTTCTCAAGAGCTGGCTGTGTTTTTTATATATTTTTTAAAATATCTGAGTTTATAACCGTATACCTGTATCACGGGAGTTGGTAGTATTTGGTGAATTACCCGCAATGCACTGCTTGCCATTAACTGGCATGTGCTCTGAGAATTATACCACCGCTACTGAGTGCATGGTCTATTTGAAGTGGCCTGCTGGAGAATGCAGAAATAAAACTTAAAAATAAAAAGCAAATAAAAAGAAAAACATCCATAAGCTACATTCTCTGCGCCGAACTGGCCTTAAGAATTGAGGTTCACAAAGACCATCCTGCGTGAAAAATGTGGGAGCCTTGAACTGGGATACAGAGGCATTGAGGCGACAGAATGATCAGACACTCACTTTCTACAGCTGATGAAAACGAACAGAAGTGACGTCAGCCTCTTAAAAGGATAAATTGTTCCTCTCCCTACCTCCAAAGCGAAAATCGAAAGTTGAACTTTATATTATTATTATTATCATGATCATAATAATTACTCTGCCTCCTTCGAACCACACTGGAATGGACGACGCCTCAGGATGGCCTGTGAATACTGTGGCATTCTGGAGTCTGGCTCGCCGGCGCCCCCTACGCGATGCGTGGCGCAGAACGGTCATTGGTTGTTGTCCTCTTCAGCTTGACACCCCGGCGGATAGCCAGAAGCATGTCATCTCCCTGAACGTCAAAAGAGTCCGCCTCCTCCAGCTGCTCATCTGGCTCCTCTGGTGTCCCTGCATCTCCTTGGGGGGTGGTGGGCTGGGGCTGGGCCTGGGGCAGGGCCCCCGGGGGGTTGGTGGAGGCCTGGCCGCTCCAGGAGGCTGAGGGCAGGACCCCCAGCTGGTCGCTCTCCCCGCCAGGTTCCGGTGACCCGGGGCTGGCCGGTTCCTCCCCTTCCTCAGGTCCCCCGCCCAGGCTGGAAAAGCCGGGACTTGGAAGGTCAGGCACCGTGGGTGTTTTTACCGGAATGACCGGTGTCTTAATAGGGATGGGGCCCCCGGCACTGGGCGCCCGCCTCACCGACGGCTTGGTGGAGGGCGTGCGCCGGATGGTGGCCACACCGGGGGTGACGATGACGGGGCCCCCCGTGGAGGGCAGCCCAGCGGTGGAGGCCGGTCGCTTGGCCTGGAACAGCTTGCGGTAGGACTGGCTGATGTCGCTGTTGCGTGGGATGGTGGAGGACTTGTCAAAGTCCTGCTGGTCCACCTCCTGCTCGCTGCCCACGGAGAAGTAATCGTAGTCAGACACTGGAAAGAAGACAGACAGGCATGTTTGGGGACATTACCACGGGCAGCAGGTCATATGGCTGCAGTCATGTGACCTTGGATGGTGGTTTCACAGGCTAGGTTTTTCTCACTCCGCACAAACTCATATCTTCCACTTAAGACGCAGATCACAACAGGTCAACTGTGCTCATACAATTCTACCATTACTAAGTATTTAAAATCATCAGAAAGGGGTTAACGCCCTTTCCTTGTTAATGGTGTTGTGTTTGTATGTCTGTAAGATTGTAGGTAGCTAGCTGGTTAGCAGAAGACGCTGCTTCAGCTTCTCATTAATAAGAAACGCGTTTCATTTTTAGTGTAGTGACTGTTTGTGGCCCACATGAATGCATGGCTTGAGTGGCGCTCTGTGTGGGTGACCGAGTGAGACCGCTTACCCTGGGAGGGGATGGTGTCCTCGGAGCAGCAAGGCGTGGTGCTCTGGGTGCTGTAGCCGCTGGAGCCCTGCAGTGAGTCCCGGCTGGAGCGCTGGGGGTCCAGCTGGAGGCCGCGGGACAGGGCCAGGGCCAGCTCCTCGTGGGCCTCGGCCTCCTCTGCCTGGGAGGCGAGGAATATGGGGTATGGCGCATTAGCAAGGCTGCCCACTTACACACAGCTAAAGGTGGGAGATGATACCAACAAGCAGCCATGGTGTGAGGAACGCTCTCTAGTTAAACTGTTTTATTTGCTATACTCTGTTTAGACACCCGGTCAAGGCCAAACGGTCTCTGCATTACCTTGGGTGTGGTGGATGCAGCCACACTCCTGGCCTTCTGGGGGTCCTCCCAGTGGGCTGGGCCCCCCGTGGCACCTGGCTCGCCGGCGTCCCGCTTCTCCTTGTTCCTCCTCAGGGTGTTTACCATGGGCTGGTCGTAAGGGCCCGGTTTGGCCCAGTCCTGCAGAAGTGGCAAAAGAGAGTAAGCCTGAGACAGGGAGTGCTTAGCGAGGAAGCAATGCTACCAGAAATACTCTCGCTATACTACTATACTCAAGCAGCACACGCTACACCTGGCCTACAATGCATTAAGCTATACCACAATAAATACTCACTATACTACTGCAGTCGCGCCTAGCGGCTACACCTGCCCTATTATCCTTAAACATTGAACTCGTAATTGTTACAGAATCTGACTAAGATGAAGCTAAACACAGCTGAAATGTACTAAATGCTCCATTTCGTTCCAAAATCTCCAGGACTAAAGACTTTGTGTTGCACATGGCTGCACTCCATTATGAACACCATACCTTCTCATTCAGCTTGAAAGACACTTTTCTTGTCGCTGAATGCACTAGACAAGGATAATAAAAACTAATTTCCTGCCCTTCTAGACTCATAAAAGCTCCCTGGGGAGCCTTGGCGTCTTCACAATTCAGCTGCAATTAATTGAGCCGCATGCATAAATGCGGCAGAGCCAGCGTGTGCGACTTCTTGTGCACACGGGATCTTAAGAAGCCGGAGAACACAGAAATATGAGCCCAACTGTACAGAGAGGGAGAGGAAGGGAAGGAAGACGGGGGAAATGCGCGTAAGGGAGCCTTGGACGTCTGATAGAGGCTCACCGATCAGAGGCAGAGAGACTCAGAAAGAGGTGTTTAGGAAGCCTTTGTGTGGAGGCCCGAGACGGACAGAGGAGGATCGGAGCGATGGAGGGCGAACAGACAAACCTTCCAGGTGGGGACTTTGGAGGAGGGAATCATGCCCGGGCCCATGGTGCAATAGTGGGGGTAGTCGGGGAGCAGGGCGGAGCTGGGCCGGGGCCACAAGCGGGTAGAGGCGGCCTGAGCGTGGGGGACTGAGGAAGAGTGGGCTGGGAAGTATGGGAAGGCGCCCCCCAGCCCCACTCCGGTCAGGTAGGGGGCATCACTGTGTGAGTGGTGATCATACCCATTTGACAACTATAATGTGGCATGGGAAAAAAAATGTAAATAAATAAACACAACAAGAGAATGGATAAATCATATACATAGCAAAACATAAATAACTAATACTGTAATAAGGTGGAACAAAACCAACAGAACTCAAGAATGAGAATGAACACTGATGATGGACCCCCCCCCCCCCCCGCTCATTTATGGTTTGTAGGATGATCAGCGTGTTCCTTTGTGCACCGTGTATAATGTGTGACCTTCTGTGGTTCCTGGAGGGGCACTGCGGAGCAATGAGGTGGGGGGGGGGGAGGGGCCAGTTCACCTTTTCGGCTGAGGCCAGGGCCCCGCCCATGGTGGAGCCCGAGCTGACGGAGGTGGGGGAGCTGCACTCGCTGACCGACTGGCAGGTCTCAGAGGCGTCCGAGGAAGGAGAGCTGGAGGAAGTCTGCAGGGTGTCACAGCCAGAGGGCGTACACGCACACATCGCCATGGGGACGCACACAGGGCCAGTTAGTGAGGATGGGGAGAGATGTTAGGGAGGGCGTCGTTATGAACCCACGCACACACAGGCACACATGGGGTGGGGTGGGGGGGCAGAGGAGCGAAAAGATTGCAAATTAAGCCATTAGGAAGAGTCTAAAAGTGACTTATGAAAAGCCTGCAGGGAAAACTGAGCAGTTGGCAGTAAAGCTTAAGCAGGTTTCAAAGCTGAGCCATGTTAGGGAGCCTCGTTAGGGAGCCTCGTTAGGGAGCCTCGTTAGGGGGCCTCGTTAGGGAGCCTCGTTAGGGAGCCTCGTTAGGGAGCCTGAGAAGTGTGCGTTTAGATAGAGAGCCAAGATGTAGCCCAGGGAAGAATAAGCAGGGAGTGGATGCAATAAAACAGCATGGATTCTGCGTGGAACCAAAGTGGCTGGGGCAGGAAGGCTCTGAGACCGCAGCGGAACCCCCCCCCCCCTAAACCCAGGATGACCTCACAAGCCTTGGGGAATGTTTCTGAATATGTGCACGGCTGTAAACCGATATCTGCTATTTAAATGTGGTCAGCTTTCGAACGCCAAGGCTACGGTCCGCCGCAGGGAGGCCACCATCCTACAGAGCTCGGGGTTCTGAAGAAAAGCAAGCCGCCACCCCCCCAGTGTAGGAATGCCGGGGAAATGTGTCACACCCATTTAGTGTGTCGCCTTACGAGATGGTTGGACACCATCATTAGGAACCTTCCTGATGGATGTGGCCACATTGAGTCATTCTATAATTTGGGGTACATTTCACAAAGTACAAAAACAATGTTCTTTCCTGAAAGAACGATCAGTGGTTCAAATTAGTGTAGTCCTTCAGTGTAACACATCTGCTAATTGCAAAGCTTAATCTTTTTTTTATTCTTCAAGGGAAAGGATGTTTTCACTGCTCAGTCTGTCATGGACAAAGTGGATGCGATTGCAGCCATTTCACTGAATCCTGCACTTCAAGTACAATACGATATTAAGGGCTCTTGAGTCTATTCTGCCAAACACACAATGATGTTTGAAAATAATTTTCAGAGCTGATTTTTTTTATATGTTCACCACTGTTATTAAAGACAGGAATATTTTTATAATAAAACTACCATACAGGTAGTTTAAGAGACACGCAGAACAGCAACCTGTGTAGATATACAGTTTACTTTAAATGACATCAGAAGAACCATTTTAGTTATTTTAAATTTGAAAAAAATTAGGTGTAAGAAAACGCTTCTCCAAATATGCTGCCCTTTTTGCACAATCAGCGTCCCAATGAGCCCTCTATCTCTGCCATTTCTCGACTGCTGACATTATTTAAAACAATTGGATTTTTTAAAATATGTTGTTTGATAATATCAAATTTAAACATGAAATTTCATTAAAATCATTACAAAATTGTAAACCATAATAATGTAAGTAACATAGTTGACATTCAATAAATATACTCATTGACAATGTGCTATTATAGATGAAAAAAATGAGGACATGTCTGTTCAAAATGTCCAGCACAGAGCAAAATGACATCTAACCTTCTTATTGCATCTAAACACAGATTACCCTCATTGGGTGACAGGGCATTCTGCGTGACGGCGGCTACACTCTGGAATGCACTTCCTCATAGTCTGCGGGTGGTAAAGTCTGTTAGCATCTTCAAGGGCCAAAAGAACACTCATTTATTTCAGGAATGAGTAACGTTCTCATTGTCGTTGTTTTTCTGTTACTTTATTGTATTGTATCTGTCTGTATTGTAAATCATCCTTGCGTGTGAGAAAGGCACTATATAAATAAAACATTATTATTATTAAGTGATGCTGATTACAGGCAGTGGGACAAATCATTTTTGAGTTACAGCGGGGAGTTCTGTCAGTAACAGCTGACAGAACCTTTGCGGATATAAAGATAAAATAAATATCATAAATTAAGATATTTAAACAATTTAAATGAAGAAATCACGTTTTAAAAATATTTCTTTTCTTTAGTATTCAGACTTTTAAAATAAAAAAATAGTTGTTGTTAACTTTAGTAGTTTTTAGTCATAACCTTGGTTTCAAGATACCCAGAACTCAAAAATGGACAACGCAAAAACTTCATTTCAGGAGCACCGTGACAAATGTCAAGCTATGATCCAAATAGTTTTTGTGTGATATTACAATACTCGTTCCATAAAGAGGTAAAATATAATATTGTTGAAGAAAATAGTCAGAATAAATTTATCTAAAAATCTATTTTGTCATCAATGGACATGGAATTAACCCCAAATCATAGAATGACTCTTATACATAGTTTATTATTTGAAAAGTATAAGTGAATCTACAGTAATATGTAGATATTTTATATATACAATTATATTTTGCATATGACAATATATAGACAATTAATATATACACATTGATCACCATAGACATCCAACCCAGCCCTATGTGCATTAATTATTTAAAACCCCCCACCCCAGTCCATGTTTACAGTGTTCGGCTCACCTGCAGGGTGCTCTCGGGGGGCATGGGCGAGGGGGACTTGGACTGAAAGGCATCCTGGGACATGAAGCCCGAGTCATGGGAGGAGATGCTGGAGAGGCGGCCAGGGGCCTGCTGGGGCAGGGTGGAACTGCGGTAGCGATAGTGCGAGGAGGGTGAGTGAGAGTGAGAGCCGCTGGAGCGCGAGTCGCTGCTGTTTACGCTGTTCAGACTGCGGTTAGAGACAGGGGTGGGCGGGGCATGGGGCGGAGACAGGGGTGGGGGGAGA